>CARXXK010000228.1:0-46035 GCA_949089665.1 Macrosiphum euphorbiae | reverse complement strand
TTACAATCCATTAATTGTATTCAAATATTGAAGGATGCCTCGACAACCGAAGTTTGATATTGATCGATTATTATCAATATTGATTTCAAATAAATCAAAAATAATAAATCCTGAAAATGGAATCATCAATCCTCCTGCATCAGATTGCTGGAATAATATTTCTAAGGAATTATGCTATGATATTACGTCAAAATATATTTATACTATAGTTAAATTAAACAGATATGGCATTAACGACAAGTTGGTGGGAAATTTAGATTCTACTGCAACACCAATTCAAAATAAGGTTGTTGATGATGAAAAATCAGATATTTTTTCATCCGACTACACATCAGATGACGAAGAAACCATATTAAACTTTAATATGACATTATCAAAAGAACAATGGGATAGTATTCAAGAGCCAACAGAAACATTATATAAACGATTCGATAAAAAATATCCTGTGCGAGCATATCAAACATTAAAGTGTAATATTTGGGCACCTTTAATTCATGAACATTTTTTTGAGCAAACACGGCTACCATGTACAATTGTTTATAAAAGGGCAAAAATATATAAGAATGGCAATGTGTACTTAGATATACTGGGTTATTGTTCAACATGTTTGAGCAATTTTAAAGGTGTTGTCAATAAGCAGCCAGAACCTAATAGCCGTGTTATAGTCAAATGTTCTCTGATTGGAAACTTTAAAAATTGCAAACCCTCAAGTAAACGCAGACTAAATGGAGAGCAAAAAATAAATGTAATCAGTAAAATGGTGACAGAATGTAAATCTGCTTCATATGTGAGACGAGAAATGGCCAAGAATTTGATGAATTTTGGCGATCAAGAACCAAGCAATTTACCATCATCTAATGCTTTACGTGTTATCAAGTGCAAGGCCATTAAACAGGGATTACATAATGATGATCCAATTATTTCATTGTTCATAATGAAAGGATTATCACCATATGATGAAATAATACATGATATTGGGTATGATCGTTTTTTTTTTGCATTATTGGTCTACAACAGAAATCAATCTGTACCGGACATATGCAAAAACAACTAAAACTCCAACAATTAGCATTGATGCAACAGGTGGAATTGTGAGGAAACCAACATTGATGTCAGGAAGAATAACATCCAATATATTTTTATATGAGATTTGTGTTATGGATAGAATCAATTATTGCCAGTTTTCAGTGGCACATATGCTTTCTGAACGGCATGATAACAACAGCATTGGAAACTGGCTTAGTGAATGGCAAAGAACTGGAGTACCACAACCAAAAGTCATAGTAACAGATCAGTCTTTGGCTCTCATGATGGCAGCAGTTACATCATTTACACAATACTCATCACTGACAAAGTATTTAGAAATCTGTTCTTTGTTATTAAATAATAAAACCACAGAACTGCCAAAATGTATGTTACAAAATGACTTTAATCATGTCATGCATATTTTAAGTACCTGGTTTGACAAGAAAATATCCAAACGTATTAAACATTTTTATTTGCGTTCATTTGGCTTAATAATATCTTCTACTGATTTTGAAGATATAAAGCTACTTTTGAAATACATCTTTACAATAGCTTTCTCTGAAACGGATGGATATAACCTAGATGGGACACTGACAGATTGTGAGATTGCAAAACAGTATCTTAAATGTAGAATAGCTGTTATAACATTTGTTGATGACTTCATAAGCAATTTGGAAAGTACTAGTGAATTCAAAGAAGATAACCACAACTCTCTAACTTCTAAAGACGATTTTGAGTCAATAGCTATACATGAAGAGATTCAAGAAATACATGATACATGCTTAAATGAATCAATGATATATGGAAAAATTGGAGATCACGATAATATGCAATACGATACAAACATACCAAAAAAACTTCTGAAATTCTGCAAATTGCTCCCATGTTGGTCAGCTGTTATGACACCAATTTTTAAGTATGGCAATATTACAGAGAGTAGTGCATCATCGGAAAGTTTATTCAAGGATCTAAAACATATTGTTCTACAACATAAAACGCTTCCAATCAGAATTGATGATTTTATAAAAGTTCACGTGGACTCAATAATTGGTACAAATAATATTATAAAATCAAAAATGAATATAAATAATAAAGATAACGAGGAAGTTCAGGACGACTATGACACAACTAAACCAAATGAAATTAATATGAACAATAACAATAATATTCAGGACCATTATCAATCACCAGAAAAAGAATTTGAATCAGCAGCCATCGAAAATTGGAAAGGTTTGGGAGAAGTTGAAAAATCAAAGAAAAAAAGGAAATTATTTGGAAAAAGATCAAACCATACTATATTACAATGAAAACAGCAGAACCAAAAGTTCAATTATTGGAATATTGCGAAATGGAAACTTTTCAGATCTTCTTCCAGTTACACTGAATGGTATTTATCATACTTTCTCTAACACTTGTCCATTTGATTCAATATTTCAATTATTATGCACCACGTATGCTGATGACCATCTTTATGCAGCATTCATTGATAGTAAGATTGAAGAAGATCTATTTTTTAAATCCATTTCCAGAGCACTGAGAGATGGGATCAACGTACAAACATATAAACGACGAGCAAATATACTAAAATATATTTATGAAGACCAAACTAAGGAGCTGACAAATAACTTAACTAATATAAACTGTGCATCGACATCACATTTTATAATTAAGAAACTTTTTCAAAATTGGCCTTCGTATGAACAAAATGCATCTTGTTTGAGTTGCAGTACAATCAGTGTTCTTCAACATTATTGGCAAATTTACCAACCAATACCTTAGATTTTTTAGAAGATGTTGTCAATCAATACTTGGAACCTCGACAATTAGACTGCACCTCCTGCAATCTAAAAACAAGTTCAGAACCGCTTATTTTAAAACAGCAATTAATAATTGAAACTGTGGCTTCATTTTCAAATCCAATTTATAAAAGCAATTTTGAAATATCAGTACCTTTAGAAAATATACCGACACATTTATTAATTAATAAAAGTAAACGCTACAATTTACGAGGCATAATTGCATTTATCCCTCCAATATCTTCATTTCCACTAGCAGTTGGTCACTACGTTAGTTATAATTGGAGAGAGCTCAATAGCACTTGGGACCGATATGACGATTTAACTAAAAAAGAAAAAATTGTTAGACGGTCTACAATAGTCAAGTGCCAAATAGTTTTATACACATAATATTTTATTGTTTGATTATATTGTAATTTAATATTTAATTTTTTACTACGCATTAAAAGTTGTAAAATAGTTATGAATATTTATTAAGTTTACATATTTTAAATACACATTATAATGTTAGCTATTAAGTTTAACTATTAATTTTACGTTTGTTGTTAATTTAAATTTTTCTAATATTTAACTTATGCATACCTATCTAATCATATTATATTTTTATGACTAACCATAATGCAAATAAAATACATATTACATATAAAGTTATTGCTACATTAAATAGTTTGTAATAATTTTGAAATATTTATTTTCTATTCAATGAGTTTAAGTGATTTTGCAGAACTTCCAAATCAATATTATCTTTCAAGACATTTTTGATCATAAAGAATCTTTGAAAACTAAATCCTAAATAAATCCTAAAAGTTATTATTTACAAATTAATTTTCAAAAGTATATATGGTACGTATTATTTTAAAGCAGATTCAAACATTCAATAACATTGTTTAACACAATTTATCAATATAAATACATTATAAATTAATATTAGATTAAGAATTTATAAAAAAATGCCCCTAATAGTAATTACCTTAATATAATTTAATGGTTAATGATTCTTATACTTCCATTAAAGTTTAATTTCAAAACTTTGTCTACAGATTGGGCTATTTCCATACTTTCTGGTGAAAATCGTTTTTCCATATTGACAATATTAGTATCAAGTATAGGATAAAAACAATGCATTATCCAATAATTGTTATTAATTTAAGTACACATTAGTACATGGTCTTCTTTAGCTGAACTCTGTAGCTGAAGTAGTTGATAATACAGCATACTGTTGTAAATATGTAGGTTCCCTTCTGAGACGTTTAGAGACACCTGAATTAATTAAAAACTATATCAATAATTTGAACCATAAATTTGTTTTATTTTAATAGGTATTACCACAATAATACACCTTATGAAGTAATACCAAGTAATATCCAATGATACATCATGTTCTTTACAAAATATGGTTATTTCATTCCACAGATTATCGAAATATTCATCTGAACGATTATTTTTCAGAGTATCAATACAAGCACCACATACTAATGAACTTGACTTTCCAATGAGATTTTGATTGCAATTCAGTAATCAGAATGTGAATAATTTTTCAAACATCTGACACCGTCATATGATTCAACTATTATATTAATTTTGTTTAAGTTCAATATTTTAAAAACTATAATAGAACACCAATTATACTGTCAGCATTTTGACTTTTGGATGCATCTAAAAATCCCAAAAATTGTTCATCTACTTTAAGGTTCTTTGGGTAACGAACACACAGCTAACTGTTCTTCCTTCTGGCATCTAGAATTGTTTTTATATAAAACTACTATCAAAATGTAAATTAAAGTTGTTAAGATTATAGTATTAAGAAATTACCGTGCTTCATCCTACAAAATTTTTACATTCCAGCATTTATTATATCTTCAACAATAGTATTCCTTACATGTTTAACGCATATCTCAATAATTTAATTTTGTATTTACCAACTTGTAGAATTTGTTGATTTAGCATAATTTAAATCAAAGTTGGATTATACTTGCCATTAGTTTGCCTGCTTCTTTTAAGTTACCTACAATAAACATGATAAATAATATAAAATATAAATAGGTATATAATTAATTTATATTAGTTAATTATATACATAAATAAATTATATGGCACTGAATTCACCTAACTCACCTTGGTTCAAAGATGTTTCATTTTTATATGACCTCTAAATGCTATTCCTTGATGGTCCAAAAATAATATAGTATCAATTAATGCCAGCATGTAATCTCTTTTTTCTAATATTTGATCATGGCGTACATTTGTAACTATATAATGTATGAACAGAACCAGTAGTTTTAGATTGGATATGTGCATGCCACTTTGTCATTCAAGTCAAATGATACTGATAACTAGAATGTAACTCCAGCTTTGATTTAGTGTATTTTAGTGATGTTACGAACCCTGATTTTTAATCGAACTCGAACCGAACCGGACTTTTCAAAATATTTTATCGAACTCGAACCGAACATTAAAAAAATTCCAAAGGTTAAAAATGTATTATTCATTTAGTGTTTACTATTTAGTATTTAGTATTTACTATAAACTAATGATTATCTTATAAAATATAAAGTTATTAATTAATAAACATTAAATAATAAAAAGTATAAACAATGGAAATTACAATTTATTTTTATAAATAGTATTTAGTTCGATTTAAATTTTGTATCAAATTTTAAATTATATAATTAAATAAATAAATATTAAATATTTTTTTTTCTAAACATAAATCATGAGTGTACTTGAATATTTAATAATTAATACTTATGTATTTATTAAATACATAAGTATTATATTATATTATATATAATAATATTAGATAAGATATTAATAATAAGCCATAGATATTAAAATTGAAAACAACCAAACAATCTATTTTTGTATCTAGGGTTTTTCATAAGTCATAACCAGACCCCCCTGCACCGCCTGGCGTAGTGAAGTTGTATCACGGTGAGCTCGGTGAAACGCCCGGTATGCTGGGGGTATGCCGCGCCGCGCGCCGCGCGCCGCTGCCGGCCTAAACACGCAATAAATATTAAATAATAATAATAATTATTATTATTAATTACAATAATAATGTTGGATCGTCCGATCGTCGACTTGTTTTTAAATTCTCTGGACTATTCTGGAGTCTGGATCGATTGTCGAACCGAACTATTAGGTATTTGGTTCGGTTCGACTATTTGCAATTTTGAGTTCGATTTTCGAACCGAACCGAACACCCCGAGTTCGGTTCGGTTCGGTTCGAAAATCGAACAGTTCGTAACATCACTAGACTGTATTTTGATCATAATCCTCTAAACCAAAAATCGACAAAATGAATATTAAGTATGTTCATATACATAAATAACCCACAACATGAATATAATATAAACATATCAAAATAACTTAAGAATAGTCATCTAACGCTTACTTTTTTCCAATTTCTAAATCGTTTATTAGAAAATTCCATGTTCGCACTGATTATATAAATACTAGTAATGATGTTAGCTATAGTTCTAGTCCTAAATATTCTACAAGGATAGCAATATACAGCATCATCAATAACACTATAGGTACTCTATCCAATCGAAACGACTATAAACTGTAAGAGAAAAACCTCTACTTTGTGAACCAAAATGTGTCTGAGGGTATTTCTATACAGAAGAATAAAATTATTGATTATTATTTATTACTGACTAGTTTTAGAACTTAAGCTAGATACAAAAAGCCTTCTTGGAAGATAAAAATATATTAGAAACACTAAAATGTATTATTGTATACCTATTTTATGATAATATTATGATAATATATTATACAATTATATTTATTACCTATTTGAATATTTTAAAATAAAATACAGACTAAAATATCCAATTTTTGTACTGCACAAAATAATAACTAGGTATATAACTAAATTGTTTAACTTCTAATATAAGTTTAGCAGGACCTGAATTGATATCAGATAAATCATTTACCCCTGGTATTTGACTGAAAACTATTAATTTTTGGATCCTTGTAGGAGTTTAATAGTACATTTTCATTTTCATCTAGTAATGTTGTAATGCTTACAATCCAGATGATTAATCTTTCAAAATGTGAAATGTTAATTTAAATTTAAAAATACTACTTACAACTCTGGGTGATGACTGTAGAATACCATGATTGCCTTCTTTGATGTCTTTTCAGTACTTATGAGTACTTGTTAATTTGTATACACTTTTTTAATATTAAAAATGCTAAATACTGATTTGTTGTCAATAATTTAAGTTGTTTTTAATATATTAGGTAAAGTGATTAGTTTATAGCAAAAGTTTTTAACATTAACACTGGCACTGTCTATTATATAGTAACTACCTACTAACAAGTAAAAACTACTACTATTAGTAGAGTGTCATACTGACTTACTGTCAACTGTCATACTGAAGACTGAGAACTAATATAAATAGACAATAGTGCGTACAGACGCATATAACATAATTTTCTATGGTACAAACTAGGTAGGTACGTTGAGAAAATGTGCCCATAACAAATTTTTGTTAAATGACAACTGACAGGACGGTAGGTAATCAACTAATAACTAATCACTAATAATAATAATAATAATAATAATAATAATAATAATAATTTATTTACGGAAATAAATTCCAATTACAAAAATATTGTAGTGACAGTTTGTGTTAAGTGCACATAATATGGGTTACAACTTAAAAGTAGGTAATGTGAATACAATACAAATAACATAAAACAGAACAAAATAGAGAAAAGAACGACATGAACTAATAATAAAATAAACAAAAACGTAAGTATAGGTATCAGCAACATTATGCTTGATAATCACTGGGAAACCCCTAGCCGATTACCTCTACCTGTATATAGTATAAACACAATACACATAATATATCTATCATACCTGTATACCATAACATGTCTATTATGAATCTTATTATAAGTTCTTAGATAAATATTTATACTCCCAATGATTTCAATTAGGTTATCAAAATTACTTAGTTATTACATTTTCATAAATTAATTAACTCTGTACTTAAAATGGAAAAAAAAAGTTTATATTGACGATATTATGTACAGCCATAGGGAGCAGTCAAAAACCAAATTAAATTATTAATACATTACATTTTAATATAAGAATACATATTGGTGGGAGGGGGGCTTAGATGCATTAAGGGGGGGGGGGGGTGTATGAATGTATTGTCAATAGATACTTAATCACTAATCAATATTATATACTAATATACTATTAAGACATTAAGTAGGTTTATAATAAAATAAGAATTAAAACAAAGTGATTTTTCGAACATGGATGATTGATGAATTGAAATACTTAATGAAAAGGAATCATAAGAAAAAGTATTTAAAAGAGACTAATGTACCACTCATAGAATTTAATTTATAGACAATAATTATGTTTTACCATGTGTCACTCTCTATACGGATGATATCACAAAGTGGTGCACTGGCAGTGGCGTGGGTATTAAAAAGATGTAAGCAGTGAAATTTTTTTTCAAAAGTGATTAGAATATAGGCACTATACCTGAATACCTAATTATAAATTATGTATAAAAAAATGTAATAAAGAAATTGGAGTATAAATACTTCAAAATTCTATTAGGCGAATGACAGTGACAGTGTAGGTACGTAAAAACGTCTACAGTCTACAACGCGCCGGGCTACGTACTTTGCTCCTTGTTTCTCGCGTAAGCAAAATCAAATGTGCTTACAAACCACTACCAGCTATAACTTAAATATTTTATAAATAAAACTAAAATTTTAAAAATCATTTATTATGTAACTATTAGTCGTGATTTGTCAAATTTATTTTTTCTTTCATTTAAAGTGTAAGCAGTGATTACAGTGCTTACATGCACGCTACGCCCCTGTGCACTGGTGCTCAACGTGGGGCTCAAACCCAGGACCTGGAGATTAAGAGGACGCTACACCCGCATATTGTGTTGTCTCCGTCTTACAAATGTTGAAATGTACAACATAGCAAAAACTGTTTTGAGCGGGAAAGAACCGAGAAGGCTACAGTCATAACTAAGAAACGAGATTTTCGCCACATAAAAAGGGGAACTTTGGCTGTGTAACGTTGTTTTAATTTTTTTGATATCACTTATATGAAAAAAGTTCTTACTGTTTCAAAAACCATTATTGTTTGTGTTTTTCAAACTTGAAAAACTTTTTCTATATAAATGATATCAAAAAAATAAAAACATGTTGCGCAGCCAAAGCTCTCCTTTTTATGTGGTCGAAATCTCGTTTCTTAGTTATGATTGTAGTCTTCTCGGTTCTTTCCCGTGCGAAACATTTTTTAGTTTTTACTATGTTGTGCATTTGTAAGACAGTGACAACGCATTCGTGTATAGCGTCCTCTATTTAGAGTCTCGTGCTCTACAGACTGAGCTAGCCGTTTGAACAACTTAGCTGTTGTTCTAGTATCTACAGAAAGGTGACTTAATTACCTATCCACAGGGGAAAAAGCCAGACCTCTAAGTCGAAAAGGGGACGCGCACTGGTCGACCAAAAACCAAAAACAAACGAAAATACAATAATAAAAAAAAAAAAAACATGAACAACAAGCTTGTATTCAAATTGCTCACACTTTAAAAACGACTTGGGGCTAAAAAATCAAACACACTAACAGCACTGACCTAAGGGTAAAACATTAAATAACTAAATACGAAAAAAAGTTCAAAATAATTATTACTCAAAACGTTAATTGGACGTATAACATAAGGAAAAACATACGAAAAATCACTTAATGCGTTTTTCAACTTTTTTCTACCCTGATTACGGGCGAAATAATGGTCGTACGCACTTCGACCATAAACCCTTTTTGAAACTTCGTATGCCATAATATCAGAATCTCGAGTTTTGTAATTGATCAAACGAAAACTCAAAATCCAAAAAACACGTAACTACGTGATTTTTCAAGTAGGTACAATAGATATACGAAACATCCTAACTCCCGAACTAAAAGTCGGATAACCTTGATCTGGGTACCCATGGATCCGGGGAAAAGACTTCTATAACGTTGACTACTAAAACTGCTCGCCGCACCCAAAATCTAAGTGCCCGTGCCAAAAAATCTGAAAAATCGGCAATTTAGAACTTTCGACGCCCTAAATACGGGGAAAAAACGGCTCCTACGGGCACGATACAAGCTACCGAATTTGATCATCGACTTCTAATCTACCCATATCTTGAGTTTCAGAAAATTGTTACAAAAACTAAACGTTTTCCAAAATACACAAGGGAAGGATTCGAGGACCCCCCCCCCCCCCGACTCTGGGAGTACATTTTAGAGGGGCCTAAACCGAAACGTTTGGTGAAGAAACAGTCCCCTTAAGTGGAACCTGGCCGAGAATTACTTAGCTCAAAAAATTATATTACTATTATCATATTAAAAATAATATTAAATTGTCGTGAGTCAAAACAAAATGCTTCTAATGTGAGACAACTGTATGGGTTGAAAAATGAAACTAAAAACGCTTCCCCTGTCTCAAGTATATTCACATTTTATACGATTATGTGGATTTTAAAATCAAACTCCTACAGTTAAGTTATTGGAACCACAAAACTACGAGAAATAATTAATGGACACTCATGGCCTATGGGCTATGGATCATTTTTACCTTTCGGCCACAAGCAATTTCCGATAAAACTGTAGGGGCTGTCCTCGTTTTAGGCATTACAGAGCCTGCATCCCCTCGTAAGGATGGCTTATAATTTTTTTATGAGCAAAGAAATAATAACGATGGGACAAAGAGTACAAATAAGCACTAACTTAATCTAAACCAATCTTTAACCAAGTGTTTTACTACATTTTAAGGTCTATTTTGATTTTTGAGTTGTTTAATCAAGCGTATTACGTATTTCCTTGGTTAACTTTTTTAAAAATGTTTTCGTTTTCGTTTTTGATTTAACAGTTAGGGATACAAATTTTTTCAGTAAAAGTGAAAATGATCCATATACGCCATTTAGTTATTTCTAATAGTTTTGCAAGATAAAAACGTATATTTGAGAATTTTGATTTTCACAATAATTACGATCACATAAATTTTATAATCAAACTCATGCAAGTAAGTTATTTGAACCTAAAAACTACGAGACACCTATGGACACCTTTTGATTACTTTTACCAACCAACCTCAAGCAATTTGCGATAAAACTCTGTGGGCTGTAGTCCACCTGTCCTCGTTTTAGGATTCCAGATCATCCCCTTGTAAGAAAGGCTTATACCTAACTTTTTTTACTAGTAAATAATAATAACGATGGGAC
Source organism: Macrosiphum euphorbiae (assembly GCA_949089665.1). NCBI lineage: Eukaryota > Metazoa > Arthropoda > Insecta > Hemiptera > Aphididae > Macrosiphum > Macrosiphum euphorbiae. The sequence goes on along the minus strand of CARXXK010000228.1, from coordinate 34,954 downwards.
AAAGAGTACAAATAAGCACTTACTTAGTCAAAACCAATTTGACTGATTTGGACCAAACAATTCAATATGGGGGGTGCCGGCACGTTTTTACAACCACCTAATTAAATTTATAAGGATAACTCCGGAAGTAGTAGAGTACTGACGTCGAAAAAGTGGTACATTACAGTAGCAAACTACTAAAGATTGGCTCATTTGGAGATCCAATATTTTGAATCGGGGCTGCATTATGGCTCCATACCACCCCCTCCCACTAATGATCCCCTGTAGTTAATTAGGGGTTGCAGCACAAACGATGAAACTCGAGCACAATCCAGCACAAACATAGCACAGACGAATGGCATAATTTAAATTTGAAAATTTGGAGGTGGGGGTGCAGCCATTTTGCTGGCACCCCCACTAAAGATCCGTTCTAGCTCATTAGGGTTTGCAGCACAAACGATGAAACTCGAGCACAAACCAGCACAAACGTAGCACAAACGAATGGTGTAATTTAAATTTTAAAATTGTTAGGGGGGGTGCAGTCGTTTCGCTGGCACCCCCAATCATTATCCCTTATAACTCTTTAAGGGTTGCAGCACAAACGATGAAATTCTAGCACAATCCAGCACAAACGTAGCACAAACGATAGCCCTTCGTTTGAATCCGAAATTGTGAGGTGGGGGTGCAGTCGTTTCACTGGCACCCCCAATCGTTATCCCTTATAACTCGTTAAGGGTTGCAGCACAAACGATGAAATTCGAGCACAATCCAGCACAAACGTAGCACAAACGAAAGCCCTTGGTTTGAATCCAAAATTCGGAAGTGGGGGTGCCAGGGAAATGCACCTCTAAATGTCAGCGAATTAATTAACTCGACATCAAATTCTTCTGATCTCAAACGTTCGGTAACATTATCTCTGTATGATGCATTCTATAAAAAAAATTAAATTATTTATGCTATCATTATAAAAATATTATTTATATTACCAATTTATTCTGCTTTTTTTCATAGGTTTTTTTGCACTTGTTTTTTCTACAGCACGTTTTAGACCAGGTTTTGTTTTTGAAAAAGACGTTCTCATATCAATTGATTCGCTGAAATGTTCATTCTATGAAACATAAAATATAGTATATTATTTTTTTACTGTTTTTTCATTATATATTTTCTATGTTCCAAGAATTATAACCAAAGCGTTGAGTAATGTCATGACTGGCCTATAATATGATTTAGTTAGTATATAGTTTTTTAATTGCCAGGAGAAGGTTTTTATGAACGAACATTTTTAAAAAGTCTACCGAATAAATAGAAAAAGTGCAAAAAATATTTATTGATGTCTGTGATTTGAACCCGATACCGTTAAAATATAAAAAAAAATTAAAACTATAATATTTTTTTGTTGCCATGGAAATGATATAGACAATATTTATTCAATTTAATTGTTTGAATAAAATATAAAAAAAAATTACTGTTAAGACCTTAAAAAGATTTGTATTAAAAAAACATAATAATTTAATTTTGATATGCCTCCTATACGACGAAGCAATTTAGGTAGAATAACCCGAAATGCTACCAACCAAGCTAATTACCGATCTAACCAAAGTCCACAAGAACGTGACGACAGAAATGAACGTGAAAGAATTCGGATATCACAAACGCGTGAAGTGCGAACGCGAAATTCAACTAATAATCGGGCAAACTTGAATCGAGCTGCTTTTAGTTACGATGTGTCAATTGACTACAGTAACTACCAGTGTGTTGTTATTGGTTCTATGAACTCAGTTTGCTCATATTGTAAGGCTTTGAAATACAAAAACGAGGCCAATGGTTTGTGTTGCGCAAATGGTAAAGTGAAATTGATACCATTGGATCCACCACCAGAGCCGTTGTACTCATTGGTTTCAGGAATAGGAACAGATTCTATACACTTTTTGACAAATATCCAACAATATAACAATTGCTTTCAAATGACTTCATTTGGGGCAACAAATGTAGTTCGTGAAAGTTTTATGCCAACTTTCAAGGTATGTATTATAGCAGTTAATCATAATTATTTGTTGATCATTTTTATATTATAGATTCAGTTTTAGTGACACCTTAATTATTTTGAAACACAATATAATTATTTGATGATTTAAATATTCATCAGTTTTAAATTTTTTATTCGATTCGTCTCGAAATGTACATTAAATTGTATTTATTCAATTTTGTTACAACTAAATTTTACATATTGAGGTACATAATCATATTAAATATCATTTTGTCATTCAAATTAGGAGACAGATATAATTTTTAAGAACAAATATTATTTAAGTTTGAACACTGACAATCCATAAATTTATATAACATAGTTGCTTATTTATTTTATTTTATAGTGTTTGGTACAAACATAATATTTTTTTAATTTACAGATGCAAGGACAAATATATCATAGATCAGGTTCACTATTACCAGTGTCAGATAGCAACTACAAATTCTTACAAATTTATTTTTATGTCCAATTCAACACAAGAAATTGATATGTGTTGTGCAAACAACAATTTAGTAAAGAGGTATATTATAGAACAATTACAAACTTTATTTCATGAACACAATCAATTGATTATATTATTTAAAACTGCACTGGATATGATGCCATCTGATAATTACAAAATTGTAATCAAAGCTAATAAAACACCTGCGGGTCAACATGCAAGACGTTTTAATGCACCAACCATTGATGAAGTTGCTGTCGTTGTAGTTGGAGAAAACTTGGAATCCCATGATATTGTTTTACATCGTCGGAATGATCGATTACAACGTATAAATTTTTTTTTTCTTGCATATGGCAAAAAATTTCTGCATCAGCCGGGAAACGAACGTATAAATGAAACACACCGCTCATATGATGCACTACAATATCCTATTATATTTTGGAAAGGTGAAGATGGCTATGATTTCTCAATAAAAATGATAAATCCAATTACAAGTAATTAAAATATTAGTTTAGCGATGGCGGTAATATATCAGTAACCATATTATGTATTTTAATTTTATATTTAAATGTTATAAAAACAAAATATATTTACAGGTTCTGAAACAAACAAAAAAGTCAGTTCAATGGACTATTATTCATACAGCCTAATGATTCGGGAAAATGAAGACAATCACATATTGAAATGTCGGCGATTATATCACAAATATGTTGTTGACATGTATGTTAAAATTGAAACGGAGAGATTAACATTCATCAGGTTGAATCAGACCAAACTCCGATCTGAAGAGTATATTCACCTTCGAGATGCGATTAATACCGATGCAAAAGCACAGAATGTTGGTCAGATGATTATTCTTCCAGCAACATACATCGGAAGCACTAGACATATGCACGAATATGCTCAAGATGCCATGTCGTATGTTCGTCATTATGGTACAGCAGATTTGTTCATCACATTTACATGCAATCCGCAATGGATAGAAATCAAGCAGGAGTTATTCCCTGGGCAATCACCCATTGATCGTCATGACATTACAGCCAGAGTCTTTAGTCAAAAGTTGAAATATTTAATGGATTTCATCGTGAAACATTATGTGTTTGGTGAGACAGGCTGCTGGATGTATTCTGTGGAATGGCAGAAACGAGGGTTGCCACATGCACACATTTTGATTTGGTTGGTTGAAAAGATAAGGCCAAATGAAGTTGATGCAGTGATATCAGCTGAAATACCTAATGTACAATTAGATCCTGAATTGCATGAGGTTGTTATCAAAAACATGATACATGGTCCATGTGGTACTCTTAATCAAAATTCACCGTGTATGATGGATGGAAATGTTCAAAACGATATCCAAGGACGTTAATATCAGAAACAATTACTGGCAATGATGGTTATCCACTGTATCGTCGCCGATCAAGAGTAGACAATGGAAGAACATCAATTGTCAAATTAAATCAACAAGATATTGAAATAGATAATCGTTGGATTGTTCCATATTCACCAATTTTATCAAAGACGTTCAAAGCACACATAAACGTTGAATCTTGCCATTCAGTGAAATCTATTAAATACATTTGCAAATATGTAACCAAAGGGAGTGATATGGCTGTGGTTGGAATTGGTGCAGAGAATTGCAATGATGAAGTTACCCAATACCAAATGGGCTGCTATGTTAGTAGTAATGAAGCAGTTTGGCGAATATTTTCTTTTCGCATTCATGAGAGACACCCTTCAGTTGTTCATTTAGATGTGCATTTAGAAAATGGACAAAGAGTGTATTTTACACCACAGAACGCAGTACAAAGAGCAGCTCAGCCACCTTCTACTACATCAACCAGTTTCTTTGAGACATGCCAAAACGATGATTTTGCACAAACATTGTTATATTCTGAAATGCCAAAATATTATACTTGGAATAAATCCTCAAGGAAATTTATACGATGGAAACAAGGAAAACCAATTCAAGAATACCCAGATGTATATTCCACCGATGTGATCGGTCGAGTTTATTCAGTACATCCCAGCAATGATGAATGTTTTTATTTACGACTGCTATTAGTCAATGTACGTGGCCCAACATCATTCCAACATTTACGAACAGTTGATGGTGAATTGTGTGGATCCTACAGAGAAGCCTATCAACGTTTGCAATTGCTAGAAAATGACGATCATTGGGATCAAACTCTAAATGATGCTGTAATATCATCAAGTGCTCAACAAATACGAACATTGTTTTCTATAATCATATGTACATGCTACCCATCAAAGTCAATCGATTTGTGGATCAAGTACAAGGATCATATGTGTGATGATATTTTGTATCAAATACGGAATAGAATGGGAAATCTAAATATACAAATCAATGAAGAAATTTTTAACGAAGCATTGATTTCAATTGAGGACATGTTCTTGATGATGTCAAACAAACTATTAATTCAATTAGGCCTGATCGCGCCCAATCGTCCAATGCATGATGTTTTTAACAAAGAGGTGCACAGAGAAAAAACGTATGATCTCAACACTTTGAAAGAATTAATTCAAAAAAATCTTCCACTGTTGAATGAACAACAGAAGTATGTATTTGATACTCTTATGAAAGTTACAAATGATGATACTGGAGGGATATATTTCTTGGATGCACCTGGTGGTACAGGAAAAACTTTTTTGATTTCATTAATATTAGCAACAATTCGTTCACAAAATAAAATTGCACTTGCTCTCGCTTCCTCGGGAATCGCAGCAACTTTGCTTGAAGGTGGTCGAACAGCCCATTCAGCACTAAAATTGCCATTAAATATGCAAAGCAATGAATTTTAAAGCTGCAACATTTCGAAGAAATCTGCAATGGCAAAAGTTTTGCAGGAATGTCAATTGATTGTTTGGGATGAATGCACGATGGCACATAAAAAATCGTCGGAAGATTTAGACAGAACCTTAAAAGATATACGGGGCAATCATAACCTATTTGGCGGTGCAATAATTTTATTAGCAGGAGATTTTCGGCAAACATTGTAAGTGATTCCACGATCAACGCCAGCTGATGAACTTAATGCATATCTAAAATCATCCAATTTGTGGAAACATGTCAAAATACTTCATTTAAGCAAGAATATGCGTGTCGAGTTGCAAAACGATCAATCTGGAAACATATTCTCTAAACAACTCATAGACATTGGTAATGGCAAATTTCATGTAGACATGTAGACCGGCTGCATTAACTTTCCTCGAAGTTTTTGTCAGTTAACTCGATCAAAAGATGAACTTATTCAAAAGGTGTATCCAGATATTGCTCGCAATTACAGAAACCATGATTGGTTGAGCGAACGAGCTATATTGGCTGCAAAAAACATAGATGTAAATGAATTAAATTTAAAAATTCAAGAACAAATTACAGGTGAATCGAGTATATATAAATCAGTTGATTCGGCAACTAACCAATATGATGTAGTCAACTATCCACCGGAATTTTTAAACTCGCTGGATTTACCAGGATTGCCACCTCACAATCTTAAATTAAAGGTTGGATCGGTTGTTATAATGTTGCGAAATATCAACCAACCGCGTCTGTGCAACGGCACACGGTTAGCGATAAAAAAAATTACTGAACGAGATAGAAGCAACTATATTGAAAGGAAAGTTTAAAGGAGAGGATGTTCTCATACCGTGCATCCCAATGATTCCGACTAGATGTGCCATTTGAGTTTAAACGCCTACAGTTTCCAGTGCGGCTTGCTTTTGCTATGACCATAAACAAGTCCCAGGGGCAATCATTAAGTGTTTGTGGTATTAATTTGGAAAACCCATGTTTCTCACATGATCAATTATATGTTGCCTGTCCCCGTGTTTAAATTTAGGTTTAAAAATAGAGAAAATTCATAGAGTGTTAGAATTTAGTCAATCTCCTTGGTTAAAAGTGTATATTGATTTTAATACTAATCTTAGATCAGAAGCTAAGAACGAGTTTGAAAAAGAATTTTTCAAATTAATGAATAATAGTGTTTATGGACGTACTATGATGAATGTTCGAAATCTTGTTGATATAAAATTATGTTCTAATGCAACCCAACTAGAAAAATTAATTGCAAAACCAAATTTTGATCGAAGGACAATTTTTACAGAAAATTTAGCTGCAGTACATATGAAAAGAACACAAATATTTTTCAAACAACCAATATATGTAGGAATGTGTATATTAGATTTATCTAAAATGTTAATGTATAATTTTATTATAATATTATAAAGAAAGAATATGGAAATAGAGTTAGATTGTTATATACAGATACAGATTCACTAATATTAGAAATAAAAACTAAAGATTTTTATCAAGATATGAAAATTATGTTAGATCATTTTGACACTTCAGTGTATCCAAAAGATAATATTTATGGTTTACCTTTAGTTAAAAAAAAGTTTTAGGCAAGTTTAAAGATGAGTTAAATGGAAAAATAATGTCTGAATTTATAGGTTTAAGATCTAAATTATATTCTCATCGAATCTTAGATACTGAAAAAGAAATTAAAAAAGCTAAAGGTGTTAAAAAAAATGTTGTAGAAAATAAAATATGTTTTAATGATTTTGAAAAATGTTTACTAACAAAAGAATCAAAATATGTTAAACAAAATTTATTTAGAACTAAGAAACATCATATTTTTACTGTAGAACAAAACAAAAAAGCTTTAAGTGTTTTTATGATGATATAAGATTTATTTTGGAAAATGATATTGATACAATAGCTTGGGGACATTATAAAATAAATATAGATAGAAATGATTTTGTAAACCATCTCAATACACTGATTAGAAATCAAAATCAAAAAGATTAGAAAAATATTTGATATTTAACGTGTGTCCGAATTGGACACGCGTTTAAATATATAAGTTTTTTGCATTTCGATTTTTATTTTTAATAGAACAATTCTATTAAAAAATATTTTAATTATTATTGCATTTCGATTTTAATTATTAATATCATAAGTATTATGAAAAATATTTTGGGGGTTTTTGTATTTAATAAGTTTTGCGAAAAATGTTTTTATTATTATTGCATTTCGATTTTTATTTTTAATAATTAAGGTTTGCGAAAAATATTTTTATTATTGCATTTCAATTTTCTGATATTTTGGCCATTGTTTTCTTTGTGATCTTTTACTGATATATTATTATTAAAGGTGCTGCGCCAGGAACGGTATATATATACTACTCATATATACAGAGGAAAAAATATGTTCATTGTCATTTAAACTATAAAGATTAATTGTTACATCTTCTACACGTTCAAATTTGTTCATCTAACTGACTGATGTGGTGTTGGAAAATCAATACATTTAAAATCTAAACCACTTTTTTTCTGACATTTTAAAATATTTTTTTTTATTTAAAATAAGTTTTATTCGAACGATTATCAAACTTAGATAGTATTGAATATTTAAAACATTTAAAATCGTTATTTTTTCACATTTATAATTGCTCTTTTAACTTTCATATATTCAGGTAAATCTATATACGTTCATCCCCTGAGGGGATTCACTATATTAATTCTTAATTGCAATACATTTATACTCTTAAGAGACCACCCAGATCCTTTCGTTAAAAACTGGTCTTGCTCGGATAATAATTTATCGAACATCCTATTTAATAATTTATTGAAATCGGATGAATTACATGCAAGTGTATTAGAAGCTTTGAATGCTATGTCCTGAACTTCTTGAGTAATTATTCTTTCGTATACACTATCCACATATAAATTAAATTGTATAGATGATTGTAAACATGATTGTTTTAACTTTAAAATTAATTTATCTCTAACATAGTTAAAAAAAAAAAAGCGTGTAGTCTATAAAATCTAAAGTATTCTTAATTAAAAATGTTTTCGAACATTTTTTAAATCTCTCAATTTCAAATAAACCTTCATCAGAAGACATCATCCGCTGACGTTTTGTAACCGTTTTTCTTTTCATTGTAAAACTGAAAATAGATTAAATAAAAACATAAGCTTAAACAATAATAATAATATTGTGATATTTTATTATAACATCAACTTCTTTTTTTAAATTTTATGTAAGCAATTTAAAATATTTTGTCAAAATATAATAATAGTATTAATTCTAAATTATTACAAAGAAAAAAAACATTTTAGTCAATCCAGTATTAAATTAGTTTTATTTGAACGATTATAAAACTTAGACAGTATTGAATATTATATACACAGGAATGATATAGGTTATAATTTATTTCAATAACATTCGATATATAATTATAATATAAAATAATAAATAATTTATTTAATCGATTTTATTTCGGAAAAACAGAATTGTATCAACGACTATAATATTCTAATTCTATTCTATCTAATTTATCGTACAATATACTCAAGCCTTTTTGTATATTTCTTTCACATAGAAAGGTTGAATAAATTAAACTTTTAAAATCATTTAATAATTCCTGTTTTTCTTCTTTTAATTTATGTCTGGTTGTTTTCAAAGTAGCATTCTTAATCCTGATATTCAAATCTTTCATTTTTTTCTGAAAGCGACTTTGTCTTCATCCATGCTACGGTTGTTTGCTTTGAGTTGACACATTGTCTTGTTAATTTCTTCCCATATCATTGCTGTTGACTCCATTTTTTTTATTCTAGAAAAAATGCATAGAATTTGTGAACATTTAACTCTTTTATATAAGACAAATTTGGTTTAGAATTTGTTCTACTTAATAAATAGTGAATTTGAGGTTTCTAATTTTTTTTTTAAGATCTTTATATTCGTAGCTCTCCTTAATTTTATTTTCATCAATCATCTTCGTTAATGCTACAATCTGCTCTTCATAATAATAAATTTGTTCACAACAATAAGCATATGAATGCTAAAAATTCATTATCTATAATTTTAGCTAAATACATTAGTATGTAATGTATAATTTATAAATCTAATAATTAAAACGATTATTTATTAAACAACATTGAATGTACCAATTTCAACCCTTTAAAATCAAAATTTTGAAAATCGGACGATGTGGTGACACTCATGAAGGTATTTGGAACAACTTTGTGAAAAAAAATTGGAAAAAAGTTAAATAGCGTCGTCACAAAATTGGTACATAAAAAGGCCTGTTCTTTTATATATATAAGGATATACATATTTATTGTCAATGATATAAATATAATAATTACTAATTATATTATTACATATTATTAGTTTTAGTCTATATTAAAGATTCTAATTCTCTGTGCAGTGAATGTAAAGAATTGCATATGCATAATCTACATTTATAATATGTATTTTGTGATTGTTGGTAGTATAGATTAAGTTGTTTTTTTTTTCATATTTTAATTTTTTAATTTTTTGGTTTATTGTTTTAATTTTGTTTTTATGTTTATTTTCTTCTTCGTCTTCTTCGTCCAAAGTTTTTCAAGTAATTCATATTTTTCTTCAATTTTATGTTTTATTAACGTTTGGTTTGAACGAGATTGCATTTTAATTTTATTTTCACCAATCATCTTCGTTAATGCTACAATCTGCTCTTCATAACATTGAATTTGTTCACAACAATAATCATATGAATGCTAAAAGTTCATTATCTATACGAGGTGTGATCAAAAAATACCGGGACTAAAATTATATCTGCGCTAAAAATAATCGAATGGGGAATATACACACATCAAATAAAAATAGAGATAAACCTCAATTACGTTATTCAAGCCATGAGTTAATATTAACTGTTAGTAATGAACGAAAATTCATTGAAATCAGATACTTTTAATGTGTGTGCCGTTTTTGTCATGTCGAATAAACTCGAGCAGCGTGTTTGCATTAAATTTTGCGTTAAACTCGGTAAATCAGCGACTGAAACTTTTGAAATGATTAAAAAAGAACATAGAAACTAAACGACAATCATCACAATGGAAATCAGTAACTTCACCAAGACCCAAAAAAGCTCGACAAGTTCGTTCTAACGTGAAGACCGCATGTTGATTACTTTTTTCGATATTAAAGGCCTTATTTATTACGAATTTGTTCCAACTGGTCAAACGGTTAATCAGACTTACTACAAAGAAGTTTTAATTAAATTACGAGAAAAAATCCGTAAGAAACGTCCAGATCAATTCCAAAATCGATCGTGGTTGTTACACCACGACAACGCGCCTGCTCATTCTGCCTTATCAATCCGTGAGTTTCTAGCTGATAAACAAATTCCAGTTGTACCTCATCCCCCTTACTCGCCAGACCTCGCCCCTTGTGATTTTTTTTTATTTCCAAAAATTAAAACTGACCTCAAAGGACAAAGATTTGATGATATTGAAACAATAAAAAAGAATGCGGTGGATCAACTCAAACAACTTAAAGTTGAAGACTTCCAACACTGCTTCAAAAAGTGGCAGGAGAGATGGGACAAGTGTATAACATCGGGCGGTGAATACTTTGAAGGAGACTAATATTTGAAATATTATTTGTACATTTAAATAAATGAAAAAAAAAAATCCCGGTATTTTTTGATCACACCTCGTATACTGTAAATGTTAATATTTATTTTTTAATCAATATCTATCTATATATATAAAAATGAATGTATGTCAGTGTGTCAGTGTGTCTGTGTGTCTGTGTGTCTGTGTGTCCATGTTACCATGGTTACCAAGGTTGCCATGGTTACTAAGATTACCAAGATTTCATATCTTATCTATATATATAAAAATGAATGTATGTCTGTGTGTCTGTGTGTCCATGTTACCATGGTTACCAAGGTTGCCATGGTTACTAAGGTTACCAAGATTTCATATCAATCTATATATATAAAAATGAATGTATGTCAGTGTGTGTGTGTGTGTGTGTGTGTGTGTGTGTGTGTGTGTGTGTCCATATTACCATGGCAACCATATCTGTATATAAAAAACAGTAAGCTGATTGACTGCTATCAACGCACAGCTCAAACCATTGGACGGATCTGGCTGAAATTTGGCATACAGATAGCTATTATAATATAGACGTGCGCTAAGAAAGGATTTGCCAAAATTCGCATTTTAAATAGGTGCTGAAACAGGGATATTGAGATTCACGATAGAAATTGGAAATTTTATTTTTATTTATTTATAGTTGCCATTGGTTACAGTCTACATTAGAAATTAGCATTTATTTATTGGTTGCCATTGGTTATTCGGGCAGATCAGGTACAAGCTTGCATCAAATCGAATTATTGAACAATGCTTACCAGGGTGGCAGAGTTGCACTTACCGCAGAAAATTACACCCAAAAGGAGTTCAACAATCATAATTTTTTTAAGAGTTGCGATTTTTTACGAGCAACCAAATTTATTATATTAATCCACAGTATTACATCAAAATAAACTTGGTATAACTTTGATATTTTAGAGTTAAATCATACACTTCCGTACAAACAGCACGGGGTCCGCGATCTACCGCAGGTAGATTGCCTACCTGGTAATGTACTGCTGCGATTCAGAATTTTTATTCAGGGCAACGGGAACACCATACACGTTAATGAATTGAACAAAGTTTGAGTAGGTAGTATTGAGTTGATCCATTTAACGGGCGACGAAGTGCACGGGATCAGCTAGTATCTTCTATATATGTAAAAATGAATGTATGTCAGTGTGTGTGTCTGTGTGTCCATGTTACCATGGTTACCAAGGTTGCCATGGTTACTAAGGTTACCAAGATTTCATATCAATCTATATATATAAAAATGAATGTATGTCAGTGTGTGTGTGTGTGTGTGTGTGTGTCCATATTACCATGGCAACCATATCTGTATATAAAAAACAGTAAGCTGATTGACTGCTATCAACGCACAGCTCAAACCATTGGACGGATCTGGCTGAAATTTGGCATACAGATAGCTATTATAATATAGACGTGCGCTAAGAAAGGATTTGCCAAAATTCGCATTTTAAATAGGTGCTGAAACAGGGACATTGAGATTCACGATAGAAATTGGAAATTTTATTTTTATTTATTTATAGTTGCCATTGGTTACAGTCTACATTAGAAATTAGCATTTATTTATTGGTTGCCATTGGTTATTCGGGCAGATCAGGTACAAGCTTGCATCAAATCGAATTATTGAACAATGCTTACCAGGGTGGCAGAGTTGCACTTACCGCAGAAAATTACACCCAAAAGGAGTTCAACAATCATAATTTTTTTAAGAGTTGCGATTTTTTACGAGCAACCAAATTTGTTATATTAATCCACCCTATTATATCAAAATAAACTTGGTATAACTTTGATACTTTAGAGTTAAATCATACACTTCCGTACAAACAGCACGGGGTCCGCGATCTACCGCAGGTAGATTGCCTACCTGATAATGTACTGCTGCGATTCAGAATTTTTATTCAGGGCAACGGGAAAGATAAGATAAATTTTGAACACCATACACGTTAATGAATTGAACAAAGTTTGAGTAGGTAGTATTGAGTTGATCCATTTAACGGGCGACGAAGTGCACGGGATCAGCTAGTATTCAATAAAATAAAAAAAGTCGAGTCATAATAATTATAAGCGATACAATATTATTTTTCCTTTATATTATATTATATTATATTTGACTCATATTATTTGACAAGTTTTCACAACACAGTTAACATATTAACTAGGCAATATAGTATTTATAACATAGAACCATAATTTTAATTACTAATGAAACCGTGATCACACGATAATAGAAAATACGTGATAGTTTCTATGCTAGTTCATCGTAATAGTGTGATAGTAACAACTATCGTGTTTACTACCACCGTGTATCCGCGGCTTTCGATCACTACTTTTATTCTAATGGTTTTTATTTTATATAATCTGATCTGATGAAATATCTTTAAGTTTGTGAGCACGGTTTTAGATAGAATTTCTATCTAAAGTCATACCTACATGATATAACGATCATTGTAATATTATAAAGCTACTAGCTGATCCCGTGCACTTCGTTTCCCGTTAAATGTATGCCAACCCTTTATGACTCAAACTCTGTTCAATTCGTTATTTAATATTCGGTGTATGGTGTTCAAAATTTATTCGTTAAAAATCGTACCTCTTCAATGAATAAAAATAACAAATACAATTATATATTTGTGTATCACCTCCTCGTCCCCTGACTCGTCCTGTCCAGTAGATTTTTAATTTTGCAATTTTTTTGTTACTACACATGTTATATTCGACGCAAAAAATTCTCCTGAACAGAACCGTCACCCTGGTGATAGTGCGTTGTGAATAAAAAATAATTAAATAAAACATATATAATCATTTATAAGTAAGGAATTCCTTTTTTGTTAATCATTTCAATTATAATTATTAACAAAAATCAGTTATATATTCATTGTAGTGCTTTGTGGTATACGATGTTTTTTGTTTGATCACCTGGCGCATAGACAAACAAATCTGATGGTTTCCCAACACGGGAACAGGCAACATATAATTGATCATGTGAGAAACATGGGTTTTCCAAATTAATACCACAAACACTTAATGATTGCCCCTGGGACTTGTTTATGGTCATAGCAAAAGCAAGCCGCACTGGAAACTGTAGGCGTTTAAACTCAAATGGCACATCTAGTCGGAATCATTGGTGTTACGTCCCAACTGATGTCGATATATACATCAACGTGGAAATGAATACTTGATGCACTTGGTTATTATGAGTATTTATTTAAGTACAAAATTACAATGTATAAAGCTTATGTAGGGAGGTGAGCGGTGTTACGACCTGACTCTGAATTGTTACTAAGATTTTGAGTGGTGTTACGACCTGCCTCCAAAATGATACTAAGACTGTGAGTGGTTTTACGACCTGCCTCCAAGTGCCTTGAGTATCCCTAACCGTCTGACGAGCTCTTGTCCTGGGCTGGTATTTATATGATCGAGTCCTTTGGAGTGGGTGGTCATAGTAGTGGCAAAATTCGGTCATGAGACAGAGTCCTGGTCTCGTACTTGGTATGCTGGTCGACTCGTATCCTTCGTATGAATGTTTGACTTTCCTAGAGAGATACTTTTACAGTGTCCCTAACGTGTTATAATATACTAATTGCCTTATTAATTATATCGTCGAGTACTATTAGAAACCTGCGCTACGTCGTACATTGTTATTACTTAATTACTAAATACGTAGGTACGTAACACCTCCCTTCTAAAAAAAGACTTTATGTTTAAAAGCTTAAACATAAATCTTTAACATTTTACGGTATTATAACAATTTTACATATATGATACATTGGTTATAAGATAGTGATACATTGTTATATGAAGTAGTGATACTTTGTTACATTTAGAAATCTAGTACATCTGATTATAAAATAGTGATACATTGGGTTAAGTACATAATAATTGTTAGATATTAATACATTTTTTTTTTTGTTTTGTTTTGTTTTACATTTCCTTCTTATTCTAGTGTTAGTACATGGTGGCTATACATTTGTGGTTAAATACTTAATCTATTATAATTTATACAATTAGACATTATAATTATTACATATTTTATATATTCATCCTATAATCTATTGGTCTTATATGTGTTTGTTTTTTTTTTTTTTTATAAAGGGAAAAACTTTTATTTGAAAGCTTAATTACTTTACTAGAGTATGTCCATTCAATTGTGTAGAATCTTGTCAGCTCCCTGATTCCCAGTTATAGGTATAGTCTACACTATTGAATTGACACTCTTTGATCACTATGATTATTTTACTGTATACCTATCTGTTTTACATAGTTTGTATAACTGTATTGGTCCCATATCCCTGATAATATAGTTAAACAAACATTTGGTGATAATTACATCCGCTACTGGGTCGTGGCTATGGGTTATATCATGGTTTATTTTGCATATTAAATCATGGGTTTCCATTAGATTCAGCATTCTTCCGTTTTTCTGGTAGTAACCTATTTTAGTTGAATATATTAATTTTTTGGTAGGTCCTGTTACATCTAGAAGTTTTAAATTAAAATAATTATCGTCGTTATCACTATATGAAGTGATATCCAACATTTTCTTTACATTTAATTGTAATCGGGTTATTATATTTTTATCGGTTGTCCCGTTGAAAAAAACAATGATTGGTGTTCTTCCGTCGGTATGCAAGTATTGGTTGAGATATATGGTAGACAGAGTTGTCGCCCCCTCGAGCTTTAGACTTGATTCTAACTGCCCCAATAAAGGTATTAACTTCTCTGGCTTGTTCCTAAATATCCTTCCAACACTACGCATTACCTGCTTGATTTCGCGATGCTGTAACATCTTTAATTTATTGGTGGTAGTTAACACGATTGGTTTGCCTTCGAGTTTAACTGGCTTATATTTGTCGAGACTGTTTGATAATGACCCCGATATAAGTAACAGATCCGTCTTATTTATACTAGTGAACTCGAAGTCCACTATTATGAATTTGATTTTGTCACTGTAAAATATATATAATGATTAAATGTGAGACAACTTTATTTAGATAATATTTTTACATTGCGAGATATTAGTATTACTATCTATTAAAATGTAATCCCTTATGTTAGTTTTATTCAGCTGCCTCGGCGGCTTGTATTAATTCGATTATTAAATTTGCCAAATCCAGACATGTGGGTGCGTGTATTTCGCGTACTAAAATTGTTAATCGGAGAGTCATAGTAATTATTTCCATAATTCTATGCATTTCCGCTGTAGTATAAGGTACCGGTAAATGTTCATTGGCTACTCTCATATGGTTTTTTAGACACGTAGGTCCATCACTGTTTATCGTGTACTGGTATACGTGATCGTTGTACCTCAACGAATATTCTAACATCATTAGGTATAATACCCGTCTAGGAATGAATTCCCGTACTGGCATTGTTGTTATGTATTTTATACGTTTTTTACGCGTTGTATAATAAAAGTAATCTGGATTTTCCGTGTGATTGTCTTATCTGGAACAAGACAAGATACTAACATCGATTGGTTATTAATTATTATATTATTTAGTAATAGGAAAGGTACGTGTTTAATATTGGAACATAATTTTGAACATGAAATTGAGAGTGTTTGTGTACGTGATCTTACTTACAAACGTGTTACTTCGTCCATTTCTCTAGCTGACTGTAGTGACACTAAATGTCGCCTAACTCTATTTACTGATCGATTATTATTCATTTTTCTTTTACATTTTATTATAATTATGCCCGATGCTATTATTATTATGAGATAAAACATATAAGTGTGAAAATCGGTTATATCCCTTGTGGTCGTTTTGTCCTTTTCTTCTTGTATTAATTGTTCTATTTCATCAATGGATTTAGAATATTGACTCAAGTCAGTTAGTTTTACCACAGAATTTGTGTGTGTTATGACATTGCTTATTTTCTTTTTTATGGAAATGGGGATTGTCAAATTTGACGTTATGCCTATGTTTGATATAAAATCCTTATAATGTGTCGAATTTAAATGCCTATTCGGTGTTAGCACCATTTGTGGTGTGTATCCCCTGCAGTCCTCGTTTAATTTTAATATTCCTATCCCGCTTAATTGTATATTCATCGCCTGGTCTCGATTCTCGCACGAGATGGCTACATTGTCCGTTGTTTTTATTGTATATATCCATGCGTTCTGTTATTTTAGTTTATGATAAATACTACGAGTGATGTCTAGATAATGTATTGGGCACGTGCTAGGTATGCTCGATGGTTTAATAAATAGTTCTACTTCACATGGCAGCTCACTGGCTCCTAGTCTTAATGGTTGTGTTTCCGGACATAATGTTCCCATATTAATTTGTCTACACATCAGTAGCTGGCTAAACGATAATGTTAAATAATATTCATGCGTTTTTGAAAAGTCTATGTACCCATATTCAGGTATTATGTGCATATAATGATCATTTTTTTACTACTGGTAGTGGTATTACGTGGAATAATGTTAAATCAACTGAGTTTATTAGTGGTATTATTATTTCGAATATTAATGTTTCGTTTATGTAAATTATATTTAATTTTGACATTTTACTTAGTTCATATAGCGATATTTGATTTAAATCGAACGGTAAGCTTTGTCCTTTTGGAACGTTCATTGAAATATCTTTTAATTGCTTACGTAATGCTTTGGGGTTTTTCGGTTATATTTAAAATACTAATTATTACTTCACCGTTCTGTACGGTATTTATTACGCTTCCACAAAATACGCCTTCCATTATTTCTTGTTTGTGAATTAAAATATCTTTACTTTCTACATCCTTTGCAGCTATAGGTATTGATACGATTGTTTCTGATCTTGGGGTTAATAGTAACTCTTTTTGTTTATTTTTGTTAGCATTAATTACTAAAGTTTTATTGGCTAGGTTAATTACAGCGTTATTTTCTGATAAAAAACTATTTCCTAATATACCATTTTTCCTTATTGGAAAGTTTTCGTCAACTAAATTAAATTCGGTGCTAATTTCTTGCCCTTGAATTATCAAAGGTATTGTAAGCTTGCCTATTGTTTGTATTATTTTATCGTTAATTCCTTTTAAGTTTACTATTTGTGTTTTATCTACTACTATATCGTAATTTAATATATTGTTTTTTACTATATTTACTTCGCTACCTGTGTCGACTAAAAATTCTAATTCTTCATTTATACAGGCGGGTGATTTACATTTTATGTGATTATTGTTGAATATTTTCGTTAATATAATGGGGTAACAATCTCGGATGGGTCCACGGATATGTGATTGATCGCACGTGCTCCGGGGGGTACGTGAGATGTCCGCTCGTTTCCCGAGTTTTTATTACGTCGCTCGTCGTTTTGTTTTTTATAGCAGGCGGCTATATTATGTCCTGGTTTATTGCAGTAAGTGCAGGTATCGCTCCTTGCATTATAATTAGTGGGTGGACGTGTGAAATTATTCTGATTGGGTGGTCTACTATTATACGCTACATTGTTCATTCGGCATTGCGATGCAAAATGTCCTTCGCGGTTGCATGTATGACAACGCCTAACATTGTAATTGTTGCTTCTTGGATTCGGGTTTCTATTAGTATTCCTATCGTAGGAATTGTTTCTGTTAGTATTATTATTATTAATATTATTACGATAGTTGTACGCTGTGTTTTGATTATTATTATTATTATATTGCCTATTTTGATGAGCATTTCTATTGTTGTACGTATTATTTGCGCGGAAAATTTCTTGTACATCATTGTGAGTACGAATATTTTTTTCGGTAATTAACGCGATTTGCATTGCTTGTTCAAGAGAGGTAGGACTTTTTGTTTTTACTTCAAATTTTATTTGGTCGCTTAAACCGTTTATATAACTGACTAAAGCTTGTTCCCTAATATTGTCACGTAATATTTGTGCTACTGCCGGTGTTTTGTCTATGGCTACTGTGTTACATAGTTTTTGGTATATTTCTTCTACTCTATTGTTGTACGCGCATATGGTTTCATTATTTTTTAATTTTATTATATTTAATTCGATTTGTAAATTAGCTGCGCCATAGGGAGTTTCGAATGCGTCTAATAATATTTTTTTCATATCTTCCCATACCTTAATTTCCTTATATCTGGTTACATTAAAAGCTCTGTCTGACAATTTAGTAGCTGCTATCATTTTTAACATAAAAGGGTGCTGTTCTGAATCTACCGTATTTATGATTACTTCGCATGCATTTAAAAATGGATATATTTCAGTTTGTCCTGATTAGTTAGGAATTAATTTTATTGCGTCTAACGCACTTATGGATTTCCCGTCGGTACTACCTGGCATTTTCTTTACTTTAACTATTCTTTTTGGTTGAATATATTCGGTGTGTATAGTATTTCTACTACTTCGTAACCCTTGACGAATTGCGCTAGTAGTAGGACTATTTTCAAACTCTTCTAGGTTTATTAATCGTAAACTTTTATTTAATATATCACTGGTTATTGGTTTAGTTTCTATACGTTCATTAAGTATTTCTTCACTAAATAAATCTAATTCTTCGTCTAAATTATTTATTTCTATGTTGTCAACTATTTCGCTATCAGTATTGTTTACGTCAATTTCTAAATTACTTTCGTTTTCGATTATTTCAATTATTCTATCTAACGTTTCTCTAGCTATCGTTTCAAATTCGTCATTAATATTTCCTTCTGAACTATTGTTCATTAATATTTATTTTTACTCTAATCCTTTAATTATAATCTCATTTAATATAATCTTAATTGACTTATTATATTTTTTTATTCGATTTGGGCTTTAAATTCGGCTGGGGCTTCTACTCGGGCTGGCGGGCTTTAAACATGGGCTAGGGACTTTAAAACATGGGCTACAAAATCTACACGTGTTCTATACAATGGAGTAGCTAATTCCAAGGGAGTTGTACTTAAATAATAAGATGAACTCAAAAATATGGCCTCAATAATTAATAATAATCTCAATAATAATCTCAATAATGCCCTGTAATAATTCACAATAATTCTCAAAATAATATAAAATACCCTTAATAATTCATAAAAATAACTTCAATAAATGCCCTTTAATAACTTCAATAATATCTTCAAAAAAATTGCCCCTTAAATAACTTTTTATAATATGCCCTTCAATAATATTTTAATAATATTTTTATAATATGCCCTTTCTTTAATAATTTTCCCTAATTACGATGGACCAATAGACCAAAGGAGACGGTTATATAAATTATGCTTACAACATTGCTGTATTCATCTCGTTGCTTGATCTCTCTCGCCGTAGTTGGATTGTAACAAACGTTCGGTCTTCCCAGAGTCGTTGAATTGAAGCGTGCACTCCTCAGCTCAACGGTGATCCACGAAGGTGAAGTTGCCTCTGTTGATTGAAGTTGATCCAAAATATTTCGAAAAATATTGTTGAATGATCCTTGTATCTTGGAAGACCCTGTCCACAGCGCCAAAATTCTGTTACGTCCCAACTGATGTCGATATATACATCAACGTGGAAATGAATACTTGATGCACTTGGTTATTATGAGTATTTATTTAAGTACAAAATTACAATGTATAAAGCTTATGTAGGGAGGTGAGCGGTGTTACGACCTGACTCTGAATTGTTACTAAGATTTTGAGTGGTGTTACGACCTGCCTCCAAAATGATACTAAGACTGTGAGTGGTTTTACGACCTGCCTCCAAGTGCCTTGAGTATCCCTAACCGTCTGACGAGCTCTTGTCCTGGGCTGGTATTTATATGATCGAGTCCTTTGGAGTGGGTGGTCATAGTAGTGGCAAAATTCGGTCATGAGACAGAGTCCTGGTCTCGTACTTGGTAAGCTGGTCGACTCGTATCCTTCGTATGAATGTTTGACTTTCCTAGAGAGATACTTTTACAGTGTCCCTAACGTGTTATAATATACTAATTGCCTTATTAATTATATCGTCGAGTACTATTAGAAACCTGCGCTACGTCGTACATTGTTATTACTTAATTACTAAATACGTAGGTACGTAACATTGGGATGCACGGTATGAGAACATCCTCTCCTTTAAACTTTCCTTTCAATATAGTTGCTTCTATCTCGTTGTTCAGTAATTTTTTTATCGCTAACCGTGTGCCGTTGCACAAACGCGGTTGGTTGATATTTCGCAACATTATAACAACCGATCCAACCTTTAATTTAAGATTGTGAGGTGGCAATCCTGGTAAATCCAGCGAGTTTAAAAATTCCGGTGGATAGTTGACTACATCATATTGGTTAGTTGCCGAATCAACTGATTTATATATACTCGATTCACCTGTAATTTGTTCTTGAATTTTTAAATTTAATTCATTTACATCTATGTTTTTTGCAGCCAATATAGCCCGTTCGCTCATGGCAACAAAAAAATATTATAGTTTTAATTTATTTTTTATATTTTAAGGGTACCTGGTTCAAATCACAGACATCAATAAATATTTTTTCTACTTTTTCTACTTATTCAGTAGACTTTTTAAAAATGTTCGTTCATGAAAACCTTCTCCTGGCAATTCAGAACAGTTAAAAAAAAATTTCAGCCAAATCGGTCCAGGCGTTGTTGAGTTATGCGCTTACCAACACATTTTGCGATTCATTTTTATATATAAGATTATATATTTTTTCTTATCATACAAAGTTGTTAATAATTTTGGTAGTTGTTTGTTATCAAAATGTCTTTCTGGCGCTAAAGGGAAATCTGAATGTAGATCATGAAGTTCTTTAGGGTAAGATAAATCGACTTCTAAAATATAACCTTTACATGATTTATCAGAAATATTCATTACATCAAAATCATTCAGATTATCAACCCATTTGAAATCTCCAGTAGGTAAATATTTACTCATTGCCCACTAACAAAGATTATTTGCATCCAAGTATTCTAAAATTATTGATTCCTCCTTTTTTTCAAATTTATCTATCATGTATTTATTATTTGCTTTTGAATATCTTTGACTACATTGAGATAAGCCACCTCTGATTCCAGATTCAAACATCAATAATTGATTGACATCTGTTAATAAATCTAATTTTACTTTTGTCATTCTTAACATGCAATCCCACGCAAATCCTGGTGTTGTGTAATACCACATAGGATCTAATTTATAATTTTTTAAAGAAATATCTCTGAAATTTTCTATTATATCTGTTGATAATAAAACATCGATATCATTATATAAACTAGTGAATTCACGCATATTTTGTATATTAAAAGCATTCCAAATTTTCTGTGAGTTTTCATATTCCTCTTTAGATATATTTTTATCAGTGAGAGAACTATAACATTTTTCAATAGGAGGTAAACATGTTTCATTAAATTTTTCTTCACAATCCATATACTCATAGGGATAAGCTAACTTAAATGTAATGGAATACTTCGATTTAATACTTCATATAGTATAGCACCTGTTTTTGGGTTTAAAAAGAAAAATTGTGGACCGTTTCATGAAGAACGTCGATCGGATAAAGCTGTACATTTAAACACAATTAATTCTATAAAAGTAATGTGTAATATAGCACATGGGTCATTCAACAACCAACTTCAAAGTCATTCGATATATGAGTTTTTCCCGAGTAGGAAAACAGGAACAAAGGTTGTTCAATCTCCGGTAAACCTTATATATTACAGATTAAACAAAACAGATATTAATTCAATTACTGTTCAGTTAGTTGACCAAAACAATAATCCAATTGATAATTTTAACGAGACGTTAACAGTTGTTCTACATATAAACGTCACGGATCTCATCATTAAATTTATATCTTAGATTTTGTAATGTACGAGTCAGTTACTTTAAGTTTAACTGGGAATGCTACCATATTATCTGTAAATTATTTTCCATCTATAAACGTTTACGAGGACTCAGAAATAGCTTTGTTATGTTTACAGTCATTTAATTCATTCCCAAATATTAATGAAAATAATAATAAATTTTCTATACAAGTAGTTGATAATGAAAACAATAATAATCCTATGATATGTTTTATTATATTGGAAGAGGGTTATGAGATTGAAGATATTAAGCAACGAGTTAAGAAGCAAATAGATGACTATAATAAGAAAAACTTAACCAATTTAACATTCGACATTACGGTTGATCCTAATGATTTCAGATCATATATAAAATGTAATGGGATACTACACTTTGAGTATCCATATAGTATAGCACCTGTATTCGGTTTTGAAAGACGAGTATATAAGCCATACTATGAAATTCTTCGATCGGAAAAAGTTGTAAATTTAAACACAATTAATTCTATAAAAGTAATGTGCAATATAGCTCAAAGACCATTCAACAACCATCTTCAAAGTCATTCGATTTATGAGTTTTTCCCGAGTGAAAGGACAGGGTCGAAAGTAATTCAGTCACCGCCAAATTTAATATATTACAAATTGAATAAAACAAATATTGATTCGATAACCGTTCAATTAGTTGATCAAGATCATAATCTGATTGATAATTTTGGTGAGGCATTGACAATCGTGTTACATATTAAACGTTACGGTTCTTGAGATGGGACTGAAATTCAATATAAACCCGCTTTATCGGATCAGCACAACTAGTCATAAGACTAAAGTGCTACCAGCAACATCAAATAAGATAAAAAAATTAACGGTAAAAAATAAAAAAATGTTACAAGCTCTGGGTTATCAATTAAAGCAGAATGCCTGAGAGTGATATTTTAGATATAACTTCACAGTACAAAACGGATTCTAAAATTACGAAAATTGAATATCATTCATACACACCGTATACTACATCATTTAATAATAATGATGAAATACGTATATCAATCCAGGATGTCTACCCATATCTACACGAAAGCTTTATTTTTTTGGAAGGAACAATTACTGATGCTACCAAAGTGAAACTATCTAATAACGGTTACTCTTACCTCTTCGAACAAATATGATTGGAAATCAATGGGATAGAAGTAGATAGTACACGTGTTCTTGGAATCACCAGCTCGTTGAAAGGATACTTATCCGGTACGCCAGATAACTACAATTGTTATGAAAATGCTGGCTGGAATTTTAAAAACGCAACGCAATCGGAAAATGACAAAAGTGAATTTAGTGCTTGCATTCCATTGAAATATTGGTTAGGATTGTTTGAAGACTATAAAAGAATATTAGTGAATTCTATATTGGAATTAATATTAACCCGAAGTCATAGTGATTTAAATGCTTTACAAGTTAAAAATGGTGCAACTGCTACTGAAGGTAAAGTCACCTTAAATAAAATAGTCTGGAAGGTACCACATATAACGGTCGACGACGAAGAAAGGTTAAAATTATTTAAACTTATAGAAAAAGAAAAAGTTTGTTTATTCCTTTTAGATCTTTTGAAACTTTTGAATATCCTGAACTCGGAACAACTAAAAAAGTTGTATGGAATTTGAAAACTGCTTCAAAATTAGAAAAATCACGATTTATCATAATTGGATTACAAAAAGGACGCAAAAATGTGTTAATGAAAGATTGTAGTATATTCGATCATTGTAATCTAACAAACGTCAAAGTATTTCTGAACTCGATAGCTTATCCGTACGATAATTTGAATTTAGATTTTTCGAAAAATAATTTCACCTTATTGTATAATATACATCGTTTCAAGAATCGTACTATGAAAAAAGTATTCGTAACCCGATATTGAGCCCTTCTACTTTTCTATCAATCGCGCCAACTATAGTTATCGATACTTCAAAACAGAACGATTCAGCAACAGCCTCAGCAGTGGATGTTCAATTGGAAATTGAAGCTTCAGAATCGCTCACAGGTGTGACTGCTTACTGTTTCTTAATTCATGATCATATTGTAGAATATGTACCTTTTACTAGAGAAGTAAGAAACCTTGTGTAAATATATTTAAGAATTAATAAAATAATGATAAAAAAAAAAATCTATTATTACTTACTTTGTGTTCTGTACTTTAAATAATTATTTCATTTTAATAATAAGGTTTGTTGGGAAAAAAAACATTTAGTGTGTACACGGTAAATATTTTTGAGTAAGGGGCAAAACCGATTTTGAGTGTGCAAACTCCCTGTAATTTTAAAATACGGTAAATAATTTGTCGAAGGGACAAAAATTGTGAAATCTCCCTGTAAAATGCTATACGGTAAATATTTTTGTGTGAGCCGCGAATAGGTGGACAACGAGTGTGAAATCTCCCCGTGATTTTCACCGCGGTAAAATCATTGTGTCCAAGCGGAACATCCTCCCTTGAACGTTGTGAAATTACCGCGGTAAAAAAAAAAAAGACTGTGAACATACAAATCTATACTACTCAACCATTTAAAACAATCATACCACTTTTTTTGGAAGCTTCTATAATTTTGACCTATTTTTGTCTCGGGATCTCGAATAACTCTTTCTTTTAGTTCAAGTCGAAATGAAGTTAAAACATTTGAAGGGTCGTCAGGGTGAATTAATGGGCCTGAACTTGTACACTGTGTTTGATTTATGTTGATTATAGCGCCTATAAATTATAGTTACCTTAATGTTAGCAAATAGAAAATTCAACAATAAAAACAGCAACATAAATACCTAGCACATATATTCTATATCTAAGATATCAACCACCAGGACAATTTTAAATGTACTATGTACCTACTATTCAATTATAAAAACAAGCAACATAAGAAGCTATATAATATATAAATATAAAGCATGGAGAATATTAGATTAGTACTTTATAAAAAATAGTACCTTAAAAACAATGAACAAATAAATCAATTTTTAATAAATTATTATAAGTAATTATTGATTAGTATACAAATTATAAGCTACATACATACACAATTAATACACCAGTAAGTTAATAATACAACATTTCACTTAATTTAAATATACTGATTGTTTTATAAGTACCTACTACAAACAAAATAAAACACATATTAAAGGTTAACAAAAATGACAATGAACAGTTAGTTAACATATCATATTAACAGATTAATTAACTTTAAATAACATAGTTAACACATTTAGACGTGTTGGACGTTAGTATACACTTTAAAAAAAATGCTTTACCATGATTCCAGTAGAATCATCAACAGTATCAAAAGGCTTTTTTAGAATATTTTCATCTTCAGTTATCTGTTGTACGTTGGCCTCTACGGTCGTATTGCATTTATCGCTTTTTCTATATTTATTACCTATACTCCAGTGTATATCGATATATCATTTGTTTATACGTACTTTATATTTATTTTATTCTTTCTCCGTCTATTTAAGATGTCCGTATGCAATAAATGTTCCGTTAATATTACTAAAACATCCTCCATAAAATGCAATGATTGTGACTTAACATGGCACGCAAAATGCCAACAACTCACTAAAGAGGATATCGACTACTTAAAAGAAGCCAATAACATATGGCGATGCAGCAAATGCGCTAGCGCCAAAAGATCCTCTTTTAGACTCGAAAATCCAACCAACTTAGAAAGTAACGAACTACATGAGATCAAAGAAATTATTTTACAACTCAGGGATTGCTTTCAAAACCACAAAGACGATACAGCCAAAAATTTTGAAATTCTGAATACTAAATTCAACGCTATTGATAAAATTATCACAGAAAACCAAGCACTGAAAACACATATATCTCAATTGGAAAAACAGATTGAATCCATAGAACGTCACCAAATCGCCATCGACATTATCATTGATGGTGTCCCCGAAAATAAAAATGAAAACTGCGCAATACTTATTAAAAATATTGGTAAACAGCTAAACGTAAACATAAATGACTCTATGATTAATGATTGTCATAGAGTTGGTTTTAACCATAATAATACGCGCCCTAGAAGAATCCTAGTCAGCTTTAGCAACCACCAACTTAAAGTTGATTTTCTCAAAGCTCGACAAATATTTAGGAATTTCTCTAGTAAATATATTGACATCCAAACCGGATGTACCCATATATATTAGAGAAAACTTAACAACCAAGGGAAATAAATTATTTAAAGAAGCCAGAGACCTAAAAAAACAGCTTAACTTTCAATTTGTGTGGACAAAAAACGAAATAATCTTCTTACGCAAAAACAAAACAGATAAGATAATGCGTGTCGACAGCGAGGACACAATTCAAAACATCAAAGGACAATATGAAGATTTAAACTCCTACAACAAAAATTCGTAAATACTTATCTTACATATTTATTACTATTTTACTATATATATCTTTTTCCTCAAATTGTAACTCTTATACTCATTAACATACCATATAATTTGCTCTTATCTCACTAAATTACCTATCATTATTACCATGTATCAAACCTTTTATAATCACTATTTTAATGTTAAACAATTTATCAATTATTATTATTTAATATTAGCTTTAATGGATTTATTTGTTAACACCATATTCATATCGATTCCAGAATTACAAATTACATTTAGCCAGCTTATATTACTTTCTCTCAAATCATTATTTGAACGATATCGCTATCTGCGTTTCCATAACACTAATTGGCTCTACGATCAGTTTTACGTTATAAATAACAAATTGTATATTATACCCTACACCATATTATAATGAATGATAACACTAATTACGCATTTGTTCACGAAAAAGTAAATAACGTGAACTCGGTTAATTGCTCTTTTGATAGTCTAGATACCTTTGTATACAAACAAAACTCACTCAATATATTGACAACAAATATCTGTAGTATTAAAAAACACTTCGATGAACTATGTATTATTCTTGATAACATTGAAACCAAATTTGAAGTGATCGTTTTAACTGAAGCATGGCTAGGTTTAGATAACATATCAATTAATAACTTCGCAATAAACGGCTATACAACCTACTCCACCACAAACAATAAAAATCAAAATTATGGTGTTGTAGTCTAACTAAAGGACACATTAAGTAATATCATTGTTACCGAAACCAATACACAAGCATTAACAGCACTAGAGATTTCTTTTAAGATGTCAAATATTGATTTCTTGACTTACGCGATTTATAGATCACCCAATAGTAATACAGACGTAACGTTACTCGAGCTATATACTATGTAATGAAAACGCAACGCTTGATTTATTGTATTTATATTATTGCGCGTTTATTTTCATCATCTTTTGTTATACAGATACAATTTTGATATTTTGTATTACAGTATTAATTATACTCTTACGAGTTTACAATATAAAATAAGTTAAATGTGGGTTAACATAAAACATGGGGGGGGAGAAAGCGTGTACATATAACTCACGGTTTAATGTCGGGTTTTGAGGTGGCTCTACTCGGACGGCGGCTTTCCCTCACGACAACTGATGGCTGGGTCTGTGGCAATAAGCTTCCACGGACAGTGGCGCGATCACGGCGGCGCGGTAATAATATATTATTACCGGCGGGAACGGCTCGACTTCTGATTCAACAGGGACTCTGCTCGGACGGAGGTATGTTGAACTTAGAATGACTCGGATGGTGCAGCGTCTTCCTCGGTCTGCTCGGCAATTGATAGTTGTACGTTGGTCGGTGACACTGGCTACTCAGCTCGGACGGCGGCGGCGGCGCTCAGCGACTACGGACACGTATCAACTTGTTCCAACTCGGACGCACTGCGGCGGTGGTGGAGTGGAAAGGAATGCCGGGACAGACTGTATGAACATCCGTTCTTGCCGATATAAATATTGGCCGGCTTGTTCAAGTCTGGAGACGATATGCTGTTGGTCGAATACTTATTAGTATCCGTTCGTGCCAATATAAATATTGGACGGCTTACTATTGTTCTTCGCAGCGGGGAGAACGTTGTTTGAACGGTGGCCAGCGGCTTATATTTCTGCTATGCCGGGCATGCTGGTTCCATGTTGTTTGGTTGTAAAATCGTATATTACGTTGTTCATCATTCGGCGATTTGTTGAGGTGTTTGATATTGACTGGAGTATCTAACTTATAGTTTAGAACTCAAGGAAAAAGAATATGTCACCCGCGACTTGATCGGAGGTGTGGATCTGTTAGAAAACTCGATTTCCCGGTGGGCGGCGGGCACTTGTGCAATAACGCGTGGATGCGCGCTATCTACATTTTATAGCGGCAGACGCGCGTAGTCGCAGAATTGGTTTCTCGCGGCGGCACTCACTTGTGTTTGCTGGTAATGTATAAAACCAGAGCGCGCCACCTATTTGGTCGCTCCGTTTTATCTCATTACAACTTGCTATATACTACTTTTAAATTCCACTTTAAAAACAGCTAGTTACAAAATGTTATTAGGTGACTTAAATATTGATTTGATCAAGCATTCTAAAATGCGAAAAGAGTACCTACTAGCAATGGCACAGTTCGGGTTTGCATCGCTTATCAATACCATCACTAGACCAATTTCAAATACCTGTATAGATCATATTTTTATTAAAACAAAGTCCCATGCTAACATAGTACCAATAATAATTGTACTCTCTAACATTACGGACCACTACCCGACAATACTTAGAAATAATATGCCAAATCCACTTAAAATATTAAAAACTGATAATCAAAAACTATCAAACTCAATTGAAAATCACAATTGGTCAGAATTACTTGAATTCACTGATGTAAATAAAGC
The DNA here is from genome assembly GCA_949089665.1 of Macrosiphum euphorbiae. Taxonomy (NCBI): domain Eukaryota; kingdom Metazoa; phylum Arthropoda; class Insecta; order Hemiptera; family Aphididae; genus Macrosiphum; species Macrosiphum euphorbiae. The sequence continues at coordinate 5,536 of CARXXK010000228.1, read as the reverse complement.
CACTGAATATTTCACTAGCACTTTAAATAACCTAAAAAACCAAGCCTCGGCTGAAATATCCATCTCCTCAAAAACCAAAAAACTGAAACCATGGGCCACTACCGCGATTATTAACTCAATAAGACAAAGAGACCGTCTCCATTTACAAGTTAAGAAACACCCCCTTAATTTAAAATTAAAAGATTACTACGTACAATTTAGAAACAAAATTACAAAAATAATAAAAAATGCAAAGATCCTTTACTATAAATCAGAATTACTAAAATCTGGAAATAACACAAAACTTAAATGGCAGACTATTAACAATATCTTAGCAAAAAATAAGAAATCAAGTAACCTTAAAGAATTATTAAATAACTCTAAAAACAAAAATGATTATACTGATGAAAACCCCGAATATGTTTTGGCTGAAAAATTTAATAAGTATTTTACAAATGTAGCTACCGATTTAATTACGTCACTAAAAAACCGTAAAAATACCTATAATTGCACTACAAACTTCGACAACAATTCACAAAACAAGGTTTGCTTTAATAAATTCGACCCAATCACTCATACTGAAATTTTTGAAGCTATCTCTAAATTAAAAAACGGATCTTCACCCGGTCTTGATAAGATATCTTCCGATTTACTAAAAAAACATAGTTTAACATTTTATAAACCATTAAGTCATATCTATGCATATCACAAAATAAAGTACCAGATGCCTTTAAAGTAGCTATAATAACCCCCATACATAAGAAATGTCCTATCTCAACTCTCGAAAACTTTCGTCCGATATCAGTTATCTCAAACATAGCTAGAACATTTGAAAAAAATCTAAAAAAAAAGTCGAGCGTGTAAGAAGTACGCGGGGATGAAGTGAAACTTCTTTCAGTCATACAACTGATATGAGGTTTTGTATAATAATAATAATAATAATAATCTTATGTTAATTAATGGTATATATATATTTATGGTATTAATAATGATATATCAAGTAGGTACCTTATACAAAGTATACATGTAGGTTACTTATATATAATATAAATAATTGTACTTGTACCATTTTCTATCCAAGTATAAAGGAAACATATTGGTACGTTGGTAATGGCAAATATGTAGATGAAATCAAGTATTAATTAAATATTTATTATTATTATTTATTAAATAGTTTAAATAGTATAGTATAGTTTAGTCATACCATTATGCAATTTACCTGCCAGAATTTAATTAAATACATTAAGTTATATTTTGTTTTCTCACCTAAAAACCGTAATACATTAAGTAATACCTACTACCTACCTTTATAATATTATGTGTAGGTACTTAATTTATACTTTTAGACCAATGGACCAAAATATTTACTAATATCAGTAGTAATTCATGTCCATACATATAATATAACCCTACTATTATGTATATACATACATCTATAAAATACATTAGTCATATTATGTAGGTACATAATATATATATCAATTTGTTATTCATAAATTATTACATTTGATATTAAATAAATAAATATACTTGATAGACCATAGACATATATATTGAGTAATATCAAATTATGTCATATCATTATACAATTGAACCATCAGAGTATTATATACTATTTGAAAAATATAGGTGCGTTGGTCATTGTAAATGTGTCAAGTATTAACTAAATATTAATTATTATTATTATTATTTATTAAATACTTATAGTATAGTCATATAATATGATTAAATTCATCGAGTTATATTTTTAATATACATAATTTGACTCACCTAAAAATAGTATATTATATATATTTTTATAATGTTCCGGCCGAACTCTCATATTCCGCGACATTTCTTTTACTCATCGCGCACTCTGGAATATTTATTATATATGCGTTTTCGCTTTTATCAACTTGACTACGGAATATTGTTTATACGTTTATACTGGTTTGTTTATAATATCATATGATATGTTTCCAAAGAGATTACAAAATATTGAAATTGAAAATATCAAAAACTTTATAAACAAAACATCGTACCGTTTTCGTGACGCCCGAGCGTCCATGACGGTCAGAGCGTCACTCTCTTTTTTTTCGATACCCCTCACATAAGAAGTTTCACTTCAAAAATATTAAAATTAGAGGTTAATGAATTTAGATTAATCTGCAGTAAACTAGTAAAACTTAGTTGTAACTTTTATGCTCTAATAAGATTGCTGTGCAGACTTACCAGCTGATTCCGATGGAAGTTCTGTGTCAATAGATGTATTTTCTAAACACGAATAAAAAAATTAATAATATTATAACAGATTAGTTTCAATGAGAAATGTGAATTGTTAAATAAATGTTAAGTGTAAATGTTGATTTCACATAAATAATTAAATAATGCAGATATCTGATATATATCATATATTATTATGTATAGAATTTTTAAATAAACATTTGTCATTTAGGTACTTTGGTAACAAGTATCATTAACGGGGTACAGTCAACTTGTCGTCTGAAATTGGTCGTTAGGTGAATTGGTCGTTTGGTAAATTAGCCCTTAAATGCATATAGTTGCATTCATGCAACGTTATGAATTTAATATATTCTGACCTTAAAACTACTGGTAGGTAGTTTGTGATTAAACCATCGTATTCGTTAAATAATTCTGATTATTTTGTTATCTTATTTGTTTACTGTTACGTGTTTATTTATTAAGTAATATTACATGGAAACTGACGAGTGATACGATTGTAAGGTGACCAAATGGCTATATGATAACTGAAAAATCATAAAACTGATAATATATGTGATATCTAAAATAAAAAAATGAGTATAGCTTATCGTACATCTAAACTATGTTGAACAGTTGTCGTTTAGGTGTTTCTAATAAATGGTACAAAGAAAATCAATGATAATCATCGATTGCACAAATGCAACTATATGCGTACAAACTTCTTATCTGTCTACCCACGCTATTGACTTGTGGGCTGATTACAAAATAAATACAAAATTTGTTTATGACATCAAAACGTTTTTATTATATTTTTTAATTTTCTATTATATTATTCTATTAACTAAAATGTCAAAGTATAAAGGACTTAGTGAACAAGAAATGCTTGACACTTTATTCGAATACCTTTGGATTCCGACGATGAAATTGATGAAGGTGTCTTTGATGAGTTGAATGATTTTGAAAGTGTAGAAGAAATTGATGGATTTATACATACTGATTAAGTAGAACTACCTGTCATTGATGAAAATCTGGTATTTGTTGAGTCTGTATATCATTACAATCCTATTGTTATATCTGTCCCTCGTGATATAACTGATGAAGTATGTAGTACTAGTAATTTGTTTGTGGATACCCAACCCACTGTTTCTATATCAGAAAATACTAATAGTAGTCAAAGACCATTTACTCCTGTTACATCTGTAAATTGGAAAAACATACCCTTTGAAGAAAACCCCAGCTCACAGTTTCTAGGTAGTGAAGAACTTACAACTGATATTTTAAACTTGGATTCTCCCTACCAAACTTTTAGTTATTTTTTTGATAATGATCTTATTGACCATATTTGTGAGGAAACTCTTAAATATAGTATTCAAAAAAATGTTGAAAAACCTTTTAAAATTAATAAAACTGATTTCAAAAGATTTTTAGGAATAACCATTATGATGTCTGTTCAAAAAAATCCTTCAATTCGAAGCTATTGGTCATCAATATAGGTAATGATATTATAAAAAATACCATGTCTGTAAATATGTTTGAAAAAATCAAACAATTTTTACATTTTAATGACAATTGCCCACTTATTCCATTCAATAGACCTGGACATGATAGACTTTATCGTATAAGGCCAGTTCTAGAAATATTGAATGAAAAATTTCAATTAGTTCCGCTAGAAGAAAGTTGGTCGATTGATGAGTAATTATGTTCTACTAAAGCTAGACATTATTTAAAACAATATATATCCATGAAACCGCACAAATGGGGCTATAAATTGTTTGTTATGGCAGGTGTTTCTGGTTTTGCATATAATTTGGAAATTTATAGTGGACAAGAAAATAATTCAGAACTACGTTTTCCTTGTGAACCAGATATTGGTGCTAGTGCAAATGTTGTTGTACGTCTTGCTCGTATAATACCATCAAACAACAATTTTAAATTGTATTATGATAATTATTATACCTCAATACAGTTAATGGTTTATTTAAAAACTAGAGGTATTGAAAGCTTAGGAACTGTTAGAAGAAATAGACTCAAAAATGTACCATTTCCTTCAGATGCTGCTCTGAAATCTAAGGAAAGGGGTACCATGTATGAATGTACAGCTACTGTAAACCAGGAAAAAATTACAGCAGTCTTATGGAAAGATAATAAGTTGGTAACTTTACTTTCAACATTTGTATGTATGAACCCAGTTGAACATGTAAAAAGGTTTTCCAAAAAAGAAAAACAATCAATAATGGTCCTTTTCCTAATATTATAAGTGTTTACAATAAACATATGGGTGGAGTTGACTTGTTGGATGCAAATATTGGAAGGTATAAAATTTCTATAAAATCCAGAAAGTGGTACATGAGGTTGTTCTATCATTTAGTAGATATTACTGTTACTAATTCTTGAATATTACAAAAACGTATTTATGAAAGTAAAGGGCAAAAATATAAATCTTGGTTGGCAGATTTCCGTGAGGAATTGGCTGTTTTATTATGTCAAATGGGAGAAATAGTGACGCCTAAAAGAGGTAGACCACTTAAAGAAGATCAATTAGGAAATATAACAGATAAAAAAAGGCAACGTAATGTCAACATTACGCCTATAGATGTAAGGTTTGATGGTTTTCAACATAATCCTAAGTGGTCTCAAAATAGACAATAATGCAAATACTTAGGTTGTAAAGGTATTACATATGTAAACTGTGCTAAATATAATAAGGCTTTGTGTTTAACCAGAAATAATGACTGTTTCAATAAATATCATATGAAATAGTTTGGTTGTCATAGTTATTATTTTATTTGATTATTTTGTTACGATAATTTATAAAGACTGGTTGTCATAGTTATTATTTTATTCTAACATTAAATTACTTGTTTTACCAATTTGTATTAATAATATCTTCATTTACAAATACAAGTTGTCATTATATTATTATTTTATTCAGTTACTATACTCTGTTCAAAATAAGATCGTGACCCGGCGGCCGAGTTGTGCGCATGGGCGTGGCTTTGTTCCGTGGCTGCGCCCGACGCGTCGCTGTAGTGGGGACGGCATCTGGCCATATGTCTGACCGCCGCCCGACGAAAACTGGTCGCCGCCGGGTCACGATCTTATTTTGAACAGAGTATAGATTCTGGCGAGTCTTTTGTAGTATAATGTTTCTGAAATAATGAAAATGCATACAATTATCTACTGATATATTTTGAGAGTACATACATAATTCTAAATAATTTACCATATAGTGTGCGAGTCGCAGTCAGTTTAAATGCATGTTTGACATTTGATAGAAATACAATAACAAAATCCGCATCAAGAGAGAAGCACATAGAGGTTGTCGAATTTCCCCTATGTCTTAGTAGCAGTACAA
>CARXXK010000217.1:0-142234 GCA_949089665.1 Macrosiphum euphorbiae | reverse complement strand
TGTCACAGTTTTTTTTTATAAGCATTTAAAGTTCAAAAATTGACAAAATATGGAAAAATCACGAAAATTAGCAAATTATTTTTAGTTAAGAATTCGTAAAAATTTTTCTTTTTAAATCTAAGATTTTAAAATGTAATACAAGATTACTCATAAGTTTGTCTACCTTTATCAATAAAAAAATCTCTACCGGACAGTCAAATTAAATTTTTATAAGCGTTTGAAATTCAAATTTTTACAACATTGGATTTTCACTCGATTTCTCATGTAGCGATTTCCTTATTTTGTTGTTATTCATAAACGAATAACTATAGATACATGAAAATTTCACTGAATGTTTATATTAGCATTTCCTATACACCATACAATTTTGAAAATATTTTGACTCTTTTTGAGCTGTTTACGGGTATTTTCATTTTTCAATTTTTTTAGTTTTTTTTTCTATGAATATCAATAAAGTTTTATCTGTTGGGCCAAAAGTGTAAAAATGTAATACAAGGCTCCTGATATATTGTTACAATATCAGTTGAAAAATATTAAAAATACATAGGCACAGTTTTTTTTTATAAGCATTTAAACATCGAATTTTGACAGAATTTTTCAAAATCTCGAAAATTATTAATCATCGTAATTAATAAATTATAAAATGTTCAGTTTTTATAGCTAAGGATTGAAAATTTATAACAAGATTCCACGTAAGTAGTTAATTCTCTTACCAAAAAATCTAAAAAATATACAATCACAGTTTATTTTTATAGTCATTTTATGTTCAAATTTGGACGAAATTACATATTAAAAAACCTTGTTATTTTGTTGTGATTATATAATATTATTCGTGGGTACCTACTTGAAACTTCTAAAGTGTACTATTATATATCTATGATAGTATAAGGGTTTGTTATTGATGTTGATGTATAACGTGTTATAAGTACCTAATGGATATTGTGATAATGTGATATGATTAATTTGGATTTATTATAGGTCAATTTTTTTTTTAATACCATAGATATGTATATAATTTGTCTTAAACCTAGACTGACATACCGTCTTCGCTCAGAATCGTTTTTCTTATACAATGATATATTGTATCATTGAATTCAAATTTAATAGCATCCATTATACAGTGACCCACTTGTAACCTACAGTACAGCAGAGCGACATCCACTTACCCACCTTTTTTTATGTGATTTTGCTTATAAACAATATAAACTAACCTTCTGGGTTTTGGCTACTCGCCGTTGGTGTGTTGTTCTTTTGGTCTTGAGCTCCTCCCCAGTGCCGCAACTATTAACTCCGAGGCCCGTGTGCAACATTTGTTTGGAGGCCCCAAATTAATATTATAATTTTTTACTTGATTTTTGTATTACTACAGCAATATTAATCAGTACTTACTTTTTTCGTGTTGTATGCAATTATTTATGATGTTATATGTAAATCATACTAATTAGACAAGAAAGTAAAGAAGTTATAACCTTATTATTAGATAAATAATAAAGGTAGTTATTATATTATTAATATGAAACTTTATACCAAAACCAATTGTAATAATGTTATCTCTAAATTAATACATTGGACAAAGCTGGGCACTGACTACCTACTTATTGTCTACCTATTTGATACATTTTATCAAATTATCAGTTGACAGTTGTTTAATTTCATTGTTCATTCATCAGCAAAAATTCAAGTTAGTTACCTACCCACCAACTTAAAAATTAATTATACAGGTAATGCAAAAAATTGTTATTTAAATTTATATTTTAAACTAAAAAAAGGTGCTCTCCTGTACAGTAGGTTACAAGTGGATCACTGTATAATGGATGGTATTAAATTTGAATTCAATAATATAATATCATTGTATAAGAAAAACGATTCTGAGCGGAGACGGTATGTTAGTCTAGGTATCAGACATATTATATACTTATCTATGGTATTAAAAAAATTGTCCTATAATAGGTACCTATAATAAATTCCAAATTAATCATATCAAAATATTCATTAGGTACCTACTTATAACGCGTTATACATCAACAACGAACCCTGATACTATCATAGATATATAATAGTACACTTTAGAAGATTCAAGTACCTACAAATAATATTATTCAATCACAACCAAATAACTAAAATAGTTAGGTATTCTAGGTTTTTTTAATATGTAATTTCGTCCAAATTTGAATTTAAAATGTCTGTAAAAAATAACTGTGTTCATATATTTTTTAGATTTTTTGGTTACAGTATGAACTATTTATGAGAACCTTTGTTTTAAATTTGCAATCCTTAGCTATAAAAACTGAACATTTTATAATTTATTAATTACAATGATTGATAATTTTCGAGATTTTGATAAATTTTGTCAAAATTCGATCTTTAAATGCTTATAAAAAAAAACTGTGCCTATGTATTTTTATTATTTTTCAACTGATATTGTAACAATATATCAGGAGTATTGTATTAAATTTTTACACTTTTTGGGCCAACAGATAAAACTTAATTGATATTTATAGAAAAAAAAACTAAAGAAAATTGAAAGCGGTAAATGTCCGTAAATAGCTCAAAAAGAGTCAAAATATTTTCAAAATTGTATGGTGTATAGGAAATGCTAATTTAAACATTCAGTGAAATTTTCATGTATCTATAGTTATTCGTTTTTGAATTACAACAAAATAAGGAAATCGCTACATGAGAAATCGAGTGAATATCCAATGTTGTAAAAATTTGAATTTCAAACGTTCATAAAAATTGAATTTGACATTCTTATGAACATTTTTTTTTTTGAAAAAGGTAGATAATATTATAATAAATCTTTTATTACATTTTAAAATGTTAGATTTAAAAAAAAAATTTTTACGAATTCCAAACTCAAAATAATTTGCTAATTTTCGTGATTTTTCCATATTTTGTCAATTTTAGATTCTGAGCGGAGCGAGGAAGCTAGTGGTTTTACAATGGTTTTTATTTATTTTTTTGATGTGAAAACATCTTATGTGGCGTTCAGACTTTTCCGTTTGGGCAGTGAATTTTTTCGAGCGTTATTCGAGCGTTACCCTTTTCGCGTAACGCTAGCGCTTCCGACGTGCTGATTGGCGGAGACTCGGGGCGACGCGACGCAACGATAGGCCGCCTGTGCTCAGGGGGCGTGGCTTCATTACGATCACGGACATCGAACATAGTGCGTGCGAGAGCGTCAAATTAGTTCATCGTTGACAACCAACGTGAACAATTAACTAAAAATGTATTGTATACATACAATATTACTATTTGATCACATGCGCAGGCGCGCAACTACGAACGCGTCGTACTCGTACATCGTCCGTTGTCGCGCGTTGGTAGTTCTCGAGGACGTTTTTCGTTGATAAACACTATAAACAATAAACATAGTCCAGGGCTTGAAACCGTTATGAAAATTATTGGTTAACGCTAGGAAATTCTATAACGTCGGTAAACGTTGAAACTTTGATAACAGAGAAATTCGAAATGTTTGTTTGCTAAGCAATAAAGTAAACATTTCAAACGCCATGATCCAGCGTTTTGTCTGTTCAGTAGTTCAGTTCCAACAACCAATACCTACCGTGGTTGAATTTGCTTAAACTTTTTTAATTAAAAGTACCTACCTATATTTATTGATGTGAAAATCGTTTTGCATGACAGTGTAAATTTTCGAGCGTTACCTTTTTCGTAGGTACCGAGCAAATTTTCTATGGAGTTAATATTTTCGGACTTGTAATTTTTTTTTTCAAAATTTTTCGAAAAACACCGAAAATTCTTTTGCCACTAACAGACTAATTATGACGTCAGACTGGGCGTCAACCTTGGGGGTAGGTCAAGATCGGAATTCCTGCCGAGCGAATTTTCTATGGAGGTAATATTTTCAGACTTGTGATTTTTTTCCATATTTTTCGAAAACCACCGAAAATTCTTTTGCCACTAACAGAGTAATTCGGACGTCAGTCTGGGCGTCAACATTGGGGGTAGGTCGAAATTGGAATTCATACCGAGCGAATTTTCTATGGAGGTGATATTTTCAGACTTGTGATTTATTTCCAAATTTTTCCTTCAAATTCTAAACTCATATAATATATGTTTTCACATCTTATGAGGGTCGCTTGAGACACACGCGTTTTTTTTTTTTTTATATCCTGTATACAAAATTTCTACCAGAAGGAGTGCTTCGATTTCAATATATAGTATCTTATCTTTTAGCAAATTGGATCAAGATGGTACTTTATAGAGGTCATTTTTTGATTTTAACAATAGTTATTTAATGCCACTGTAAAAACCACCAAAAAATTACGAAAAAACTCTAAAATATATATTTTAATTTCTAACGCTTTGTTTATTACCATAGAAACGTATATAAAATAATAATATTATAATATTAATTCAACTTACATGATATAATAATTAATGACAATATACAGGGTGTAACAGAAAGATAATATGACAAAATCGATTTTTATTTTTGGTTAAACTCTAAAACAAATAAACGTATATACATGAAATTTTCACTGGGAGTTTATATTTGCATTTTCTATACATGATAAAATTTTCAAAACATTTTGATTTGTTTTGAACTGTTTAGGAACATTTCCAGTATATGTATATGCCATATCTTTCTGTTAACCCTGTATAATATCTAGGCTGACAAACCGTTTCCGCTCAGAATCGTTTTTCTTATACAATGATAAAATATCATTGAATTCAAGTTTAATACAATATATTATACATTGACGTACTTGTAATCTACTGTATAGCAGAGCGACATCTACTTAGTACTTACCCGCTTGTTTTTGAACTTTAAATGCTTATAAAAAAAAACTGTGACAAAAGATTTTTAATATTTTCATTATCCTTTGAAAAAAAATACTAGGAGCCTTCTATTAAATTTTCAAGCTTTTTTAACCAACAAATAAAATTGTATTGATATTTTTAGTTACTCCAAAAACCAAATTTGATTTTGCTTAAAAATTCCCGTTTTTCCTTAATTTTTCTTTTGTTTTTCTTAGCACTTTTGAAAATTACTGGGAATTTTAAATTTTGACCTCCCCAATGCATAAATGATATTCACTTTCCAATCGAACAAGATACCTTTAGTAAAAAACTCATTAGGACCTTTACGTAATTGAATATAACCTAAAACTTTACGTTCTTATAAAGTAAAAAAAGCTACTCTTATAAAAACTAATTAAAATAAAATCAAACAATTAATAATTATAATAAATATAAAAATTACTACCTATGTAATTTAAATTATTCAATTATATTCTAAATTAAATAAATGTAATAGATTTAATACTATATGTAATATACAGCTAATATTATATGTATTATATATAATACTATTATAATATGTAAGTCTATAGTATACTTAGATATAATACATATATTATATGTATTATGACGTATACTACTATATATATTAATAAATCCTCTAAATACTCTTTGTTCTTTGTTTTTTTTTTTAAAGGAGGGCTATGCCTTCCTCTTTAGACAACTACAAATGTCGTGCCTCCCTAAAACATATTTCATACATATATATACATACACTTTATAATTTATATATTATATATCTTCTATATATATTTTGTACCCTGTGGAATAATATAATTATGTTATGTTATGTTATATTATGTTTATGATATTTACGATTTTACAATAATACTATAGTAATAATCGCCGTGAAATTCGCTAAACCAAAATACCCGTATAGCCGCTATCATTAAAAGTTAATATAAATAGACGGTTTTGCGGTTTTACGGATTGGGCGGTCTTGAAAAAAATCGTCAGCCGACCGCGAATATTTCAATCGCGGATTAATTCGAGGCGAACTCGTATAGCCTGCGGCCGATTTATTTATATTAATCATATAGATTTTCGATGACAGCGGAATTCGCCGCGAGTATCGCCATGTATACCCGCAGACTATTAGTACCTACTATTTTCTATTATTTTACTATTATGATTTGGCACTGTAGTCTGTATTGCCATAGATTAAATATACTAGTATACTAGTATATTTAATCAATGGTATTGCATACTATATATTTTTTAATAACTATGCCTATGATTAATTTATTTTTAAAGCAAGATGCAAGAACATAAAAACTAAAAATATTTGCAGCATAATAAAGCAAAAAAAAAAAACAGTGAGTGTTGTTGAACACTCGGCAGGAACGAAGTTCAGTGCATGTGATGCGAGACGCGGAAACATATATGGTTAGAAAAATATAAATAAATAGTGATAGAGAGAGAGAGAGACAGAGAGAGAAATGAATGCTTGTATAAATATATCGCGCGCATGGTAATAAAATTATAATAAATTTTTTCTGAGTATTATGAAAAAATGGTATTTTAATCATTATAAAAGTACAAAGCAATTATGAAATTAATCAGTATTCTCAATAACAGTAAATATTGGTTTGTGGTAGCTGAAATATGTCACGTATGTTTGTGATTGAATTTTTTCTATATATCTCGAAAAAACTGCATCGATAGTGGTATTGTATCTTGTTGTAGATTCCGACGGATTATTAATAAATTACAATAGGCATATTAATATGTCTATGGAACAAACCTATTGATGGTTAAGTCAAATTCTACTGAAAGAAATTTTAATAATGATACGGTTGATACAGCTTGTACTCGATTATCGTTTTTCAAAAGTAAATTTTAATTTCATTTGTTTAATAGATTTGTATGTATATAGAGAAGAAGGTAAATGGAAATCACAATGGAGTTTCCCCTTGGCGAGGTGGGTGTTAGTACTCTCCCGGACCAAAATCCATCAAAAAAGCAAAATCCAAAAGGGGGGGAGGAGGTGCCCCCGTTCCCTAAAGCGGAAAACTGTAGTCTTCATAATAAGAATGGGTTCCCCCTTGGTCCGAGGTCTTTAACTTGAATTCCGGCTGAGTTACACTCAACTCAAAATGTGGGGGGGTGGGGGCTTTGGTTCCCTAATGTTGAAAATTCATCTGGGGCCTAAAAAATTGAGATGCCCATTGGTCCGGGGTCTCTAAGTCGAATACCGGCTAAGTTATACTTCGTCAAAAATAATTACTCGTTTAATGGGTCCCCCCCCCCATTCCGCCCGACGGTCACCTCTACGCGCGTGACGACCGATGTTGGGTAGCCTACGCGAATGGAACCCGGTTGCCAGATGGTACGATCCTAGTGGGGACATACGATAATATGAGAGGAGGGAGGGGATATGTAAGCCGGCAGCCGAGCAGAGCCGAGCCGAGCCGAGCCGAGCCGAGCCGAGCCGAGCAATGTTGCGTTTTTCAGTGTTACGCTTTTCGGTGTTACGCTTTTTGGTGTTGCGATTTTTTTCCAGCGACTCTCATCCACCTAACGCCCCATAAGGAACTTCGTTCCAAAAATATTTAAATAGACAATTTTCAATTTTAGATTTTGGTTTCAGAGGCCCCTTAGAGCTGGAGGCCCGTGTGCATTGCACACCTTGCACACCCAGTAGTTGCGGCACTGCTCCTCCCTCGTGCGTATCGTTATCTCCATCTGGTGCATTTTTCCGTGGCGTTTGCGCATTTCCCGTGGTTACCGATAACGACTTGTGGGACGAACCACTCCCACCCGCCGGCTCTGAGGTTTCCGAGGCCTCTGTAGCAGTAACATCAATTTCTTTTTGCTGTGTTTCCATCATGTTTATTGTGTTTTAGCTTGCCTGCCACTGACGACGCCAGCCTCGCGTCGTCTGTCTTTTTTCCGTTCGTGTTGCCTGATCTTCCTGGACGCCGGGGGTCGATCGTTTCCCCGGCGTTGAGCTTGTCCGCGACCGCTTATTCGTCCATCCCGAAGGTATGGCTTATTTCGCGGCTACCCTGTATATCTACAGGACGTTCCCCTATCCGCAACCTGGGGACGCGTCCGATGGCATGCTCAGGCCACGGAGCACCCCATACCCTAGGCCGCTTACAATTGTATCCAGTTTTGGACGCAAAACCTGCAGACAATTTTATCCTTTTTTGAACGCAAAACCCATAACCCGCGCCCAACTTACCCACCTATGCACCCCATACCTCTGCATCCGAGTCGCGGTCGATGACGATTTTTAAGATAAGCATACATAACAGTCGCGGTCGCGCCGATTGCAGGTAATATCTTAGTTGCAGTCATATTGTATATATGTGGGAACACCACAATTTATTTATCTGTAAAGTTTATATATAAAATAGATAAAATTGTATATTCCAACCGTAGTTTTGAATATTGCATTCAGTATGCCCACGTTTTTCGACGTGGTAAAATTGAGTTCGCACAGTAATATTTTGAGTGAAAAATTAAAACCACTACGGATTGTAAAAGGATATAAATTTCACTACTATCGTACATTATAATAATAATAATAATAAAATGTTATTGTAACAGCATACATTTACAATGGTTAAATATACAATATAAAATATAAATACAAAGTTGCAACTCATCCTATATAAGCAAATAAGCTTGAATGCGGATGAGTTGAGTTCTATATTAAGGTATAACAAACGTTCATAATATAGGTAAACAAAAAATAAATAAAATTAAAAATAAAAGTTACAAATTAATTATTCCATATTACAAAAACAGTAATCTAAGATAGAACACTAATAACATGATTTGTATATTGATTAAAATGAATAAATGAAAAATATTTGTATTATATACTCGTAATAATAAGACACCTTTAATAATATTGCTTTGGTTACCAAAATTAGTTTTATTGTGAGGAATATTTAGGTTGTTACTATTTTTTAGTCTTGTATGGTAATCATTGGATGGTTGATAATCCTTAATTAAGTTTTTTATTGTATACATATATAATAAAGTTTGACGTTCATATGATATCCTAAAGGGTTGAACATTAAGAATTGTAAATATTAAATTTGAATTAAAAAAATCTAGGTTTATTTAAAATAACTTTTATTAAAGATTTTATAGTTGTACATAATACATTAATATTATAGTAATCAGTGTACTGGACTCAAATGACGTCACACTGATTAGAAAAAATATATAGGTACACTGCACGAATGAATGTTATTTATAATTTATATAATTTATTATTATTAATAACGTGACTTTTCAGAACTACATTTGACGCTTCCTAACGTAATTAATAAAATTCGAAACAAAAATAATGAAAATTGGATTTTTATAAACGATGTTCAGAACGATATAACATGTCTTACGACTCAGATGAACCTTGATTTTTTCAAACAATGTGATTCCCATTTTTATGGACGAATGCCGTGAAAGTTAAAACCTATATTCAATGAAACATTGGATATTTATTTAATTTTATCATACTTTAAATTAATATATCTATTAGCGTGAAGTACAGTTTTCGCAATTCCAATCTATATTAATTAATGTTATTATCGTAGTCGATCGGTGTTCTTGCGTTTTCGATTACGATGTGGATATACCACGATACATATAAAATCATTAAAATTATTCATTTTTTGAATCAATTAAATTTTATAAATTTATAACATCCTAATAAAATAAAAAATATTAAACTGATTGTTGAATATTCTAACTAAACTAGATACATAGAATAATCATAAAGTAAAAAAGAATTTATATAAAATTAAAAATGTTCAAACGATTTAAATTTTCTTAAATCTATTTAAAAATATTTACATAATTTAGTACCATAATATTAATTGGACCTTGATGAATAAATGTATGTCTGATGATTGATTTAATTTTATGCCTAGTGTTATATAATTAATGATAAACTGTAAACTATTATTTTACATTTGTACGTCGGTAGGTACTCGGATTATACTTTGGATTTATAATATAGTTTTCTAATTAAATTACAAACATAACAAAATATTATATTATATATACTAATATATTGTATTACCAAGTTCATTTCAGGTTTTGATCAAAAATAATAAGTAAATATTTTAATTTAATAACTTTTTCAAATTAAAAACAGTTACAAATATATAAGTTAATCAAGCATCTGAAATTATGTTCTGTTATATTTTTTAATCGAATTTTCTACTAATTTATACTAAAAAAACATATAAACACATTTTTTAATATTCATTTCTAGAAAATGTTTATGCAACCAAGCTTTAATATTAATTATTATTAATAGGTACATACTACATTGATTCACTAAGTAATACAATATTCATCAATTTCTTTTATGTTCAATTGAAACTATAATGTATCATCAACCAAACAAATAATATCTCCTGAAATATTAGGATTAATAAGACAATATTTTGTGTGGATAAGAAATAACAAGACGACTGTTCCTCGAGTTTCACAAGTTTACATTTCTTCATTTTTAACTACTTGCAATTTATTTGAAAAATAATTTGAAATAAACGCATCTAGAGCAATAGGTAAGTACCAACAATACCACAATATTTAAATTTTTTTAATGGAAAGTATTTTTTAAATCTGAATACAATCAAAATTACATATTATTAAATTACCTTAGTATTGTTACTGTTAATACCTACTAGAATGAATAAAATTCGAAACTAATAACAGTGCATATTTTGTTGATTTATTTTCCTGAATTAGTTTATAGAAAAAAGTTATGTATACTTATTCAAAAAATCAATCAAACGTTGTCTAAAACATTTTTAAAATATTTTGTATATGGAAAAAGATATAGGTATGTATATATACATAATTATTATTTATATGTATTATGTAGATAATTATGTATATATACATACCTATATCTTTTTCCATATACACAATATTTTAAAAATGTTTTAGACAACGTTTGATTGATTTTTTTCTCTATTTTTTTTCTCTATATTATTGAGACAGAGAGAGATATATCTAGATATTAATATATAAAGGTCTATAATTTGTTCATGTTGTAGTATCGCCGGATTTAATAATTTCGTTATTATTCTTACCTACGACTTCAAGGATATATCTTCTCTCCATCATAACTTGATCGCTTTTGGCTGTAGTTTATTTTGGAGATACTATATAAATCAACGCGAAATTCCAAAAAGAAAAATTGTTAACTGTAGTGCACAGTGTTTTTCTTAGCTAAACTAAGTAATTAAATTTGTTTATTACTCATGTACCGACCGGCTAGGTAGTCATTTGAATGTTTATTTATTTTCAGCCAGCGACAAAATATTATGACAGTCAGTTACGCACCTACGTTTTAGTATTTTTATTATTATATTATTTTACCTCCACTCAATTTTATCATCTGTGATTCACCTTATTACATTTGACTGAATTTTTATGCATTTGCGTTATATTATTATACTTTAATATGTTATTACGTTAGTATAGGCATAATATTATAATGTTTTATCATTTGCGTTGTACAATAATTAGGATATAATAAGCATAAATTATGTTTAAGTATTTTTAATAGGTACCTCGATAATTTGAGTGAATATGTCACTCATCGTCAACACTACTTGTAATCTTCACAACATAATATAATATGTATATCAAAATTGTAATTAAGTATTTAAAAAATAAACATTAATTAATAATACATATTTTATTTATTTATTTGATCTTTAAAAATCCTATCATTATTGTGTACCTATAGGTAGTGATTTTATTTGTTGAAATTATGAATTTTTGATAGTATATTATGAATATTCTTTTGTTATTAGGTACCTATATATGTTTTATACCTCATACGATAAATATTTTAACTTGAAAAGTGAAACGATTTATTAATTTGAATGCATATTTCAATATTTGTCAATTTTAACTCATATGACGTCTAATTCCTAATGATCACCTACGAATTACGATCGAAACACCCCACATTAATTATGGTGTATATAAGTGGTGCTCCACTTAAACCCACTTAAACCCCTCTAAAGGTTTATAATATTACCAAGTATATTTTATGGTATGGTTGATAAACTAATTTATTTTACTATTATACATTAGTAATACTGTTTTTCTGGGGAAGTTTTAATTATTTTTCCAAAAAAGGTGCAAATGAAAAGATCATTGTGTGCATACAATATAACAATATACTTTAAAATTTTAAGTTCCTACAAATAATATTTTTAAACTAAATAACTAAAATCAATAAAGCTTGATTACCATAGAAAATAATTTTATTGACTGTTATTGAAAATAAACAAAAACATGTCTTATTTTAAATGTCTATAAATATTAAATAACTCTAAAATAGTTAAAACGTTTTTTAAAATTAGTTCAAATCAATTGTATCTCCTTGATGATAAAGAAGTTTTGCAGTCGGCTCCGACTGTAATTAATTTTCTATAACTTTCACCTCCATGTACCACATTGATTAGTCAGTAGGCCCAAACAATTTCGCAAACGCAGCACATAAACCTTCTACTGCATGTCTATATTGTGATTTATGTGTATTTAAAAATAAAAAATAATATATATTATTTAAGATCATGAAAATATAAGAATTATTAATTAATATTCCTTTGCTTGCTATAAAAAGTAGGAACCCATGATCTTAAAGATCTACCATTTTTTTAGGATCCCTTGAAAATTATACACTATTGAATAGTTGAACACACTATTATTATATTCTAATCTAGTTTTAAATATTTGTTATTGTAGGTATTTGAACGTGTTATAAAATGGGTAAAACATGATTCAGATCATAGAATAGATTTTTTGCCAAAATTAATGGAACATGTACGTTTGCCATTATTAAAGCCTGATATATTATTTAAAATATATGAAGAACCTCTTCTGAATATTAGTCCTAAATGTATGTTATTCAGACTTATTCTCATAACTATATGTCATCATTATAATGAATTTATTTATTATATGTTTAATGTTTATTAATTGTTTTTATATTGCTTTTTAGGTAAAGATTATTTAGTTGAAGCCTTACGTTTTAATCATCAAAAATCAGTTCAGCATATCACCATTCCAAAAACGATTAGGTTTAAACCTAGACAGTTTGATGGTTTTCAAAAAGTATGATTCCAAATTGATTAATTTATCTTCACAATAATTTTGTCCATTTAATTCTATTAGGTTCTTCTAATGTTCAGTAGCTCTAATACATCGCCAAAGTGTTATACTGAATGGTATGACCCAGCAACCAAGCTAAGGGAGAATGCACCAGGAATAAATGAATGTCGGAAGTATGCTGGTTTTGGTGTAATACGTGATCAATTTGTGTTTGCTGTAGGAGGTGTAAATGGATCGAGTTCTAAATCTGTTAGTATGCTTGACGTATCTTCAAAATCACCATCATGGGTTCCAATGGCCGACATGTTAGTTAGTAGAATGCTTTTGGGAGTTGGTGTATTGGATGATTGTATATATGCAGTAAGTTAAATCAATATTTTACTTATTTTATATTAAAAATGTATATTATTTGTAATTCTAGGTTGGTGGATGTGACGGCAACAGTTTTTTAAAAAGTGTACAGGTTTACGATGTCAGTTCCCAAAAATGGAGAATGGTAACCAGTATGTCTACTGAGAGAAGTAATTTTGGCGTTGGTGTACTCAATAATCGTCTATACTCAGTGAATAATTATATTATTTATTGATTTATAATTTGATTTGATTTGATTTCATAAATTGTGTAGGTTGGAGGTGGTAATAGTAACTATTTGAAATCTGTTGAATATTATGATCCCACGCTTGACATATGGACTCCGGTTGCAGAAATGTCTGGGTGTCGTGAAGGTGCTAGTGTAGGAGTCTTGGATGGACTTATGTACGCAATTGGTGGCTATAATGGAAAGTATCTTAAAAGTGTTGAGGTTTATAGACCAAGTGATGGAGTTTGGACTTCTATAGCTGACATGCATTTATCCCGTTATTGTCCTGGTAACTATAACAATTATATTTTTTTAGAATAACCTTTGTAAAAATATATTGAATTTAAATTACATTATCTTATAGGAGTAGCCGTGTTAGATGGTTTATTGTATGTTTTTGGCGGAGACAGAAAACCTAGGGTTGATACTTTAGAAATTTACAACCCTAACACCAATACTTGGACCTTGGAAAGATTGTCAAGAAATGGAGTACGAGTTTATGGTGGAGTAGTTGTCGATAGACCACATCATTATCATTAATCAGCTTACAGTAGTATCTACTCATTGTTAATAGTCATATGAACAAATTTTTGTGTAAATTATGATGACACGTGTATAGTTTTAAATATTTTTGTTATTTTGAATAGGTACCTATTTGATAAGAATGTTTTTTTTATAATTTATACTAACTATTTTCAAATAAAAAAAATAAGCTTTACTTAAATTTATATCTATAATCTACTATTTAAATTATATTTTTTAGTTTCTTTGTGGAACTTTGTAGTGTGTACACATTAAAAATGTACTTGAAATTTGTAGCAAATGATTATTTCATCATTTTATATACATGATAAAATATTTAAAATATTTCGACTCGTATTAGGAGATTTATAGATGTTTTGATTTTTTTTTTTTTAGTTGATTTTCTGTAAATGTTAATAATAATGTTACTATTGGGTCAGAAATCTTAAATACTTAATTCTTTGTTCCTCATACGTTGTTACGGTAACAGTTTAAAAATGTTATTAATGTATGAGCACATTTTTTTTATAAGCATTTTACTTCAAATTTTTAAAATACTATGCTGTTAAAAACGTATAAATTGTTCAATTTGTATAGCTAAGGATCCAAAATTAAAAATAAGGTTTCTACTTTCCTGTAAGTAATTTATATTGTACCTATAAAATCTATAAAATATATAAACCCAGTTTTTTTTGTGATAGATATTTTAAGTTAAAATTTCAGGCGATACTTCACAATGATATAAAGAGTCACTATTTTAGTTGATATGTTGTAATTTAAAAAAAATTATTCATGAATGGGAAATTGATATTTTAAAGTATATTATTATATTTTTACCCTTCTTTGACATTTTCAAATGCAATTTTTTCCATTTAGGATGATGTACCTTAAATAATGCTTCAATTTAATCTAATTGATACACTTCTGGACAGGGCTGGCGGATTTCAATATAAATTGTATTAGATTCTGAGTGAAACGATGAATGTATTGATTTTACAATGATGTGCGTTTTTTTTTAGTTATAAAAAAATCTCTACCGGACAGTCAAATTAAATTTTTATGAGCGTTTGAAATTCAAATTTTTACAACATTGGATGTTCACTCGATTTCTCATGTAGCGATTTCCTTATTTTGTTGACATATTCATAAACGAATAACTATAGATACATGAAAATTTCACTGAATGTTTATATTAGCATTCCCTATACACCATACATTTTGAAAATGTTTTGACTCTTTTTGAGCTGTTTACGGATATTTTCATTTTTCAATTTTTTTAGTTTTTCTTCTATGAATATCAATAAAGTTTTATCTGTTGGGCCAAAAAGTGTAAAAATGTAATACAAGGCTCCTGATATTATATTGTTACAATGTCAGTTGAAAAATATTTAAAATACATAGGCACAATTTTTTTTGATAAGCATTTAAACATCGAATTTTGACAGAATTTTTCAAAATCTCGAAAATTATTAATCATCGTAATTAATAAATTGTAAAATGTTCAGTTTTTATAGCTAAAGATTGAAAATTTAAAAAAAAGATTCTCATAAATAGTTCATACTGTAACTAAAAAATATATGAACACAGTTATTTTTTACAGACATTTTGAATTCAAATTTGGATGAAATTACATATTAAAATCAATATTAACGATCTTGGTTTTTTGTTGTAATTTAAAAATATTAATCGGGGATATATGAAACTGAATAATAAAAATATTATGGCCTATCCATACAATCTACCATAGTATAAGGAATAAGAAGTTTATGCTCAATGATAAGACTGTGCATATTTTAAGGGGCAATGAATAATTTATTCATAAATTCCGCATATACTTTAATACCATACATAAGTATATAATATGTCTTATACCTAGACTGCCATACCGTCTTCGCTCAGAATCGTTTTTCTTATACAATGATATTATATCATTGAATTCAAATTTAATATCATCCATTATACAGTGACCCACTTGTAACCTTGAAATTTTGTACGTTTTTTAATCAAATTTATCAATAATTTATACTAAAAAACATATAATTAGATTTTTTAATATTCAGCTCTAGAAAATGTTTATGTAACCAAGTTTACATTGATTCACTAAGTTATACAATATTCATCAATTTTTTTTATGTACCTAACCCTAACTATAAATAATGTATCGTCAACAAAACCAATAATATCTCTTGAAATATTAGGATTAAGAAGACTATATTTTATGTAAATAAGAAATAACAAGACGACTTTTCCTCGATTTTCCCAAGTTATCATTACTTCAATTTTAACTACTAGCAATCTATTTGAAAAATAATATGAAATAAACACATCTTGAGCAATATCAATAATACAACATTAATATTTTAATATTTTTTTATGTAAAGTATTTTTTTAATCTGAATACAAACTACCTACCTACCTTATTATATTGTCATTGTCAATATCTACTAGAATGAGTAAAATTCGAAGCTAATAACAGTGAAAATGTTGTTGATTTATTTTTCCAAAATCCAAATTGTTTTGTAGTAAAAATGTATGTAGGTATATTCAAAAAATCAATCAAACGTTGTTTTAATCGTTTTTCAAATATTTAGGATTATGAAAAGAGATAGAGAGATATAGCCATATAGGTCTATAATTTGTACAATTATCAATATAGCCGGATTTAATAATTTCGTTATTACTCTTACCTATAAGACTTCCTGGTTATTCGACAGTTTTCTAATATATGATCATCACCTCCATCGCTTTTAGGTTGTAGATTATTTTGAAGTTACTATAAAAATCGAAGCTAAATTCAAAAAGAAAAATGGTTAATATAGTGCACACTGTTTTTTTAGCTAAATTAATAATAAAATGTGTTTATTATTCAGCGTCGATATACAGACCTGCTAGTATCCGTGGTTATCTCGTTTGAATGTTTATTTATTTTCAGCCAGCAACAATCAGTTACGTACCTTTTTGTATTTTTATTATTATATTATTTTTATTTTTTAAGCAGATTCACGCTTATAACAATTAATATCGCAATATTTTAACTTAACTGAATTATCTGTCATTCACTTTGACTGATTTTTTGTGCATTTGCGTTAAATTTTATTAAACTATATGTTATTACTTCAATATAAGGTATAATGTTATTATGTTTTATCATTTGCGTTGTTCAATAGTTTAGCGTATAATAACTAATAAGCATATAAATTATGTTTAAGTTTTTTATACCTCAGTGATTTGAGTAAATATGTCACCCATTGACAACACTCCTATGTAATCTTCGCATCATAATATGATATATAGGTACATCGAAATTGTAATTACCTAAGTATTTAAAAAATAAACATTAATTAATAGTACATATTTTATTTATTAATTTGAGGTTTAAAAAATCATTAGTATTGTTTTGCTATATGTATTAGGTAGTTAGTGATTTTATTTGTCGAATTTATCAATTTTTGATAGTACCTATTAATAATTTTTTGTTATTGGGTTGGTATGTTTTATACCTCCTACTGTAGGTATTGTAACTTAAAAGGTGAAATGATTTATGGATTTATATTTAAATATTTGTCAATTTTAGCTCATCCGACTTCTAAAGTTCTTTGCCCTAAATCCTAATGATTACCTATATCAGGGATGGACAACTCAATTCTACTAGAGGGTCAATTTTAAATGTGCATAAATCTAATGCTAATAGAAAGATGTTTTGCGTTATTAATAATGAAAATTTAATCAGAAATAACTAGAAGGTAAGTACGTAAAGCAGGTTTTTAAGAAATTATCACTTTATTTTCAAATCTCCAATCTAGGAGAAGGTTATAAATGTATCTAGACTGTTTTTATTAGATAATTAAATTAACATCATAAAAATGTAATAGATAATAATAAATAAATAAAAAATATATTATTTTCATTTTCCATTTAATATTTTAGTTTATATGTAGGTATAATACCTAGCTGTATATTATTATCATAACTACTAAATTATTTCAAGAATTCAATATACCTACTAATGTACAGTAAACACATTTTACTGTAAGTAAAACTAATATTAAACTCTTATTACCCATTAAGAAATCTTCATGTTAACTTTTATTTTACTTATAACTATCTACATTGGCTTTCCTTACGATTTACTTAAGAATAAACTAATGGATGAAATAATGAAATATTGGGACAAATGCAGTTTAGTTTCTAAGCCATTTTTTTTTCTTCAAAATTTGAGTTTTTACACCCTCGACATAGGTATTGGTCGATTTGGAAATTACATATCATACTTACTTTTTATTTTATTTTAATTTAACTGTTTAATTTTATTGTTGGGTTGTTTAATTTAATTTTAAGTAATTTAATTTGAAAAAATACCATGGGAATACGGAAACTCACGGATTTTAAAAAGCTATATAATACATTTTAAACTAATAAGTCCGACCGAAAATTTCGATTGCACCATTGTTCTTAACTAATTGAAATAGGTACTTTACATAGATGTCCCGAAAATATTATTAAAAATCGCTTGGCAGCTAAACCCCATTTATGACACAAAAAAGTAGTTATACGCCTCAGATACATTTAAAGAAATAACTTTTTTTTAAGGTAATTAGGGTGCAAATGATGTTGCCTCGAGGCGCAAAATGTTCAAATTGGCACTATTACACTACAGAATATATGTAAAATTAGTTACGTTGACAATATTATTACAATAGTAGTATAGTACAATACTCACTTACCTTTGAGTCTGCAAGCTTTCACGATTTTTCTGATCATCGTTATACCATAATCGGCATAATCCATTTTGCGTTTACCTATGCTTGTAGACCATTCCGTAAGGTGGCGTAGGCGTGTTATTGCAAAACATACAATAATTGTGTTTAATATATTTACGTAAAGTTAGAAGAATCGATTTGGAATTTAAAACAAATTTAAACTAAATTAATAATTATATATTTTGTTTTTTTTTCCGTCGATAGCAAACGGTCGGCGGTATCTCCATGGTTACATATGTTTTAAAGTTGTATTTCATTTTCAGCCAACGAAATTATAAAAAAAACATTTGGTAATGTGAATATTTTATTCTTATAGACGTCATGTGCATATAATAATATAAGATAGAGGTAAGTGGATATCGCTCTGCTGTACAGTAGGTTACAAGTGATGGATTGTATTAAATTTTAACTCAATGATATAATAATACGAAAAACGATTCTGAGTGGAGACGGTTTGTATGGATATTTTATATATTTTTATTATTTATTTTAGCCTGTAAATTGTATGTTTATTTTAAATTCGTCACAATTTTTAATTCGGCTTTAAGTTGATAAACAAAGCGTTCGAAATTAAAATCCCTTTTATAGCGGTTTTTCGTAATTTATCAGTGGTTTTTCCGGTGGCATTAATAAATAACTATTGAGAAAGTCAAACAATACCTCTTTAAAGCGTAGGTACCTACCATCTTGATCCAATTTGCTAAAATATAAGATACTGTATGTTGAAATCGAAGCACTCCTTCTGGTAAATATTTTTTATACAGGATAAAAAAAAAAATAATAATAAACACTATATTTTTAAAACCACCAATTAAAATTTAATGAGTGTAAAAATATAATTTGTATGTAGATATTATATTTACTCACAAGTATCTATGTACAAATTACATATATACATACGCACACACATATAATCAGCAATCCACTAACAAAAAAATAACCAAGTACCTACTTCATGTTTTAATGATT
This sequence comes from Macrosiphum euphorbiae, assembly GCA_949089665.1. Lineage (NCBI taxonomy): Eukaryota > Metazoa > Arthropoda > Insecta > Hemiptera > Aphididae > Macrosiphum > Macrosiphum euphorbiae. Next base: position 122,476 of record CARXXK010000217.1, on the reverse strand, counting down.
TCATTTATTGATAATTTACATTATCAGATTTGCCTATAATAATAATATTATCAAACTAGGTATACAATTTTTTTTAAATATATTAATGGAGTAAAATACATAAATTTAAGAAATAAAAATGTGTACGTAAATAATTGATATATAATATAATATAATATTAGATGCATAGCTATGTTATAGATATAAATCTGTGGGTGGAGGGGAATTTTTAATAACAAAAATAATTATATTCAAATTAAACTATCTATTGTTATTATACATGTTAAATAATATGTTAAAAAACAATTAGGTTGGTTATTAACTAAAAATTATTAATAATAATTATAAAATATTTGTAACTACATTATAAAACAAAGTAAAATAAATGTAAATGATATATAAACATAAATAGTTCTTGAAAAATATAAATATTAGACTATCAACATTAAAAACATCGAACATTTTGAAACATACTTAAAATATTTTTTAAATTGTAATTCGTGTATTTGACTGCATTAAAATATATCAAAATTTGTTTCGGATAAAATAATGAATCAACTACCAATAATTAATATACATGGCTGGATAGGACAATAGATAATATAAGAATGGATAGGCCATTCCTATTTTAACAAAATAAGGGGTCACGGTCCGGAAAATGGATGAGAGAGACACTGCTTTTAAATAGTGCTCTCACTCCACCAAGGGGTATTAAGTTCTATCCATTGTTAAAATATTATCTATAGACTATAGATGGGATCCTCTTTCTGCGCCGTTTAAATTAAAAGTGCTTCCATATCCAATAGTGTTTCATTAGATTTTAAATGATTGAATTTTAGGAATCATTGATTCCATATTTTACATAGTATTTTTTTCATTCTTTTCTCATGTTAATATTCTTGATTAATGAATTAGCAAACTATGTAAAGAGTACATAATTATCAGATATTTTGAATCTGAAAATACAGTAATTTAAAAAATGGTTAGAAATTATCTGAATGGTATGTAATCTTATTTATTAAATATCGATTACAGTGAATAATACTGGTACTATATAGTACATCTCAATAGGCAACACTGGGCACTAACTAGTTTAATTCATATAAACTTTGTAACTTAACTAGTTGCATTTAATGTGTTTAAATATCTATATCTATATTCTTAATATGTTTCCTTTTCAAGTAACTTAATATATGGCTAGGTACGCTAGTTAATTTTTCTTCACAATTATGGCAAACTGTTGCATTTTTATATTCTTCTTTCTGTAGTTCGGACAGTTTGGTTAACTATTTCATTTTCTTAACATTATCTAAATAATTTACAGCTATACATATAGCATTTTCTCTCAATTATTAATTGTATTTTATATAAACTACTTATTATATACTACTTGAAATAAGTTATAAAATTGTATTTCATATTGTTTGTAATTATTATTTTCTATATATGTAGGTAGTAGGTACCATATTATATTATCTAATTTGTTGAACTGATGTCTATGGTTAATATCAAGTACCTAATAATTATGATCAATTGATATCTTATTAATTATTATTATTTGTATCTGTTTGTGATAGGTTTTTTATAATTTTAAATATGGTAAAGATTTTTTCTATATAAGTACCTAATTATATGTTTAAATATAATATAGGTAGGTCTTTATGCTATGCAATACTTTTTTTTAGAACCATATGTCCATATATTTTTACAAAAGCTTTAATTAATATTTATAATAAAAAAAGAACACTTATAAAGTGTAGTTATATTTTAATAACAATTCACTGGTCACTGGGTTAGTGGGTCTTCACATAACAATTTTGTTTTCTTAAAAAGAAAATCACCATCATTATTTATTTTTGTATAGGTAACCTATAAAAAATATTATATTATACATAGACTTCAGGGCCCCATACATTGACTTTGTCCGGAGCCTCAAGAATCCTAATTGCAACACTGTGTATAGGTAGGTACGCGTTTATGCAGCTGTTATAATACGATTTGGACGTATACTACCTAACATATTATAATAGTGTTGCCTTTCATACTTCTCGAAATATTAATCGGTAAGCCCTTTTTAATGTTGACTGTTGTGCTTATGTGCTGTTGTTAATTATGATTTGGAAATCTGAGTTTTATAAACAAGACGATTTGGCACACTCAGATTTCAAATTTTCCAAATAATTCTCATGGTTAAAGGTTAAATCTATTATAATATATATTGACATCATACATAGCGATGGTAATGAAAGTAAAATTTATCTATAATATTATTCAAAAGACAGCGAGGGAGAAGACAGCCCGCAGTTACTCAGTTACTGCAGTATAATAAAATTAGTTAATGATTACGATTATTGTAGAGACGAGTAAATATAAATAATAATAATTCTAATGCCTAAGCAGTAAGCGTATTAGTTTGCTTTAAATTTTATGAAATTACATAATATAAAAAAACCTAGAATAAATATTTTAGTTATTTTGTTGTGATTGTATAATATTATTCGTGGGTACTTGAAACTTCTAAAGTATACGTATATATCTATGATAGTATCAATGTTTGTTATTGATGTACAACTCGTTAGAAGTACCTAATGGATATTGTAATATGATTAATTTGGAATTTATTATAGGTATCTATTATAGGTCAATTTTTTTTTTATACCATAGATATGTATACAATATGTCTTAAACCTAGACTGACATTCTCCACTCAAAATTGTTTTTCGTATACAATGATATTATATCAAACTTTTGACTTTTGACTAATATATTTTAACTTTGAGTTAACGGGACGTTTCGCCCGCATAATATGTTGTCTCCGTCTTACAAGTGCGTAACATAGCAAATTGTACTCTCAGCAGAACACGTGTAGGTCCGTTTGTTTAAAAATTAGAGTGAATTGATCTCTTATAAAATTTAAAGACAAGTTTATTATCTAGATAATCTCCTGGGGCTTTATATAATATTTTAATTTTAAAGCAAGAAATGAATATTTTAATAATATGTACAAACAATTTACAATTTTACAAATAACTATCACCACTTGTTCGTGCCGCCGTCACCGCCACTCGCATTATACGATTTATACGTACTAGTTAGTATATTCCGCCGACCGACACACATACACACACAAACACAATAATATTCGTTATTGCATGTCTTATCTTTGTACCATTTCTCGTTGTGTATTATAATATAACCGTAGATTACGCTCGGTGCGTTACCAGCCGCCGCCGGTCCCCCGGTTTAACACTGCGGCCCCGTCGTCAGTCCGTCAAGATATGTCAACGAAGGAACCCACACTTTTCTGCCGTGGCGCAATTCGCCGTTAAATTAATATTGTTGTTTGTAAGTGCGCAATAAAAATAAGTGCGAGGTTTTTTATTATAATATATTGCTTATTCACGAATTGCCGGTATTTTTTTTTATTATATTTATTGTGTGGGCTCGAATCGTCACCTTTTTATATTTATTATATAAAAGTAATATTCATTTTTTGGTGTGCGCTAATCGTGCTCTTTTGTATAATCAAGGTCGCTAATCGTCATATATTATTTATTTTGTGACCGCAAATATTATTAATATTAAATATTATTATTTTTTATATCGCCGTTTATACTCTTATTATTGTTACGTGTGCGCTAATTGCCACTGATTGTATTTTGTATTATTGTCAGTTCGCCCTGATCTCCGCGAGCCTTTATTATTTTAATTATTATTATAGTATAGGTACGGGACCAGCTGGACAGACTGCGCTCCACAACCCTGTGAGTTTTCATTTATTATTACATAATTATTACTGTTATTATTATTGTTAAATCAATTGGCTGAGCAAGCCCATCGCTCATGCTTGTAATTATTTTTTATCATGGGTATCTATTTGTTGATCCAAATGGGCTAAATTTGTATACAATTATTAGTCGTGCCAGAAGGGTACCATATTATTATTATGTTTATATATTTTTGATATTTATTATAATATGCCCTTTAGTGCATTACACGATTTAGTTACCATTATTTGAGTTACCACTTACCTATCTATCTTTAGTTATAAGTACACGCACACACATATACACTCCTACAACACACCCACCGCATACTCACTCGGAGTTTTGATAGACGAACCCGTCCACTTCTCCTGAGTTGCTATACCTAATATACATACAGATACACAGGTCGGTTGGTGTGTGAGTGTTGCCCCGAAGTATACGCTGACCGGGCGCACGGTCTATTATTGTGGCGCGAACACCACTGTTTATCTTGTAGTGTTCTCATACAAATCGCGATGTGCCACACAATTTTTTTTTAGTCGGAAATTCGAGCACGACAAGCCCGAAAATGATGTGATACCTCGATTCTTATGAGAATTTTGAAAAAATTCAACTTGACTATTTATATTTACATTTAAGATAATGTTCTAAATTTGTATTAACCCAGATTTTGAAGATTTGGAAATTTCAAAAAAATCTTTATTGGGCCATCACATTGAATACGTATATACAATATACTATAGTGACTTCATCAATTTCAGAAACAACTTGTATAAAGAAAAATACTAGAAATAAAAAACAAATCAAAATAGTCAATAATATGGCTATAAATATCAACATCTAATTCGTTTATCAGCTAAATATAATACAGTAGAATGTCCTGATGAACGATGGTACTATAATATCATTACAACATTCTCAATTCAAGTTCAGAAATAATTCAATTAAATGAAAATATGGCCGAAGGGCGAATACTGAATAGTACAGGTATAATGAAAAAATTTGAAAAAAAATGTTCAATATACTTATCAATTTAAATCATAAATTTTCTTTCTAAATGTATTCAGAAACTGGATATCGTTATATTTGCAATTGGTTTGGATAGATTTTTAGATAAATCTAAAACTATATATGCATACAATGGTACCTATGCCGTATGGGGTTGCCCGTGTAGAATGGAACAGAATAAATTGTTATGAAACCGAGGTTCCAACCCAAATAATTAAATTTAATAATTTATAATAATTTATAGTTTAATTAGATCGATATTAATTATATCGGTTTTATTACGGGTTTTAACTTTAACTAGTTGTACAAATAATATAAAATGCTCTTCTTAAACATACGTTATGTATAATGCTCTGTTATATACGACTGACTAACCACCTCCCTGTGTGTGGGCCTGTGGCTCCGCCGGACGCCGAATCGGCTAGTCAGCGGATTCCTGTCGACGAGCCGTCGACCAACACACTATTCTTATACTGTTAATATTATATTATATGTGAACATAATATAATAGAATATTATTCAGGGGTTCACAACGAAATCTCTTTTAGTTAATATATGTATTTTGTGAGACATCTAATATTTGATGTTTTTGGTTAATATTAAACAATTTTAAATGTAACTAAAATAATATTATTTTTATATTTTATAATTAAATTTATATTTTATTATTAAATTTCGAATAGGTACCTAGTTCAATTATTTTGTCATTAATGCTACATTGGTACGTATTATGACTGATAAAACCTACTTAAAAACATAAGTGGTATTCGAAAAAATTAGTTCAAGTATCTATCACAACGTAAACAAGATAACATATTACAATAATCAAGGCGGATCTATAAAGAAAAATATGTCGGTCTCGTCTACAACAAGACGAGAGACGCCACACCACCACAGTCATCAATAAATTCGGTGTGCACTACGCATCGATACTCGGCACCAGATAGCCAGATAGGTAGGAATTTTATAATTTAAATTTAAATTTTTATATATTTTATTATATTGATTAAATACATCGATTAATGATTATACAGGCTCATATTTCAATAAGTACCATACGTATTGCCCATTACTCGTTACCGCGCTGAATTCAATTCAATTACCTACCTACTACAAATAAGTAAGAAATAAATTCTATAAATTGAAATAATTTTAATCTATAAATTCTTTAAATCTAATTTAGTTGTATAGAATCAATATTACATTTTAATTTTAATTTTTATTATTATTTAAATATATTTTTGTTGTGACACCACAGATGAGTACGTAACTACCAAGAAAAAATGTATAAAGTGATATTGTAAAGATCACTTAATAATACAAAAAATAACATTCCTTGTATTTGTTTTTGATATTATCACCTATCCGCTGCAGTCTGCAATAGATATATACTTAAACTAAATAAATGAAAGTACACTACACCTGCAGTCGTTATGCACATTTAATCTGCAATCTAGGAACAATGAACATAAATAACAATTCCTTAATATTTATTTCAACATTTATTTATACTTGAAGTTATCCATTATACCTTAGTAATTTTTTTAACAGAAGTGGGTACTTTATTGGTCTTTATACAGGTTCTATACTAAAATGTATTATTAGGTCTTATGATGAACGATGATATAAAAATTTATCACAATTTTTAAAATAATTTCAAAGGTGTTATGTCGGTGAAAGAAATGGATGCCTTACATAATTCATCGAGTGAAAGTGATCCAAAACAAGTTCTGACATCCAAAGAATGTGAACCAACCAATTTTAGAAATAACTCTCACTCTGTCAGAATACTAGAAGATTTGCAATCTCTACGCCAGTATGTTAAAGGTGATTTTAGCTTTATTAAAAATAAATATTAGAAACGAATTTTTGTTTTTAGAAATGAAGTATTATGTGATATTAGATTTGAAACAAACGATGGATGTACAACGTTTGGCCATAAAAATGTTTTAATGGCAGCTAGTCCATATTTCCGTGCAATGTTCAGTAATTATTTTTATACATGTTAATATATCATATTTTCTTACAAGAAAAACTCTAATTGTTCATATCTCATACACTGTAGAATAGACAGAATTCGTTAATTTTTTTTGATATAATACACTGTATTAATCAGTGGCGCCGAAGTAAATACTAAGGTTGGCCACATTTTATTTACATCATAAATGAGCATGATTATATTATTTTAACAGTGATTATGAATAAATATATATTAGAGTTCCTTCATATTAAATAATTAAGATAGCAACTAAAATAAAAATATAATTTTCAAATTTCATAGAAACGCGGAAAATTGGAAAAACCGGCAACAACACCGTCAATATAAGAAAATTAGATTCTACTGTATTACAACTATTATTAGATTATATTTATACGGGTGAAATTATCGTCACAAAAGAAAATGTACAGGTATACCTAATTAAAAATGTGATTTGTTACGGACAATAAAACAAAATTACTTTAAATGTATTATTGTTGAATGTTGATTTCTCCAGGTCTTGTTACCAGCCGCAAGCCTCTTACAATTAGATTTTGTAAATGACGCATGTGTTGAGTTTTTACAAAAACAACTGGATCCATTAAATTGTATTGATATCAGAGCGTTTGCTGACTTACAGAACTGTACGAAATTATTGTCAATTTCTGAAGCATATATTAAACAAAATTTTTTGTATGATTAACATTTTTTAATTCTCTATTTCAAACGTAAGTAGGTAACTTATTATAAAAATAATGATTATTATTTCCAGAGAAGTAGCTAAAGTCGAAGATTTTCTATCCTTATCTTGTGAAGATTTGGTGAAGCTTATTTCCTCTAATGACCTTGCTGTTCCATTTGAAGAAAAAGTAAGCAAACTAAAAATTGTATTTTTAATATTTTGAATGGAAAATCAACTTATGAAGGTTTACAAGTTGTACATTACAGTTGATGTCTAGAATCCACAGAAATCACTGTATCAGATGTGTTATATTTGAATTAAATTATATAAAATCATTGTAAACGAAAAACGATTCTGAGCAAATACGGTTTAATAATACTACTAGAAGTATATTTTATGATATTGTTAATAAACTAATATATTTTACTATTAGACATTAGAAATAAGTACTGTATTTCTGGAGCAGTTTTAATTATTTTTCCAAAAAAGTTGCATATGAAAAGATCATTGTGTGCATACAATATAACAATATATTTTAAAATTTTAAATTCCTACAAATAATATTTTTAAATTAAATAACTAAAATTAATAAAGCTTGATGACCATAGAAAATAATTTTATTGACTGTTATTGAATATAAACAAAACAATTTCTTATTTTAAATGTCTATAAATATTAAATAGCTCTAAAGACTAAAATAGTCAAAATATTTTTAAATAGTTCAAATCAATTGTATCTTCTTAATGATAATGAAGTTTTGCGGTCGGCTCCGATTAAAATTAATTGGCAATAACTATCACCTATAATTAATAAATATTCATTTGTCTGCTATAAAAAGTAGGAAACCATGGTCTTAAAGATCTATTATATTTTTTGATCGTATGAAAATTATACACTATTGAATGGTAATACAAACTATTATTATATTTTAATCTAGTTTTAAATATTTGTTATTATAGGTATTTGAATGTGTTATAAAATGGGTAAAACATGATTCAGATCATAGAATAGATTTTTTGCCAAAATTAATGGAACATGTACGTTTGCCATTATTAAAGCCTGATATATTATTTAATATATCTCAAGAACCTCTTCTAAAAAATAGTTATAAATGTATGTTATTTTCATAAATATGTCATCATTGTGGATTTATACATTTTATGAATTATTATTATAATTTTTTAGGTATAATTGAAGCATTACATTTTAATCATCAAAAATCAGTTCAGCATTTCACCATTCCAAAAACAATTAGGTTTAAACCTAGACAGTTTGATGGTTTTCAAAAAGTATGATTCCAAATTGATTAATTTATCTTCACAATAATTTTGTGCATTTAATTCTATTAGGTTCTTCTAATGTTCAGTAAGTCTAATACATTGCCAAAGTGTTATACAGAATGGTATGACCCAGCAACCAAGCTAAGAAAAAATGCACCAGGAATAAATGAATGTCGGAATTATGCTGGTTTTGGTGTGATAAATGATCAATTTGTGTTTGCTGTGGGAGGTGTAGATGCAAGGAGTTCTAAATCTGTTAGTATGCTTGACGTATCTTCACAATCACCTTCATGGGTTCCAATGGCTGACATGTTAGTTAGTAGAAGGCAATTGGGAGTTGGAGTATTAGGTGATTCCATATATGCTGTAAGTTAAACCAATATTTTACTTATTTTATATTAAAAATGTATATTATTTGTAATTCTAGGTTGGTGGATTTGACGGCAACAGTGGTTTAAATAGTGTAGAGGTGTTTGATGTAAGTACCCAAAAATGGAGAATGGTGCCTAGTATGACAATTGATAGACGTAAATTTGGCATTGGTGTACTCAATAATTGTCTATACGCGGTGAATAATTATATTATAATTTATTTATTTGTATTACATTTAATTTAATTAAATTGTGTAGGTCGGAGGTGTTGAAGGTGATGGTAATGGTTTATGTTTGAAATCTGTGGAATATTATGATCCCGCACTTGACACATGGACTTCAGTTGCAGAATTGTCTGAATACCGTGATGGTGTTAGTATAGGAGTTTTGGACGGTCTTATGTATGCTATTGGTGGCTATCATAGAAAATATCTTAAAAGTGTTGAGGTTTATAGACCGAGTGATGGAGTTTGGTCGTCTGTAGCTGATATGGAAATATGTCGATGTTCCCCTGGTTAGTAGTGACTATGACAATTATATTTTTTTAGAATAACCCTTGTAATAATATATTGAATTTATATTACATTATCTTATAGGAGTAGCCGTATTAGATGGTTTATTGTATGTTTTTGGCGGAGAAAAAGGATCTATTGTTGATACTTTTGAAATTTACAACCCTAACACCAATACTTGGACCTTGGAAAGATTGTCAAGAAATGGAGTACGAGTTTATGGTGGAGTAGTTGTCGATAGACCACATCATTATCATTAATCAGCTTACAGTAGTACTCGTTGTTAATAGTAATATGAACAAATTTTTGTGTAAATTATGATGGCACGTGTGTTGTTTTAAATATTTTTGTTATTTTGAATACCTATTTGATAAGAATGTTTTATTTATAATTTATACTAACTATTTTCAAATAAAAAAATAAGCTATACTTAAATTATATCTATAATCTACTATTTAAATTATAATTTTTAGTTTCTTTGTGGAACTTTGTAGTGTGTACACATTAAAAATGTACTTGACATTTGTAGCAAATGATTATTTCATCATTTTATATACATAATATACATATATACATTCAAAATATTTCGAGTCGTATTAGGAGATTTATAGATGTTTTGATTTTTTTTTTTTTTAGTTCATTTTCTATAACTGTTAATAATAATGTTACTGTTGGGTCAGAAAGCTTAAATACTTAATTCTTTGTTCCTCATACGTTGTTATGATAATAGTTTAAAAATGTTATTAATGTATGAGTACAATTTTTTTATAAGCATTTTACTTCAAATTTTGAAAATACTATGCTGTTAAAAACGTATAAATTGTTCAATTTGTATAGCTAAGGATTGAAAATTAAAAATAAGGTTTCTACTTTCCTGTAAGTAATTTATATTGTACCTATAAAATCTATAAAATATATAAACCCAGTTTTTTTTGTGATAGATATTTTAAGTTCAAATTTCAGGCGATACTTCACAATTATATTATAAACAGTCACTATTTTAGTTGATATGTTGTAATTTAAAAAAAATTATTCATGAACAGAATGGGCAATTGATATTTTAAAGTATATTAATATATTTTTTACCCTTCATTGACATTTTCAAATGCAATTTTTTCCATTTAGGCTGATGTACCTTAAATAATGCTTCAATTTAATCTAATTGATACACTTCTGACCAGTGGCGGACAGGGCCGTCGGATTACCGGGGACTTTCCTGGTAAGTTGCTGTTAAAAATAATTTGTTATTATATATTTATAATAAAATTCGGTATAAATATAAATTATAAAAATTTTGTATTTTCGTAATATAACGCTCGAATGTTCATTTTTGTTAAGGGGATTCGATACCGCGATTTTCTGTTTTTGTCTAACACACGCGCGACATAGTATTTTAGACGTGTTTTTTGCCAAACATTCCAATTGATCTATTGAAGCGATAAGATTTCTGAAAACAGATTTGAATTTGTCGTCAAGTCTACTTGACATCGACTTTCCCACATTTTTGATTTTTTGATTTTAACTTCTCCAAAAATTGAAATAACAGAATTTTTAAATACTCTTTTTGAATATGACATTTTAAAAAATTCAGGATATAATATCAAAAATGTGGGAAAGTCGATTTCAAGTAGACTTTATGAAAAATTCAAATCTGTTTTCAGAATTCTTATCGCTTCATTGGATCAATTGGTATGTTTGGCAAAAAACACGTCTAAAATACTATGTCGCGCGTGTGTTAGAAAAAAAAAAAAATCACGGTATCGAATCCGGAATCCCCTTAAATTGATTATTTTAGGTTTTTCAGATTTTAGATTTTGGTTCAGTTGATTGTCCTCCTTTCGGCATCAATGCATCATCAGAAATTATTATTTATGAGTACCTAGGGCGCGGATTTAAATATAAATTGTATTTTTTTCTGAATTTCTTAAAGCATTGCTTTCCTAGCAAAAAAATTTGTTTGTGTATGAAACGACAAATTTTTTATTTATCATTTTTTGTCCTTTTTAGGACATTTTTATGGTTAGAAGGTATTTTTCGTAAATTGTATAAGGATAAATAAATTAATATGAAACCCTCATTTGTTAAAACTTTGGTACCATATGGCATACATACATTTTTACATTTTGTGATGACAAAATGGAATGGGCTGGACAAAATACAGATTTCACAGGCTGAACAGTCGTGCCAGTCCACCTTTGCTTGTGACTACTGTGTGGTAAATTTATAAGATTCGCAATATATTTGCGTTGGAAAAAAACAAAAAAAAAACTTAAGGAGACTACCCTGCATGCGTTGTCTCTGTCTTACAAACGCATAATGTAGCAAATAATATGTTCTGAATAATCTATAATTAAATATATTTAACTTAAGTACCTATGTTTAATATAAGAGCGACTTGACCTATTATCATTGGCATTTGGAGCAAATGACAATTGTGCTAAGGGTGCCTGGCACCCTGAATTTTAATGCTAGGTAGCACCCCGAATCTTGTGATTATCTTAAATACCTAATAATTAAAAATCATGATCACGCTCCACTATCATGATTCAAGATAGACTATTGGACACATCAATTTATCAACATGGAAAGAGATACCTATGGGTAGTTACTAGTTAGTAAAATACTTATGATAGCCCTTAATAAATGTCCACTGTAATTACATGTTTTTATTATAGCTACCTACAGTTACAGTGAAACTTCCATATGACGAACTATTTCAATTTTCAATTAACAAAATGTTTGAATACATTTTTTTTAGAACCATACCAAATTAGAACCAAATGTATTTTATTTTACAAAATTCTACTCAGATTTTTTTATGCCCGTGAAGCCATGAGACTTAGTTATAATTAGGTAATATGAAATTAACTAATGTGAAAGTTTTACTGTACATATTATTATATTATAAAGTAAGAAAAAAAAAACATTATTTATTTCCCATAAATCGTTATAATTATGGCTGTGAGTTTAATGCAGTGAAAGACCTTAAACGATGCATTTAAACTCTAAATCAATTCACTTTAAAATGCACTAAACATATACCTATTCTGAAAATTAATTAAAAATATAAAACTTATTTAAATTTATCAAGCAGTATTAAAAGGATATCACACCCGCATGTGTTGTCCTCGTCTTACAAATGTACAACATTGCAAAAACTGTTTTTCGCGGGACAACTTTTATCTTTCTGTGTTTGTAGTAGTGGCTCAAAAATTTCTCATCATATAGGATGGAAAATTATCTATGCAACAGCTTGCCCATATTTTAGATAACACAAATACAATAAAAATTATTGGCTTCTAAACATTTGGTTTTTTCTTTTGCTTAATAAAAATGATTGGATAGTGCTATTAAAAAAAAGCACCAAGTTCCACCGATAAAATTCTTCTTTACGTGTTGTGAATATTTTTTTAGATCTACAACAAATATGGTGCGAGAAGAGTGGTTCCGTGCAAAATAGTTTTAAAAGCGCCGGGGGAAAAAAAAATAAAAATTAAGGAAAAACGGGAATTTTTAAGCAAAATAGGTTTTTGACAAAATTAATTTTGGTTTTCGGTTAACTCTAAAACAAATAACTGCAGTTACATGCAATTTTCTCTGAATGTTTATATAAGAATTTTCTATACACAATAAAATGTTCAAAATAATTTGACTTGTTCTGAATACGGACATTTTCAGTTTCTAATTTTTAAGTTTTTTTCTATAAATGTCAATAATATTTTAAAGCTTGAACATTTAATATTATATATTGTTACAATATCAGTTGAAAAATATTAAAAATACAGTCACAATTTTTTCTTAGAAGCATTTAAAGTTCAAATGTTGTTAAAATAGTGATTTTCTTATTTTGTTGTAATATTTTAAACACGAATCACCTGTAGATACTTGAAATTTACACCAAATAACATCTTATCAATTCCCATACTTGATAAAATGTACAAAATATTTAGACCCGTTTTGAACATTTTAAATTTTAAATTTTTTTAGTTTTTTTTCTTTGACTATCAATAAAATTTAATTTTTTGGGTCAAAAAGTGTGAAATATAAAAGGCTCCTGCTATATTTTTACTACAGCAGTTGAATAATTTTTAAAATACATATACCGTAAGAGCGGGATTCTTTACTCCAGGGGTTAAACATTGCTAAAAAAAAATGTTTATTGATATAAATCGTAGCACGAATGATCGTTACATTAACTAATAAAATAAATTATTATTAAACAAATAGTTAATGTATTTAGGTACCTGATCAGTAATCATTTAAAAGAACTATTAACATATGTTGTTTCACATCGTGATATGAAACATGTAACGGAGCAAACTAACAAAAACGGCCCTTCTCAGGGCCACCACATTTGACATCTACAATATGGTCACAGACCTACCGTGACCAAAAAATGAACGCCCGACCAATCAGAAATAGGCGACGCTTAAAGGCTGATTTCTAAATACATATTTTAAGTACAGACAAGAAAAGGATATCTATGAATAGAAGAGATGACACCGATTACGTAGATACCATTTTGACCTTTGTAAAACAAATTCCGGCTAAATTACAAAAGAAACCGTGCCGACTGTAAACACACCAATCAGCATACAGGTTTACTAGTCGGTACGGCGATGGGTATATATACGGGTGCATTCTCATACAAAATCAACAAATTTAACAACAAATTTAACAAAACCAACAAAACCAACAAAACCAACAAATTTAACACCACCTCCAAAACATCCATCCACTAGTAGAGGCAAAAGCCTGGAATAGTCTCACGGCTTAGCCATTCCCCCAAAGCAAAGCAAAGCAACAAAATCAACAGTCTTCTTCCACCTCTTCAATCAACACTTCGTCATCCATAGAACGAAGAAAAGAAGAACCGAAGACACGAAGAACCAACACCAACCAGCACGAGACTCCAGTCAAGACCGCCGACGAAGCCATTAATACCGCGACGACGATAATCTGCGTACGAGACGGCACCTGACGGCTGCAGCAATCCGACTGCCGCTCCGAATACAAACTGTCAACGAAACGACGAAGACACTCGTGATACGAGTCGGCAAGAAGCGGCAATCACCGAGCACCGGTCCTGATCATTCCGCGACCAAGACTGTCAACATAGCCGCGAGGTCTCCGCGACGTACGGAGATACCCAGCGTCGACGGACGTATTATACCATCGACCGCGTCGTTAAGACGTACCGGCAGCCGCCGACCTACCATCGCGGCCAACTTTACTGAAACGGTTCTTTTCAGAACCAACACCTTACGTGTACCACCCTCCGTGCGCCTGTTCAGGTGGCACTGTGAGATAGAACCGCACCGAACACGACTTGCTAGAGTCCGTGAACGAGTGGTTCTAGCTCTCCATTTTCAATTATATAATTATTCATGTCAAATTGATAACACCCAACATTTGTAATTTGGTCGCACCTCTACAGGTCCGATACCGCCCGACACGGTCTGCTTACTCGAGCCAGCCGTGCGGCCCGGTCAATCCCTAACCACTGTAAATAATTAATTTTTAACATTGTACAATAAACTTTATGATACCGTAAACAATATTCTTATTTAATAAAAGGAACAGTTTGTCGAGCATCGGCGCACTGTTTCAACTGGCGCCCAACTAGTGGCTCTCCGACGACATAAGAGAACATCGAATAACAAGGATAATACCTCAGTTAATAACAGCGTTTGCTAAATATTAGGCAAAATGAGTCCGAACAACAAACTCAAACGGAATCAGGGTACGTCTGGAGGAGATGCACAAAAAATTCAACAATTAGAGGAGAAAATAGAGACACTAGAAGATATTACACGACTACTAAAGGAAAAATTTGAAAAACTAGAAAGCCAACATGAAGCATTACGACAACTCGTTAATGACACGGACACTAAAACAATAATAACGACAACACGGCAAAGTAAAGATATTCATACAAATCAGATGAATATAACAACTCTACAAATGAATGTGACAACACTTCAAAATACAAAAAATAACGACAACATTGTAAACACCATCACCAGACCAGCAGTTGATATCACAGCTCCCACATTTAGCGGGGAAAACAAAGAAGAACACCCGAAACAATTTCTTAAAGAAATAAACAACTACTTAGAACATAAACAAATCACCACCAGAAAAGAGATAATGTTAGTTATAGAAAACAATCTTCGCGGAAAAGCAGCGAAATGGTATACAATGATTAAAGATGCGGCACTAGACGAAGCCACATTTAATGAATTATTCCTAAAACATTTTTTTTCCGAAAGTCATCAATGGGATATATTTATTAAATGTACTGAAGCAGGAAAGAAGCCGATTAAAAAGAATTTTCAAGAGCATTTTCATCATTGGATGGCGGAATTAAAACACCTTGATTCGCCAAAAATGAATGAGGAACAAGCAATTAACTTAATTACAAAACATTTTCCTATATCCATTCAGGCATATATACAAACAACAAACGAAAGAAAATTTCTACCGATATGGGAAAAATTGGGGGAATTAGAAAACAACATGAAGCAAGAAGAAGAACCAATAAAATATAATGAAAACACTCCAAAACAAATAAATACCAGGCAAAACAATACCTACAATAGAACGCCATACCATACAAATAACCAAAATTATAAAAATACCACGGATACACACAGGTCTTACACACAAAAACCATTACAACACTATGGAGGTAACCATAAGCCCAATATTAGACAACTAACTATGGATCAACCAGATTTTGACGATGACAACGCAACAAGCAACGAAGAGGGGATAAACGAAGATGTCGACAGGACAAAAAACTGGGAGCAGGGGACTGTGGGAACAGATCAACCCCAGTCATAAACACCCTTGGTCTAAAGCACATAACAAAATTAACAGAACAGAAAAAATGTCCACCAGACAAGCTAAATATATTAAATCTATTAAAAGCAGAAGATTTAATAAAAGATGAAGATTTCGATACCGCAATAAACAAAACGCAACAAATAGGATGCCCATATACTACCATATCGATAAACAACAAAGGGTATGAAATGTTATTAGACTCTGGAGCAGAGATATGTGCAATATCCGAAGAATATCACGATAAGATAATAAAAGACAACCCAAAAATACCAGTAATACCACTAACTGGACTTAGCATACATAACGCGATGGGCAACAAACCTACAAAAGTAACAAAGCAAATTTTGTTACCAATAGATATAGGAGAAGAGCAAATACAGACACCATTCATTGTAATAAACAATTTAAATGAAAAAGGTATAATAGGCAATGATTTTTTGGAAACAAATAAATCAACAATTAATTATGAAAAAAGACAATTGACAATAAAAATAAGGAACAAAATATATGAGATACCATTTTCTGAAAAGGAGGCAAAGCAACCAATGCACCTACGAGCAATATGCACAAAACCAATCACGGAACCATTAGACCACATACAGTTCAATACATTACCTGACCACATTCAAAAGAAATTAGATAAATTAATACATCAATATCATCGTGTATTTCGGAATATACCTGGTGAGATAAAAGGTTATGAGTGCGTAATAAGATTGAAAAATGACAAGCCAATTAATCAAAGGCCATACCCTATTCCGATCACGAAACGTGAAGCAGTCGAAAAAGAAGTTAAACGTATGTTGGATATGGACATCATTAAGCAATCAAGATCACCATACTCGATACCAATCGTGCCAGTTTTCAAAAAAAATGGTGACGTACGATTATGCTTAGACGCCCGAAAAATTAATGAACAGATTACTCCAGACCGCGAATGTCCTATGACAATAGAAACAATTTTCTCGAAATTTGAAAAAATTAAATGCATTAGTACGTTGGACCTTCGAAGCGGATATTGGCAAGTAAAGCTTGCAGAAAAAAGCATGGACCCATGTTCATTCCTCATAAATGGCAGAAACTATTCATTCAAACGGTTGCCATTTGGACTTAATATAAGTGGATCGGAGTTTCAAAAAAGCATGGACATTGTATTAGGCCCGCTATTACAATCCTTTGTAACAATATATGTAGACGACATATTAATTACATCAGAAAACGAGAATAGTCATTACGAACACATAAAAATGGTCTTGGAAAGATTTGAAAAATACAATGTTACCGTCAACATTGACAAATGTCAATTCTTCAGAAAACAAGTGTCATTTTTAGGACACATAATTTCAACTGAGGGAATAAAAATGGACACCGACAAAATAAAAACAATTCAAGATTTTAAAGCACCAAGTAAAAAGAAAGAAATACAAAAGTATTTAGGATTTCTAAACTTCTACAGAAAATACGTAAATAATTTCGCACACATAATCGAACCATTAATTGAGCTGACGAGAAATAATGTAAAATGGACATGGGAAGAAAAACACCAACGAGCATTTGAAGAATCAAAAAAGGCATTTTTAAATGATGTGATAATAACATTCCCTGATTTTACAAAACCACTATACATAAACACGGATGCATCAAATGTAGCGATAGGTGGAGAATTGTACCAAATATTAGAAGACAATGAAAGGGCAACATTAGGGTATGCAAGCAGAACCCTCAAACCACCCGAAACAAGATACACGGCTACAGAAATCGAGGCGTTAGCATTAGTATACTGTTGCAACAAATTTCGACAGTATATATTAGGCCACAAAACAATCATAAAAACAGACCATCATGCGCTGACGTTTATGAACAGTTGTAGATTAACTAACGGACGGCTCACCAGATGGACATTAGCTCTACAAGAATACGAATTAGAAATACAATATATCTCGGGCAAAGATAATATAATAGCGGACACACTTACGCGATATCCAAGGGTCAACGATGAAAGAGCAGAAGGAAAAGTATCAATAAATAAAATCCAAACACAAAACTACAGCACAGAATTGAAAAGGATGATTTTAGATATCAGAAAACTGCAAGAAAATGACCCACAGTTAGTACGAATAGGCAACGCAACAAATACACATGTAACAAAAGAAAACGGAGTAATATTTGTAAGAAACAAACCGACAGACCACTGGAGAGTAATACTACCACATCAGATAGCAACAAGACTGACAAAAGAAACTCACGAACTAATGGGACACCCAGGAAGATATAAGACTTACCACACATTAAGGAAAATATGCGTTTTCAAAAATATGCACAAAATAACAGCACAAATAGTAAGAACATGTGACACATGTCAGAGATGCAAACCAATAAACTTCAACTCGAAAGGACAGAACTCATCACATAAACCAATAGAGCCATTTGATACAGTATCAATCGATCTTATGGGCCCTCTTCCCACCGGACGTGGTGGAACACACTATATTCTAGCAATATTAGATACATTCTCCAAATTCATCAAATTATACGCGTTAAAAAAAGCTACAACCAAAGCAATCATCAACAGGCTCGAACAAGATTACATTCCAAACACAGGGAAACCAAAATCGATCCTCACTGACAATGGCACACAATTCACAGCCACGTTATGGAAAAACAAGCTAAAAGAACTAGGAATAACACAAAAACATTCCACAAAATATCATCCACAATCAAATCCCGTAGAGAGGTATAATAGAGAAATAGGACGATTACTACGAACTTATTGCCACGACCAACATACAAAATGGCCAAACAAACTCGACGAGATAGAAAACTGGATGAATAAATTAAGATCAGAGGTAACTGAACTTACACCATGGGAAATAATAAAGAACGAAATACCAAGTCAACCGATCGAACACTTAATAAAATTCCCAGAACAACCATCAACAAGAGACAGACAAGAAATAGTACAGTTGGTAGCAAACAGAATTCGTAACAAAGCAATGAAATACGAAGGGAAAAACAAGTCGGGAAGCACAAAATACATCATTGGTCAACAAGTACTGACCAAGACACATGATTTGTCAAACGCACCAAATAAGGAAATAAAAAAATTATTCCATATATTCGACGGGCCCCACGTGATTACCAAAGTAATCAGCAGTAACACTGTGGCAATAATTAACAGTAAAACAAACAAAGAAGAATTAGTAAACGTGGTGGAGATACGACCGTATGTCACACCAGTAAGCACGTCATATTAACAAAGTCACCGTACCGACTAGAAACCGAGGTTTTTAGTCTCAACCAATTGAAGCTCAGCAACTTCCAACCAACCAGGAAGGAGAGTGAGCCACAAAAATAAGTATATATTACCGAACATAGCAATTTATACTCATCAAATTTATACTCATCAATTCAGAATGGCACCAATAATGGCAGTGCACGAACAAGCTAAACGAGAAGCAGCAGAAAAAAGAAGACAACTTCTACAACAGTTAAAAGAGGACAAAGAAAACTTAAATGGATTAGCATCAGTAATTATGGTCAAAATTCAAAATCCAAAAATAGACATGAAGAAGAAGGAAAAAGACAGACAAAAAACAAAACACATAATGGAATGGGTAACCGCAGTAAACAAGGCAAGACCCATCATTGAAACACAGCAGTGGGATCAACCTCAGGATTGGAGATTGGTAACAGGAAAGACATTGCACAAATATATTCCGTTTGAAACGAATATTAGCATAACAAAAGCACTGGACTACGTTACTAGCAATCTTGAACTACACGGACCACCAACAAAAAAGATTAAGACAGCCAATGATGACACTCCCATCTGGAACATGTCAAGAAACGCGATCCGGAACACGATATACAAATCATCAATACGTAGACGTCAAATATCTACACCAACAAATTTGTCAACAATTTACTTCACTCACCCGGTGACAAATCTGGGGGGGGAGTTGTAACGGAGCAAACTAACAAAAACGGCCCTTCTCAGGGCCACCACATTTGACATCTACAATATGGTCACAGACCTACCGTGACCAAAAAATGAACGCCCGACCAATCAGAAATAGGCGACGCTTAAAGGCTGATTTCTAAATACATATTTTAAGTACAGACAAGAAAAGGATATCTATGAATAGAAGAGATGACACCGATTACGTAGATACCATTTTGACCTTTGTAAAACAAATTCCGGCTAAATTACAAAAGAAACCGTGCCGACTGTAAACACACCAATCAGCATACAGGTTTACTAGTCGGTACGGCGACGGGTATATATACGGGTGCATTCTCATACAAAATCAACAGTCTTCTTCCACCTCTTCAATCAACACTTCGTCATCCATAGAACGAAGAAAAGAAGAACCGAAGACACGAAGAACCAACACCAACCAGCACGAGACTCCAGTCAAGACCGCCGACGAAGCCATTAATACCGCGACGACGATAATCTGCGTACGAGACGGCACCTGACGGCTGCAGCAATCCGACTGCCGCTCCGAATACAAACTGTCAACGAAACGACGAAGACACTCGTGATACGAGTCGGCAAGAAGCGGCAATCACCGAGCACCGGTCCTGATCATTCCGCGACCAAGACTGTCAACATAGCCGCGAGGTCTCCGCGACGTACGGAGATACCCAGCGTCGACGGACGTATTATACCATCGACCGCGTCGTTAAGACGTACCGGCAGCCGCCGACCTACCATCGCGGCCAACTTTACTGAAACGGTTCTTTTCAGAACCAACACCTTACGTGTACCACCCTCCGTGCGCCTGTTCAGGTGGCACTGTGAGATAGAACCGCACCGAACACGACTTGCTAGAGTCCGTGAACGAGTGGTTCTAGCTCTCCATTTTCAATTATATAATTATTCATGTCAAATTGATAACACCCAACATTTGTAATTTGGTCGCACCTCTACAGGTCCGATACCGCCCGACACGGTCTGCTTACTCGAGCCAGCCGTGCGGCCCGGTCAATCCCTAACCACTGTAAATAATTAATTTTTAACATTGTACAATAAACTTTATGATACCGTAAACAATATTCTTATTTAATAAAAGGAACAGTTTGTCGAGCATCGGCGCACTGTTTCAAACAAAACAATATTATTGTTAATTTTTGAATATTATTTATTATAATATATTATTTTTTTAATGAACAGTATACCTATATTATATAAGTAGGTATAAATGTATAATAATATATTTGTAATTAAATATTAATAATGTTCATATAAAATTGTATTAGTATTCTACTTTTTTTTTTATTTTTTTGTTAATCAGTACCTATAGGTATGAACTTTACTTTGTATAACTATTATTATTATGACGTATAAGCTCTATGTCATGTATAAAATTGATATTATACTGTGTTGGCTATTATTTAAATAAACTATATTATATTATATTGTGTATTACTGTGCTGGCTATAAATATTACTATTATTATTATTATTATTATTGTAGTAGGAAGCTGGTGAATATATTGTTTATTTTTGGACGACGATAAACATTTTGTAAATGTTTAATCGAATAAAATTAGTTTATTTATATTGTAATATATTTCGACAGTGTTTTTTTTAATAATTGTATCGAATACGTTTTTAACTTTGGTTTTTATACTATTATAGTGTTATTAAATTAAAGTAATGTTTTCAATTTGATTTTTGTCCACGGCTTAAAATAGCTGCCGACACAGATTCTAGCACCCTAAGTTTTGTTACGTCCCAACTGACGTCGATATATACATCAACGTGGAAATGAATACTTGATGCACTTGGTTATTATGAGTATTTATTTAAGTACAAAATTACAATGTATAAAGCTTATGTAGAGAGGTGAGCGGTGTTACGACCTGACTCTGAATTGTTACTAAGATTTTGAGTGGTGTTACGACCTGCCTCCAAAATGATACTAAGACTGTGAGTGGTTTTACGACCTGCCTCCAAGTGTCTTGAGTATCCCTAACCGTCTGACGAGCTCTTGTCCTGGGCTGGTATTTATATGATCGAGTCCTTTGGAGTGGGTGGTCATAGTAGTGGCAAAATTCGGTCATGAGACAAAGTCCTGGTCTCGTACTTGGTATGCTGGTCGACTCGTATCCTCGTATGAATGTTGACTTTCCTAGAGAGATACTTTTACAGTGTCCCTAACGTGTTATAATATACTAATTGCCTTATTAATTATATCGTCGAGTACTATTAGAAACCTGCGCTACGTCGTACATTGTTATTACTTAATTACTAAATACGTAGGTACGTAACACCTCCCTTCTAAAAAAAAGACTTTATGTTTAAAAGCTTAAACATAAATCTTTAACATTTTACGGTATTATAACAATTTTACATATATGATACATTGGTTATAAGATAGTGATACATTGTTATATGAAGTAGTGATACTTTGTTACATTTAGAAATCTAGTACATCTGATTATAAAATAGTGATACATTGGGTTAAGTACATAATAATTGTTAGATATTAATACATTTTTTTTTTTTGTTTTGTTTTGTTTTACATTTCCTTCTTATTCTAGTGTTAGTACATGGTGGCTATACATTTGTGGTTAAATACTTAATCTATTATAATTTATACAATTAGACATTATAATTATTACATATTTTATATATTCATCCTATAATCTATTGGTCTTATATGTGTTTGTTTTTTTTTTTTTTTTTAAGGGAAAAACTTTTATTTGAAAGCTTAATTACTTTACTAGAGTATGTCCATTCAAATGTGTAGAATCTTATCGACTCCCTGATTTCCCAGTTATAGGTATAGTCTACACTATTGAATTGACACTCTTTGATTACTATGATTATTTTATTGTATACCTATCTGTTTTACATAGTTTGTATAACTGTATTGGTCCCATATCCCTGATAATATAGTTAAACAAACATTTGGTGATAATTACATCCGCTACTGGGTCGTGGCTATGGGTTATATCATGGTTTATTTTGCATATTAAATCATGGGTTTCCATGAGATTCAGCATTCTTCCGTTTTTCTGGTAGTAACCTATTTTAGTTGAATATATTAATTTTTTGGTAGATCCTGTTACATCTAGAAGTTTTAAATTAAAATAATTATCGTCGTTATCACTATATGAAGTGATATCCAACATTTTCTTTACATTTAATTGTAATCGGGTTATTATATTTTTATCGGTTGTCCCGTTGAAAAAAACAATGATTGGTGTTCTTCCGTCGGTATGCAAG
Organism: Macrosiphum euphorbiae; assembly: GCA_949089665.1. NCBI lineage: Eukaryota > Metazoa > Arthropoda > Insecta > Hemiptera > Aphididae > Macrosiphum > Macrosiphum euphorbiae. The sequence continues at coordinate 98,814 of CARXXK010000217.1, read as the reverse complement.
TATTGGTTGAGATGTATGGTAGACAGAGTTGTCGCCCCCTTGAGCTTTAGACTTGATTCTAACTGCCCCAATAAAGGTATTAACTTCTCTGGCTTGTTCCTAAATATCCTTCCAACACTACGCATTACCTGCTTGATTTCGCGATGCTGTAACATCTTTAATTTATTGGTGGTAGTTAACACGATTGGTTTGCCTTCGAGTTTAAACTGGCTTATATTTGTCGAGACTGTTGATAATGACCCGATATAAGTAACAGATCCGTCTTATTTATACTAGTGAACTCGAAGTCCACTATTATGAATTTGATTTTGTCACTGTAAAATATATATAATGATTAAATGTGAGACAACTTTGTTTAGATAATATTTTTTACATTGCGAAATATTAGTATTATTATCTATTAAAATGTAATCCCTTATATTAGTTTTATTCAGCTGCCTCGGCGGCTTGTATTAATTCGATTATTAAATTTGCCAAATCCAGACATGTGGGTGCGTGTATTTCGCGTACTAAAATTGTTATTCGGAGAGTCATAGTAATTATTTCCATAATTCTATGCATTTCCGCTGTAGTATAAGGTACCGGTAAATGTTCATTGGCTACTCTCATATGGTTTTTTAGACACGTAGGTCCATCACTGTTTATCGTGTACTGGTATACGTGATCGTTGTACCTCAACGAATATTCTAACATCATTAGGTATAATACCCGTCTAGGAATGAATTCCCGTACTGGCATTGTTGTTATGTATTTTATACGTCTTTTACGCGTTGTATAATAAAAGTAATCTGGATTTTCCGTGTGATTGTCTTATCTGGAACAAGACAAGATACTAACATCGATTGGTTATTAATTATTATATTATTTAGTAATAGGAAAGGTACGTGTTTAATATTGGAACATAATTTTGAACATGAAATTGAGAGTGTGTGTGTACGTGATCTTACTTACAAACGTGTTATTTCGTCCATTTCTCTAGCTGACTGTAGTGACACTAAATGTCGCCTAACTCTATTTACTGATCGATTATTATTCATTTTTCTTTTACATTTTATTATAATTATACCCGATGCTATTATTATTATGAGATAAAACATATAAGTGTGAAAATCGGTTATATCCCTTGTGGTCGTTTTGTCCTTTTCTTCTTGTATTAATTGTTCTATTTCATCAATGGATTTAGAATATTGACTCAAGTCGGTTAGTTTTACCACAGAATTTGTGTGTGTTATGACATTGCTTATTTTCTTTTTTATGGAAATGGGGATTGTCAAATTTGACGTTATGCCTATGTTTGATATAAAATCCTTATAATGTGTCGAATTTAAATGCCTATTCGGTGTTAACACCATTTGTGGTGTGTATCCCCTGCAGTCCTCGTTTAATTTTAATATTCCTATCCCGCTTAATTGTATATTCATCGCCTGGTCTCGATTCTCGCACGAGATGGCTACATTGTCCGTTGTTTTTATTGTATATATCCATGCGTTCTGATATTTTAGTTTATGATAAATACTACGAGTGATGTCTAGATAATGTATTGGGCACGTGCTAGGTATGCTCGATGGTTTAATAAATAATTCTACTTCACATGGCAGCTCACTGGCTCCTAGTCTTAATGGTTGTGTTTCCGGACATAATGTTCCCATATTAATTTGTCTACACATCAGTAGCTGGCTAAATGATAATGTTAAATAATATTCATGCGTTTTTGAAATGGCTATGTACCCATATTCAGGTATTATGTGCATATAATGATCATTTTTTACTACTGGTAATGGTATTACGTGGAATAATGTTAAATCAACTGAGTTTATTAGTGGTATTATTATTTCGAATATTAATGTTTCGTTTATGTAAATTATATTTAATTTTGACATTTTACTTAGTTCATATAGCGATATTTGATTTAAATCGAACGGTAAACTTTGTCCTTTTGGAACGTTCATTGAAATATCTTTTAATTGCTTACGTAATTCCATAGCGGATATTATGCTTGAATGTATTATACCACCTTGTGCGGCTATTATTACTTCGCAAATTGTATCGGTTTCGAAACTTAACTGTTGAAATATTAAATTTATTATATTTATTTGTTCGTTAATATTACTTTTTGCTTCTACGATATCTAAATTGATTACGGTTTGATTTACCGTTGTTGCCATTCGATTGTATAATGTGCTAAGTTTATTTATCTGACCTACCATTTGGGTTGCCTCCTTAAATGTATTTTCGGTTGCTTTCAATATGCTAGTTTGTTTTTCTACTATTTTTAATAAATTATTTCGACTAGTTTGTAATTCCTCGATTTGTTTATCATATGTTTCTGCGTCAGTATCGTCTAATGTACCGAATAATGTCTTTTGTATTCGACCTACTAAATTTACTAAGCCCCTTCTTACCCGGGTAATTGTATCTGTTTCATCTATAGATTGTAACATATAAACTCGTTTCCTCGTCACTTCCTGTTCAAGGCTGATGGACGCAATCTTAAAATTTTCACAAAGTGTTTTAAACATGCCTTCGTATACTATTGTCAAATCGTCACATAATTTTATAGTTTTATCGTAAAAATACATAGTTTCCTTTGTACGTTGATTAAAGTTATCTAATTTTACATATATTATCAATTTCCAATCAGAATTTGTTAATCGAAGTGGTCCCTGATTTTCAAAGTACATCCCATTTTCTTGGGACAGTTTCGAAGTTTGATACGGCTTTGGTTGTGCCAATGCAACTTGGAGCATGACGATCGTCATCATGATCCTAAAAAGTTTTCTTATTAATTAATTATATATTCGTATTTTATTCATTTTTTTTTTTAACTTAGATTCTCGTGGAATTTTTTCACGTGGTTTTTATGCACCGTGACGTGTCTTTTCCCGCGTATTATTACTATATTTTCTTTGTCTAATACATCGGTTACTTCATAGGGGCCTGTCCATAATGGATTTAGTTTATTCTTTTGCGCGCGTTCCCTTAATAAAATTTGATCTTTTACGTGTATTTCTATAGGGTTTTTATTGCTATCATAATTCTCTTTGGATTTTATTTTACATTTTATTAGCCTTTCTCTTGCTATTTTATGAGCCTCCTGCATTTTCTGTTTTAAATCAAAATAGTAATTGTCATAATTATATCTAGGTTCAGGTTCTCGTGATAGCTTAATTGGTATCTCTAAATGTTTACCGTATAGTAGAGAATATGGTTGATAACCCGTTGATGTGTGCTCCGTAGTATTATAAACGAAAAATGCGTAGGGCAAGTACTCATCCCAATTGTTTAATTTCTTATCGACATAATGTCTAAGGTAGTCTGATAATGTCCTATGTGATCTCTCCAAGGCTCCATTTGCCTCCGGGCGATAAGAACTTGTGTTTATTTTATTTATTTGCAATAATTTGCATACCTCGGTAAATATTTTACTTAAGAAATCGGTTCCCTGATCGGTTAATATGGTTTGTGGTATACCGTGTGTGCATACAAAATGTGTTACGAATGCTTCGGCTATAGTATTAGCTTGGTGATTTGGGAGGGGAACGCCCATGGTGTATTTTGTTAAATCGCATTGAATTGTTAATATATATGTATTCCCTGCTAATGTAGTGACCAACTGGCCAACGATATCTAAACATATTTTTTCAAATGGCTCAAAACTAGTGGTCGTAATTACCATCGGTTGTTCTACCTTTTTATTCGTGACCTTTTTCTTTTGACATGATGCACAATTTTTTATATATTCGATTACATCTTGTTTTAAACCTCGCCAATTAAATTGCGTTTTTATTTTCTTTATGGTTCTATGTATTCCGACGTGTCCGCCGGTTACGGAGTCGTGACATTGTTTGAATATGATTAATTTTTCCTCATCACTAAATTCTAACTTGGAACAAATAATTATGTCTACTCCTGTGTTTCTGAAAATATATCGAATCATAGCACGTACTTGAGCCCATTCTAATCGGTCGTTAAAACCTAATTTATTCATAGCTAATTTATTCAATGATTGTTCCTCACATAATAGTTTTAAATTTAATAGAGACAGATAAATGTTTTCATACGTAGCTTTTTGTTTGTTTTTACTTTTGGTGGTTAAGAATATTATATATCTATCTTTATCCCGTAAATAATTTACTTCCCCGATTGCTTTACTAGGTGTTAATTTCTGACCGTTGCCAAATTTTTGTTTTATTTCGTAATTTATTCCTGACATAAAATTATAATGTTTTTCTATCTCCGAGACTATGTGATATTCCTCGGGTGCTTCTATTAGACTACCGTTTACTTCTTTTACGTGTTTATTAGTTATTAACTGTGTTTCGAATTTATTTAAAAATGCGGGATAGCTTTCCTCTTTTATCTCATTTATGGTATACATTCTGGTCAGAGCATCGACGTTTGAATTTAATACTCCAGGTTTATAACGAATCTCATAATCGTATTCCTCTAAAAGTATTCGCCAACGTGCGAGTTTCGATAGGGGGTCCTTTAAATTAAATAACCATGAAAGTGCGCGGTGGTCGCTCATTATAATAAATTTTCTTCCGTATAGATAGGGTCTAAATGTTTTTACTGCGAATATAATAGCTAAACACTCAAGTTCAGTAGTACTATAATTGTTTTCACTTTTATTTAAAGTTCTAGATATATATGCAATAGGTAAATCCCGTGATACTTCCCCTTGGGATAATATGGCACCTAGAGCTTTTCCACTTGCATCTGTGGTAACGATAAATGGTTTTGTGAAGTCTGGATACTGTAATATAGGTTCCGAACATAGGATATTTTTTAATTTATCAAATGCTTCTTGGCAAGGGGTGTCCCAGTTAAAGGTAACGCCCTTCCTTAATAGGTTTGTCATTGGTTTGGCTATTAAGCTATAAGATTTTATAAATTTCCTATAGTATCCAGAAAGTCCCAAAAACGATTTGATTTCTTTAACGTTTGTTGGTGCTGGAAACCGTAATACTGATTCGACCTTTGCAGGATCCGGTTGTATGCCGTTTTCACTAATTATATGACCTAAATACATACACTGTTGTTTTAAGAACTCGCATTTTGCTGGTTGTATTTTTAAGTTATGATTTCGTAATCGTTCGAATACGTCGCGTAGTTTTTTCGTTATGATCAAGTAACCCTTTGCCGTATATTATTATATCATCTAGATACACTAAACATTTTATGCCTACGATACCAGCCATTACATTATTCATTAATCGTTGGAAAGAACATGGAGATGTTTTAAGACCCATTGCCATTTTTTTAAAATGCCAATGACCTTGGTTTGTTGAAAAGGCTGTAAGATCTTTGCTTTTTTCATCTAATTTTATCTGGTAAAAACCTGAAGCAAGATCAATAATACTGAACAGATTACATTGTCCTAGCTGATCTAATATTTCGGTAATGTTAGGTAGTGGGTGGTACTCGTTTATCGTTACTTTATTCAAAGCTCGAAAATCAACAACTATTCTAAATTTTGGTATTTGACTCGCGTCTAGTTTCTTTTTTACTAAAAGTAAGGGAGCATTCCATGGTGAAAAGGAGGGTTCTATAATGTCGTCCTTTTCCATTTGTTTGATTTGAGAATCTATTTCGGCCATTTGCGCGTGTGGTAAGCGATACGGTCGCTTATATATGGGCTCCTGATTCTCCGGTATATTAATTTTATGCGTTAACGTATTTGTATATGTTAACGTGTCTCCCGTTAAATGAAATATGTCTTGGTAATGTTCACATATTTCCAAAATACTTTGCCTTTGCTCATTATCCATATGATCGCTCCTAATCAATTGTCTTATTTCTTTTATGCGTTTATTTTTATTATCGTCTTGTACTATTGACTGTGTATTATATTCGAATTCATGATCATATCGTATTTTATTTAAATTGCTTAACATAATGCTTTGGGGTTTTTCGGTTATATTTAAAATACTAATTATTACTTCACCGTTCTGTACGGTATTTATTACGCTTCCACAAAATACGCCTTCCATTATTTCTTGTTTGTGAATTAAAATATCTTTACTTTCTACATCCTTTGCAGCTATAGGTATTGATACGATTGTTTCTGATCTTGGGGTTAATAGTAACTCTTTTTGTTTATTTTTATTAGCATTAATTACTAGAGTTTTATTGACTAGGTTAATTACAGCGTTATTTTCTGATAAAAACTATTTCCTAATATACCATTTTTCCTTATTGGAAAGTTTTCGTCAACTAAATTAAATTCGGTGCTAATTTCTTGCCCTTGGATTATCAAAGGTATTGTAAGCTTGCCTATTGTTTGTATTATTTTATCGTTAATTCCTTTTAAATTTACTATTTGTGTTTTATCTACTACTATATCGTAATTTAATATATTGTTTTTTACTATATTTACTTCGCTACCTGTGTCGACTAGTAATTCTAATTCATCATCTATACAGGCGGGTGATTTACATTTTATATGATTATTGTTATTTATTTCCGTTAATATAACGGAGTAACAATCTCGGATGGGTCCACGGATATAATATGATTGATCGCACGTGCTCCGGGGGTCACGTGAGATGTCCGCTCGTTTCCCGAATTTTTATTACGTCGCTCGTCGTTTTGTTTTTTATAGCAGGCGGCTATATTATGTCCTGGTTTATTGCAGTAAGTGCAGGTATCGCTCCTTGCATTATAATTAGTGGGTGGACGTGTGAAATTATTCTGATTGGGTGGTCTACTATTATACGCTACATTGTTCATTCGGCATTGCGATGCAAAATGTCCTTCGCGGTTGCATGTATGACAACGCCTAACATTGTAATTGTTGGTTCTTGGATTCGGGTTTCTATTAGTATTCCTATCGTAGGAATTGTTTCTGTTAGTATTATTATTATTATTAATATTATTACGATAGTTGTACGCTGTGTTTTGATTATTATTATTATATTGCCTATTTTGATGAGCATTTCTATTGTTGTACGTATTATTTGCGCGGAAAATTTCTTGTACATCATTGTGAGTACGAATATTTTTTTCGGTAATTAACGCGATTTGCATTGCTTGTTCAAGAGAGGTAGGACTTTTTGTTTTTACTTCAAATTTTATTTTTTCGCTTAAACCGTTTATATAACTGACTAAAGCTTGTTCCCTAATATTGTCACGTAATATTTGTGCTACTGCCGGTGTTTTGTCTATGGCTACTGTGTTACATAGTTTTTGGTATATTTCTTCTACTCTATTGTTGTACGCGCATATGGTTTCATTATTTTTTAATTTTATTATATTTAATTCGATTTGTAAATTAGCTGCGCCATAGGGAGTTTTGAATGCGTCTAATAATATTTTTTCCATATCTTCCCATACCTTAATTTCCTTATATCTGGTTACATTAAAAGCTCTGTCTGACAATTTAGTAGCTGCTATCATTTTTAACATAAAAGGGTGCTGTTCTGAATCTACCGTATTTATGATTACTTCGCATGCATTTAAAAATGGATATATTTCAGTTTGTCCTGAATAGTTAGGAATTAATTTTATTGCGTCTAACGCACTTATGGATTTCCCGTCGGTACTACCTGGCATTTTCTTTACTTTAACTATTCTTTTTGGTTGAATATATTCGGTGTGTATAGTATTTCTACTACTTCGTAACCCTTGACGAATTGCGCTAGTAGTAGGACTATTTTCAAACTCTTCTAGGTTTATTAATCGTAAACTTTTATTTAATATATCACTGGTTATTGGTTTAGTTTCTATACGTTCATTAAGTATTTCTTCACTAAATAAATCTAATTCTTCGTCTAAATTATTTATTTCTATGTTGTCAACTATTTCGCTATCAGTATTGTTTACGTCAATTTCTAAATTACTTTCGTTTTCGATTATTTCAATTATTCTATCTAACGTTTCTCTAGCTATCGTTTCAAATTCGTCATTAATATTTCCTTCTGAACTATTGTTCATTAATATTTATTTTTACTCTAATCCTTTAATTATAATCTCATTTAATATAATCTTAATTGACTTATTCGATTTGGGCTTTAAATTCGGCTGGGGCTTCTACTCGGGCTGGCGGGCTTTAAACATGGGCTAGGGACTTTAAAACATGGGCTACAAAATCTACACGTGTTCTATACAATGGAGTAGCTAATTCCAAGGGAGTTGTACTTAAATAATAAGATGAACTCAAAAATATGGCCTCAATAATTAATAATAATCTCAATAATGCCCTGTAATAATTCACAATAATTCTCAAAATAATATAAAATACCCTTAATAATTCATAATAATAACTTCTCAATAAATGCCCTTTAATAATTCACAAAATAATCTTCAATAATAATCAATAATTGCCCTTCAATAATAATCAATAAATGCCCTTTAATAATTCATAAAAATAACTTCAATAAATGCCCTTTAATAACTTCAATAATATCTTCAAAAAATTGCCCCTTAAATAACTTTTTATAATATGCCCTTCAATAATATTTTAATAATATTTTTCTAATATGCCCTTTCTTTAATAATTTTCCCTAATTACGATGGACCAATAGACCAAAGGAGACGGTTATATAAATTATGCTTACAACATTGCTGTATTCATCTCGTTGCTTGATCTCTCTCGCCGTAGTTGGATTGTAACAAACGTTCGGTCTTCCCAGAGTCGTTGAATTGAAGCGTGCACTCCTCAGCTCAACGGTGATCCACGAAGGTGAAGTTGCCTCTGTTGATTGAAGTTGATCCAAAATATTTCGAAAAATATTGTTGAATGATCCTTATATCTTGGAAGACCCTGTCCACAGCGCCAAAATTCTGTTGCGTCCCAACTGACGTCGATATATACATCAACGTGGAAATGAATACTTGATGCAATAGGTTATTATGAGTATTTATTTAAGTACAAAATTACAATGTATAAAGCTTATGTAGAGAGGTGAGCGGTGTTACGACCTGACTCTGAATTGTTACTAAGATTTTGAGTGGTGTTACGACCTGCCTCCAAAATGATACTAAGACTGTGAGTGGTTTTACGACCTGCCTCCAAGTGTCTTGAGTATCCCTAACCGTCTGACGAGCTCTTGTCCTGGGCTGGTATTTATATGATCGAGTCCTTTGGAGTGGGTGGTCATAGTAGTGGCAAAATTCGGTCATGAGACAGAGTCCTGGTCTCGTACTTGGTATGCTGGTCGACTCGTATCCTTCGTATGAATGTTTGACTTTCCTAGAGAGATACTTTTACAGTGTCCCTAACGTGTTATAATATACTAATTGCCTTATTAATTATATCGTCGAGTACTATTAAAAACCTGTGCTACGTCGTACATTGTTATTACTTAATTACTAAATACGTAGGTACGTAACATACTCATAATATGACTTTATTATGACTTTATAATTATTTTAATTACTGTATTTATTAAAACTAGGTATGACAAAATATTATGTAAATTTACGAATAAGTGACTTTATAAGTTTACTTTTTTTTTTTATTATATTTATTAAAACTATAAAAAAATATCATGTATTTATTATTTAATTTATTAGTTATTTTTTTTATATATTTTTCAATATTTAATGTTATCATATTATAATAATTTTATGGGGAATAGCTCGTTTGTATCTAACATTGCCTCGTACTGTATCATGTGAACGTATAGTTTCAGTAAACTCAAATTATAATTAAAACATATTTTAACCAAAAATATAGAATATATAATAATAATTTTACCATAGCAGGTAAATTGGCGGAAACGGGCGATAGCGGAATGGGTCATTATAAATTTTGGCGGAAACGTGTAATTCCCGAAAAATAATGCATCGATTTTAAACTTCAATATAAATATATTGAATATCTGGTGAGTGGTGAGAAAGTGAATTACGTCTCAACAGCTGATCTAAATACGAAATTATATTTTGAAATTTTGCTTATTTCCATTTTAGATTCTGAGTGGAACGAAGAATGTATTGATTTTACAATGATGTGTGTTTTTATTTTACTTTTTATTTTTTTTGTGTCGGTCATCACCTTTTAGGATAGTAAAAGTGCTTGGATTTTCTTAAATAGTATCTTTTCTGATAGGAAAGTGAATCTAGTTGGTACTTTGGTGGGTCAAAAGTAAACATTTTCCAGTAATTTTCAAAAGCACCGTGAAAAACAAAAGAAAAATTAAGGAAAAACCGGAATTTTTACACGAAATCTGTTTTCGGAAATATCGATTTTGGTTTTTGGTGTAACTCTTAAAAAAATGACAGGGTACATGAAATTTTGACTGAATGTTTATATATAAGCATATTTTTATACACCATACAATTTTCAAAATATTTTGACTTATTTTGAGCTATTTACGGACATTTTCATTTTCTACATTTTTTAGTTTCTATAAAAATCAATAAAATTTTATCTGTTGGTTAAAAAAGCTTAAAAATTTAATAGAAAGCTCCTAGTATATTGTTTTAAAGGTAGAAGAGAAAAATTAAGAATCTCTAGTCACAATTTTTTTTATAAGCATTTAAAGTTCAAATATTGACAAAATACATAAAAATGACAAAAAATTGCAAATTATTTTAAGTTAGAAATTCATAAAAAATTTTCTTTTTAATTCTAAAATTTTAAAATGTAATACAAGATTCCACATTAGTTTTTCCACCTTTATTAAAAAAAAAATTTCTAGAAGAAAGTCAAATTAAATTTTTATGACCGTTTGAAATTCATATTTTTACAACATTTGATATTCGCTCGATTTCTCATGTAACGATTTTCTTATTTTGTTGTAATTAAAAAACGAATGACTGTATATATTTGAAAATTTAACTGAATGTTTATATTAGCATTTTCTATAGGGACACCATTCAATTTTCAAATTAATTTGACTATTTTTGAGCTTTTTACAGACATTGTCAGTTTTCAATATTTTTAGTTTTTTTTTTTCTATAAATATCAATAAAAATGTATTTGTTGGGCGAAAAAGCTTGAAAATTTAATACGAGGCTCCTGATATATTGTTATAATAGCAGTCGCAAAATATTAAAAATATATTTGCACAATTTTTTTTATAGGCATTAAGTTTTACATAAGTTTTTCATCTAATTTATGTTGTCGAATTTGTACTGTGGCAAAGGCGGATATGAAAATTCAGTGTTATGAAAATAAAAATCTTTTAAGACATCACGAGCAATATTTTATAGACTTAGAAAAAAATGACTTATCTGCCATAGGGTTAAAAGAGAAATGTATTTGGTTGGAAATTAAAGATTTTAATTTGTTTGATCAAATAGTGGTAGATATCATGCATGATATGTTTGAGGGATGTGCAAAGTACATAATTAGTTTTATATTAGTATATTACATAAAATAATTGAAACTTTTTTCATTAGAAATATGAAATGATAGAATATATGCTTTTGATTTTGGATCAGAAAACAAAAAGCCTTGTTTGCTTACTATGGACCATATTAATGCAGGAAAGATTAAGCAATCAGCATCTGAAATGATAACTTTGATTAGATATTTTGGTCTCCTTGTTGGCGATTTTGTACCTATGGGTGAGCCAATTTGGGACCTATATTTAATTATGCGTAAAGTTGTAGACATTGTGTTGTCAACTTCACTAGAAGGGAATAGTTGTTTCTTACTAGAGACTTTAATAGGAGAAATGAATGAACTTTATATAAAATATAGTAAAAATACACTCAAACCAAAGTTTCATTTTCTTACACATTATCCCTTAATAATAAGAAAGTTTGGTCCTGTTGTCCATTTTTGGTCAATGAGATATGAAGCTAAACATAGAATATCAAAGATTTCTGCTAGGTCTTCTTTTAATAGACGCAATATTTGTAAAACGTTGGCTATTAAGCATCAACTGCAATTAAACGACATATTTACCAAGGGCTTATTGTGTAATAACCTTGTCCTAGTAAAATATTAAGTTGCTCAAAATATAACTTCATAATATCTGAAATCAATCTTAGTACTGAAGAAACATTGATTCGTATAAGTTTGGCTGAACTAAAAGGAACACGATACAAAGTGAACAGTATTTTGACGAGAGACTTGGATGATGACAACTCACAATTTGTATCTGTTAAAAATATCTATATGTATGGATCTGAAAAAATAATTTTTGAGTGTAATTTATTAAATACCTACTGTAGGTTTTAATGAACATTTGCATGCTTTTGAAATAGAAATACCAGTATCAAATATGTGTTTCATTTACCAGGATTCATTAATATCTCCCATACCAAACACTTTGAATGTAACTCCAGATGGAGTAATATATGTGACAGTTCGAGACCCATTATAATCTGTTTTGAAATTTCACTTGAATGATTTGTTTATATCTATGTAATTTATTTATTTATTTTATGGTTTAATATACATATTCAATGTTTGATACACATGTAAGAATGAATAATAGGTATATTATATTATGTAAAATCTTTATAATACGTTTTTTGACTTTGTAATTTGTCTACAATATTATTAAAAGAGTACCTATGTATTTTTAATAAAACTTGGCATTAATTGTTTTAATTGTAATTAATAAGTAACGATAATTTGTATAATATACATTATAATAAATTGTAAATTGTTTTATGTTTATTAAAATAAAATGCCTAGTTGTTATAAATAAGACTTATTTATTAATTGTTGATTGTGATATAATGTAATATGTATTATGTATTATACATAGGTACATATTATGTATTAATGTTTTGTATTTATGACATAAAAAGTTTGCTTCCATAACAAATTATTTTGTACAAGCAACTCAATAAATTTAGAAATGTTAACAAAACAAAAATGTTAAGCTTACCTACTAGAATAGTTCAGTACTAACAAACAAGGCAAAGTATCAGTAACAAAATGATTTTCTGTAGATGAATTATAATTGTGTACATAAAACAAAATGTATATAAATCGTTACAAACTTTTTCTGTTATCTCAACAAAATAGTAGGATGATATTCTGTAGTATTAAATACATGTTTTGTATATATAACGGAATGAATTCAGTCACCTATACATAATTTTAGTTGTCAATACCGAATCAAGAATAGTACTGATAACAACATAATATGGTTTATCTAACGATTTATAGTCAAAAAAATTACATTTGTGTACACAACTAATGGTTATGTTGTCACTGAGGCAACTAATTTTCATAGTTATTGTTACCATATTTTGGTTCCAATAACTAAACTTTTTTTTCAGTGTGTACTTAATATTTTTGTATATTTTTGTTCGTTCTAGAAAGACAGCTAGTCCATTCAATCACTCAGCGAGGCACAGGCGTGAGTCACCACTGTCAGATTCGACATCACATAGGTAGGTATTTTATAATTTAAATTCCGTCGATGACAAATTTTAATTCCTATATCGTTATATAGGTACATAAGTCGATTATATTATAGGCCCATATTTCAATACCATATACCTGTTGCTCTGCAGTATTATACTATTATCCATCAGGGGCGTTTCGAGGCTTCCCTATTTGGGGGGGGGGGAAGGAAGTATCAGTTTGAAAAATTGCCGACTACATTAATATGACGAGAAAAAAATTTAGTAATTGTATACTTATGTTTTTATGTATGCGTAAAATGCTAATACAAAAAAAATGCATGTATTCAAATATTTTATTAAACTTGTAAATAGTTATCAATGATAACTTATCATCATTATAATTTATATTAAAAACAAAAACATATATATAATAATACTATGAATGCTATATCTACAATTACTACACAATCCGCGACGACGATGCTATAATGAAATAAGTCTGACATTTTGCCGACTGTGTGAAGTTTTTTACCAAATTTACAATTTTCCGACTGACAAAAACATCTTGGAGGGGTAGGCACCCCCCCCCGTTCAGAACAACACTGTTATCTATTAATGCACTGATTTGAATTCACCTACGATAAAAAAAAAAATGATAAAATACGCATATTCTATAAATTGATTTTATTTCGATTATATTTTCGATTTCGATATGTCTACAAAACGTCCGACCATGGTCGACAATACATGATCTCACCTACCATGGTCGGGCGTCTAGAATACTGTATAGACCAGTGGCGTATATACAAAATATTTTCACTATGGGCCAATTTTGTCAATATATAGGTACATATTTTAGGGAGCTGGGTGGTTATAATTACGACATATACAATATAAATGAAAATTGAGCAATTTAATTTTATAATTATGTAAAATTAATTTTTTAATTCTTTTTTAAAAAATATTGACAATTTCATATATATATATACTTTTTTATGTTATCTAACTGTGAATTTAACATCAAAGTCATCAAAGCAAGTCCTGACAATAATTTCCTTGTGGATTTCTCAAAAACGATTTTAATCAACCGACTAAATTAATCATGGTGAAAAACTGTAAGCAGTGTAGAATGTAGATATACATGAAATGCTTAAATTGAACCTGCAATTTCAGTATGGGCCCTGGCCTAGGGGGCCTCCCCCCTATATACGCCACTTCTATAGACACAGATTAATATTTTAATAACAATAAAAATATACCACATCTTTAAATAATATTGTGATCGTAATGTGAATAGCGACAGCAATTATTAATATTTATAATCACATAGTCATTTCTTAACCGTAGTATTTTGTTGCGCTATCTAAAGTTTCTATATACTAAAATATAGTACCTATGTATTAAGTTTTAATGATATTATAGAAATGTATTGACATTTTTTAAATAATTTTAAAGGTGTTATGTCAGTAAAAGATATGGATACCTTACAGATTTCATCATGCGAACCTAAGCAAGTTCTGATATCCAATGAATTATGCGAGCCAACAAATTTTAGAAATAACTCTCACTCCATTAGATTACTAGAAGATTTACAATCTCTACGCAAGTATGTTAATGGTGATTTTAGATTCTTTAAAAACTAATATTAATAATACATTTTTGTTTTTAGAAATGAAGTTTTATGTGATATTAGATTTGAAACAGATGATGGATGTATGACGTTTGGTCATAAAAATGTTTTAATGGCAGCTAGTCCATATTTCCGTGCAATGTTCAGTAATTATTTTGATGAGAGCAATAATAAGATTTAGTTAAGGGCGTCGGAGCTGTGACGTTTTTAGTACACATGTTAAATGTGTCATACAGGAAAAACACTCACGCCATTTAGAATTGTCGATATTTTTTTTATTTAAAAGAACAAAGCCCGATTTCAAAAATGATAGGAAAGAAGCTACAATATGAATTTGAATGATGAACAATATTTGATATTTTTCAAACGTATTTTTCTATCATTATTTAAAGTAAAATGAAAATTTGGAATTTCATCTGACCTGAAACAAGTTCTCACTACGAAATTAGAAAAGTTAGACAAATTAGACAAATAAATGAGGCGTGAGAGTTTTAATTTTTGTTGATATAATACACCATCCCACTCATAAATAGTTATCAGGATTTAGCTTAGTGGAAAAGTATTAAAAGTTATAACTAGAGTAGAAACTAAAATATAAATTTCAAATTTTTTAGATTCGCGAAAAATTGCAAAATCTGTCAACAACACCGTTAATATAAAAAAATTAGATTCCACCGTTTTGGAACTATTATTAGATTATATTTATACGGGCGAAATTATGATCACAAAAGAAAATGTACAGGTATAATTTATTAAAAATTTGATTTGTTATAGACTAATATAAAATTATTTTAAATATATTATTGTTGATTTCCCAAGGTTTTGTTACCAGCTGCAAATGTATTGCAGTTAGATTATGTAAGTGGTGTATGTGCTGAGTTTTTACAAAAACAACTGAATCCATCAAATTGTCTTGGTATCAGAGAGTTTGCTGACCTACATAACTGTCCTGATTTGTTGTCAATTTCTGAAGCATATATTAAACAACATTTTTTGTATGATTAACATTATATTTGATTCTCTATATCAAGAGTAAGTAGGTAATTTATTATAAAATAATGATTATTATTTCCAGAGAAGTAGCTAAAGGCGAAGATTTTCTATCCTTATCTTCTGAAGATGTGGTGAAGCTTATTTCCTCTAATGACCTTGCTGTTCCATTTGAAGAAGAAGTAAGCACACTACAAATTGTAATTTTTAATATTTCGTATGGAAAATCAACTTATAAAGGTGGACAAGTGTACAGTACAGTTGATGTCTAGACTCTACAGGGAACACTGTACTAAATGTGTTATATTTGAAATCAATGATATAAAATCATTGTAAGCGAAAAGAATTCTGAGCGATAACGGTTTAATAATATGACCAAATATATTTTATGGTATCGTTAATAAAATAATTTATTTTACTATTAGACATTAGTAATACTGTATTTCTGGAGCAGTTTTATATTATATTTATATTATATAATAATATATTATATTATTTTATATTATATCACCAAAAAAGTTGCATAATATGAAATGATCATTGTGTGCATATTATAATATTATAATCTACCCACTTTAAATTTTTAAGTTCCAACAAATAATATTTTTAAATTAAATAACTAAAGTCAATAAAGCTTGATTACCATGGAAAATAATTTTATTGACTGTTATTGAAAATAAGCAAAAAAAATTTATTATTTTATATGTATAAATATTAAATAGGTCTAAAATAATCAAACCATTTTTAAAATGTTATCATGTATAAAATTATATAAATGAAATATTAAGTGACTATCTGTTGAAACTATGTAAAATTATACAAATTATCAATTATAAAATGAAATAATTTGTTCAAATAGATTGCATCTACTTGATGATATGGAGTTTTGCTGTCAACTCCGACTGAAATTAATTAGCTATAAAATTCACCTCCGCAGACCACATTGATGAGTCAATAGGCTCAACAAATGTTGCAAAAGCGGCACATAATTCACCAACTGCATGTCTATATTGTGATTTATGTGTATTTAAAAACAACAAATAATATATATTATTTAATACCATAAAAATATTAATTAATATTCCTTTTCTTGCTATGAAAAGTAGGAACCCATGATCTTAAAGATCTAATTTATTTTTGGGATCCTGTGATAGTTATACTCTTTTGAATGGTTGAACGAACTGTTATTATATTTTAATCTAGTTTAAAATATTTGTTATTGTAGGTATTTGAATGTGTTATCAAATGGGTAAAGCATGATTTTGATCGTAGAAATGATTTTTTGCCAAAATTAATGGAACATGTACGTTTGCCATTATTAAAGCCTGATATATTATTTAATATATCTAAAGAACCTCTTCTAACCAATAGTTCTAAATGTATGTTATTTACATAAATATGGTATCATTATAAATTAATATATTTTATGAATTATTGTTATAATTTTTTTAGGTAACAATTATATAGTCGAAGCATTTTATTTTAATCACCAAAAGTCAGTTCAGCATTTCACCATTCCAAAAACGATTAGGTTTGAACCTAGACAGTTTGATGGTTTTCAAAAAGTATGATTTCAAATTGATTAATTTATCTCCACATTTATTTTGTCTATTTAATTCTATTAGGTTATTCTAATGTTCAATCGGTCTGATACATTGCCAAAGTGTTATACGGAATTTTATGACCCAGCAACCAAACTACGCAAGAAAGCACCAGGAATAGATGATTGTCGTCAGTTAGCTGGTCTAGGCGTAATTCGAGAGAAGTTTGTTTTTGCTGTAGGAGGTGTAAATGAATCAAGTTCTAAGTCTGTTAGTATGCTTGATGTGTCTTTACAATCACCCTCTTGGGTTCCAATGGCCGACATGTTAGTTAGTAGAAGGCGATTGGGAGTTGGTGTATTGGATAATTGTATATATGCAGTAAGTAAAATCAATATTTTACTTATTTTATATTATAAATGTATACTATTTGTAACTCTAGGTTGGCGGATGTGACGGCAGCAGTGCTTTAAATAGTGTGGAGGTTTTTGATGTCAGTACCCAAAAATGGAGAATGGTGTCTAGTATGACAATTGAGAGACGTAAATTGGGTGTTGGTGTACTCAATAATCGTCTATACGCGGTGAATAATTATGTAATTTATTTATTTATATTTTGTATTACATTTCATTTAATTAAATTGTGCAGGTTGGAGGTTCTGGTTCTGGTAAATGTTTGAAATCTGTGGAATATTATGATCCTGCACTTGACACATGGACTTTAGTTGCAGAAATGTCTGAGTATCGTAATGGTGTTGGTGTAGCAGTCTTGGACGGTCTGATATATGTTATTGGTGGTTTTGGTAGTGGAAAGTATCTTAAAAGTGTTGAGGTTTATAGACCAAGTGATGGAGTTTGGTCGTCTGTAGCTGATATGCATTTCTCTCGACACAGGCCTGGTGACTAAAATAATAATTATTTTAGGACTAACTTTAATATTATATATTTAGTATAAATAACATTTTTTTTTATAGGAGTAGCCGTATTAGATGGCTTATTGTATATTTTGGGCGGAGAAAGACAATCACCTATTGTTGATACTGTAGAAATTTACAACCCTAAAACCAATACTTGGACCTTGGAGAGATTATCAAGAAATGAAGTACAAATTTATGGTGGAGTAGTTGTTGATAGACCACATCATTATCATTAATCAGCTTTTAGAATTACTCATTGACCATTGTTAATAAAAATATGAAAATATTTTTGTAAACATTTTGATAAACGTGTATGGTTTTATATTTTTTTGTTGTTTTGAATATTTGATATGTAGGTATGTTTTTTATAATTTATACTGACTATTTTCAAATAAAAAAAATAAGCTTTAAAGTTAGGTATAATGCAGTATATCAGTAAACACTAAAATGTTATCTATAATTTACTATTCAAATTATATCTTTTAGATTCTGTGTGAAATGATAACATTTTTTGTTTTTTCAATGATTTCTTTCTTTTTGGGCGTGTGTACAGTGTACACGTTGAAAAAGTACTTGACATTTTTACCAAATGTTTATTTTATCATTTTATATGTATACATTTTAAAATATTTCAACTTGTATTGGGCTATATATAGATGTTTTGAATTTTTTTTAGTTAATTTTGTGTAAACGTTGTTAAAAATGTTACTGTTGAGTCAAAAATATAAATATTTAATACTACATTTATACGTTGTTATGGCAGCAGTTTAAAATTATTTAAAATGCATATTCACAATTTTTTTTATAAGCTTTGAATTATTTTGCTGTTAAAAATGTATAAAATGTTAAATTTTTATAGCTAAGGATTGAAAAATTTAAAACAAGGTTTCCCGTAACTAGTACATATTGCAACCAAAAAATATAAAAACCCGGTTTTTTTGTGATAGATATTTTAAGTAAAAGTTTGTGACAAATATGACATTTAAATGAAGAAAAACTATTTTATTTATTGTGTTGTAATTTAAAAATATTATTAATGAATGGGGACTTGAAATTTTAAAATATATTATTAGATTAATAACTATAATCCATAAGAAATATATTTAATTTATTACCCATATTGACATTTTCAAATGCATTTTTTTCTATTTAGGCTGAAACCGTCTGCCGAGAAACTTATTTTGATTACAATGGCTTTGTATCATTGAATTTAAATTTAACACAGCAACCCATTTAAACATATACTGTACAGCAGTTTGGTACCCACTTACCCATTTTTATTTTAAATGTAATTAAATTGTATTTAGGAAGTTGAAATAGTTAAAAGAAGAAGATTTGATAAATTAAATTACTTTTTTACTAATGAAGTTATTAAGCTATTCTTTATTTTACTTTTAATTGTTTAGTACTAAAATTCAATCAATATAATCTTTGAAAGATTTTTAATAGGTACTTGGTGTATTATACATTGTTTTATGCAATTTATAGGAATTAATTCAACTCACTGGCTACCATAGACCGTTTAGTAGGTATAATAGTACAACATGTTTAGGTATAACATAAGATATCGTTGGTCGACACACCGTCTCTGCTCAGAATCCTTTTTTTGTGTACAATGATATTATATCACTGAATTCAAATTCAACACCATCCGTTACAGGCTTCTCTAGACACCTAATGTTTATCATTGATGAGCATTACCCATTTGCCCGATTACCTATATAATATGTAGTACTGTTTTGATGGCATACCACAAACGTACCTGAATTTAAGAAAAATATCCCACATATTGCATATTTTATGTTCTACCCAATTAGATATAATTATTACATAATAAAATGACTTAACAATGACAAATAAATTAAATTAAAATATATAATAGTATGCATAGTGAATAGTATTCTAGACTGTAGTATATTTATTAATAATACTGTTGTGAGCAATGGTCTTACGGATTTATATTGTATTATATTATATTAAGGACAATAATGCGGGTTTCACTTGTGAATTATTCTAAGCAGCTATTTAAAATAAACAAGTAACTATGAATCAATAGTAGATTCATAATACTGTCAGCGCACGTACTACGAATCACAATACTTATTCGGCGTTTAGAATTTGGCAAACATAATAAATTAGCATTAGAAATTGGCAAAGCCAAGTGGTTACAATGTCATGAAAACAACAATTTCTGAAGAGCCGATGTCACGTCCATATCCTCGGGCTGACGGTATTGAATATAATTTTCGATATTACGGTATTGATTTCAATACCGGTTTGAAATGGTATACCGAAAATGAAATGATTCAGTATACCTAAATACCGATATGGTACGGTATACCGAAATAATAAATAAAATCTAACTATATTTTTTACTTTAATATTGTTTCACTTTATATACTTTATTATACACTATAATACCTATTAGATATATATATATCTAATAGTACCTAATATGTAATCACTAATCTTCCAAGTCTGGTGTTACGTATGGCCCTTCAGGGATCCAAAAGCTGTTGCACTTTTACAATAAAATATAGTCAATTTAAATATAAATCAATTGTAGGTAATTTATTAAAACCAATAATAATTAGTATAGTCGTGGCGAATTGTAATGCCGGGAGTTCACTCGTTGTAGTAATTGATAATCTCCGTGTAAGTTGTGTGTAATGGCTGGTGGCTAAGCGGCTCGCTCGGTCTTGGCGGCTCTGGTACCTACATCGGCTACATCTAATGTGCATTGGGCCCCTGGCTTCTATATAATATACGAAGGCGGAGTCCTTTGAATTGAGCGGCGGGTGTACAGTCGTCCTTGATATGGACCTCACGACTAAGAGTGGTATTCTAGTCGTAACACTTTGGGTGTGGTCGCATTCCTGGTTGTTTTTATGAGCAAGTACATGAAATTACGTAATCCCATTACACTGGAGAAGAATAAAATATGAGTGCAGTAATCTATAGTGATAAAACCTGTTTATTATTATAGTAGTGGTTGATACGGTATACAGTTTAGACGGTTTTTACGGTATACCGTTTACCAAAATATTTTTAAAATACCGGTATTCACGGAATACCGAAAATACCGTCAGCCCTACCATATCCACACCAAGGCGAGATGACATCGCGCATATATACAGGGACCAGGAAAGGAGCACAGAATGTTCAGATGTACCGAAGCGCCTCACGCCACACTCGGCAAGCACATTTATAAGTAAACTAAATTTCAAAAATAAAATTGTTTGATCGTGTGAAGCGAGGAACTTTTACACGAATAAGATATTAGGCTATTACGATTGGCTATTCTAAATTTCTTAATATCTCTTGGAGTACCTATATAATAATTTTTGTTTTACATTGGATTTTCACCACATCGTTTAATATAGCCATAGCTACAGTAATATAACATTTAAAAAAAATGTAATGACATTTTTTTGTTGTGATGTGTGCTCCTTCAAAATTTGTGTCGAATTATTAATCATAATATATAATATTTTAATGAAGGAACATGGAAGACTTGCAGGTTTCAACTAACGACGACCACATGCCAACGGGCTCGGGTGAAAACGCTCCAATAGGTCTAGCACAAGGCATTCAGTGTTTGGGCGGTGTAATAGATACCATTTTTTTTTCTGGTCCGGTTGGATAATCAGAAAGATATGGGCTATTATGGCAATTGCATGGCCCTCGTGCTGGCAGCCATGGCCGTCAGGATGATCTGTACACACTAAACAGCAGGGACAGAAACCGGTTTAACCGGTTTTCTGAAAAACCGGTTAAAACCGCGGTTTTTGCATTTTTGAACACCGTAACCGAAACCGAAACCAAGAGCTTTAAAACCTCGGTTAAAAAACCAGAACCGTAACCTAAGAATTTAAAAAACCATTTATAATACCCAGACCGTAACCAAAAAATTTTAAAACCGTTCTTAAAACCGTTCTTCAAAACCGATTAACATTTAAAACTAATATCGGTTTCTTAGAATTTTCTAAGATTGTTTAAATTTTTATTTTTATTAATTCTAGTTAAAACAAGTATTTTTCTACGAAGAGAATATTATATTTGAATTAATATGTATGAAAAATTCCCGATGCTATTACTGAGTATTACGAAATATTAATAATACGATATTACGAATATTATTCTATTTATACTACCTACCTATATTTTATTACTAGATTTGTTGATTCTAAATTAAAATACAAATATCACAATTGTTATTTTTGCGTGGCCCTATGCGTGGCTATGCACATCTGTATTGTAAATTGTTATTATTTGAAGAATTCGTCTATATTATTATTTAATTAGAATTGTATTTTCGTATTCGACTGATCCGCGTCCGTCCCGCTGTCCCGCAGACCGCAGTTATCATTAATCGCATGAGACCATTTTAAGGAAGCTATGGTTTAAATTTTAAGTTAATACCACTATGGAAAGTGCATTAAAACAGTTGTATTTTTTACGTAGCACATATTTTTTTTATAATCCCCCCCTCCCAGACATAAGGCATATTATATAATTTATATTGAAAAGAAAGAAGATATTATGTACTACATAATATAATATAATATCTAATATATAGTGTACATGTATTTAGTATTTCTTACTGAGTGTCTTAACTACTGCAACATACAAAAATATATTGTATTTGTGTGCATGTAATATGTTATTAGGTAGGTACTTATTAATTATTATTTATTTCTTATAGGCAATTGGTGATACAAATTACCAATGTTATTAAAAATATATGTATAATACCATAATATACCTTTATTGAGTATGTATATATAATATTTATATATATATTCCTAACAATCCCTTGATCAGAACCCAATATATCTGTATCCTTAGACAGTGCCACCCCTGAGGCTCAGGCCCTTTCCCCTTAATAGTTAATAGATAATACAAATCAGGTCTATAGATATTACTGGAAGGGGCGAAGTAGTGTGACTTATTGGGAAGAAGTACTGCGACCAACGTCCAACAACCTCCATCGACTCTCGATACCATTGAAAAAAAAAATTATTACTGGAAACTAAAAACCGTAACCGAAAATTTTTGAAAACCGTGGTTTTTGAAACCGATAAATTTAAAAAACCCTTTTTTGAAACCGAAACCAAAACCGAAAAATTTAAAAAACCGATCTTTAAACCTAAACCAAAACCAGAAAATTTTATAAACCGTTCTCAAAACCGAAACCGAAACCGTTAAAATTTGTAACGGTTTCTGTCCCTGCTAAACAGTCATCTGGAATCCAGCCTGGATCATTAGGCATAGTTGCGGACGAATTATTCAGGTTAGGAAATAGGAATTATATAGTATAACAATAATTGCGGACACGAGTTTCGTTGTCATAATACTAATTGCGTACAGAGCTTTTTTTAATGAAAACTACGTTAGTTGTGGACACAAATATTTCCCTTCACCACTTTCTCAGGAGTCAGGACTTATTATGACAATAGCTAAAAAAAAAATTGGTAGATGGGGTTAAAAATATTCGTGTCTTTCAAAAGAGATATTTTTAAAATGTTGTTGAATTATAGATTGTTTTAATTTTGTGGAAAAAATTGTTTATAAAATATTTATAGATTATCGTCATTATTATAATTATCGTCATAGTTTTTAAAACAGCCTGTATATTATATGATATTCTACTGATTTCACCACGTGAATATTGTAATATTATCCGCAATTAGTATCTTATATTTCAATATTTGTGTCCGGCGTCCGCACAATTCGTATGTTACCTTTTTAGATTTCGTCCGCAACTCACATGGTTTTTGTCACTTAGTCCGCAATTCGGAAACACCGCTCGGTGAAAATGTCTTTCGCAAAAATGTCGTCACCTCCCGACACACTATAAACACCGTAGGAACAATTCTAGTTTAGCTCCCAAGCGATTTTTGAATTTTTTTTTTGCAAAATGTGTGTTTTAGTATGCTTTTTTTAATGGTACCTTAAAAAAAAGTCGCTCAAACTTCTAAAAGAAGTTATGTTCAAAAAACTTCAAAATACTCGATTTTTCAAAAAATAGCGTTTTTGAATTTAAAATACCAAAAAATTGTATTTTTAGAATTTTTATTTTTTTGTATTGTTAGTATTTGTATGCTCAATGTTTCGGTAAAATCAAAATTTATCTATCGTACTTACTTTTTATGTTAAACCAAAAAATGCTCGATTTTTTAAAAAATCGTGTTTTGAATTAAAAATACCTAAAAACTAATTCCGACTGACACATTTTTATAACACCAAAAACTTGTTTGTAATTACACACCGAATGAGAAAAAATTTCCAAAATGTTTAGGTATTGGTATTTTTAACTCAAAAACACGATTTTTACCGTTCAAAAGTCATGGCAATTCAAAGTTGCAGTGATTACGCGCATAAGCGTCACTAAGGGGTATCGAGGGGTATTTTTGCTACCCCAGAAATTGTATTGGTATAGCAAGGGTATCATTTCGCTACCCCCAAAAAGTGTTAGATTTAAAAAATATATTTGATGTTTATTATTCAAATGTGTACGAACATAAACTATCTATTATTGTGATTGTGATTTGTGACCACGATTTAAGATATACTAGGTATATCTTAAATCGTGGTTACAAGTGAAGCTCAGCTGTGGACGGCCGCCATTTTGTTGGTTGGCAAAACATTTCATTTATTATACAAAATTTAATAGGAATAATATTTTTTTAATGGTCAAATAAAATAGTAAATGTAAAATGACTTATATAAAATAAATTATTTTTGATTTCGGTCGCCAAAATAAATCATAATATCATATTATTTGTCATAAATATTTTCTCTGTGTGCACTAAGCTGTTTGGTTAGTTGATTCTGGATTATTATTTATAATTGTGAATTTTGGAGTGTTGCTTAAAATTTCAAAAGTCAATAACTTATTATCTACTTATTATCAACTAAAAAGTTACTTAAGTACAACCATGGGCCAAACAAGACTTAGGGCCGATTTCACCAACACAGTTAATTACGGTTAACGCTTAATCGGCTGATAACAGATATTTAACCGGCCAAATTCGGCCGATTAAAACTCCGGTTAACGTTAATCGTGATTAACTGTGTTGGTGAAATCGGCCCTAAGTGACTTAGGTTTATTGTATACTCACAAAGATAAAGAGGTAAATAAAAATGCAGTTATCGACGAATTTTGTGCTGGCAACAAACGCCGGCTTAATTTAAAATAATAAATATTTTAGACTTTAGTACTCATAAATTTAATAATTAATATAGTTATCAATGTTTTCTGCATGTATATTTGTTTTTAATAAATATATTGATAAGTTCAGTTAAAATTTTAACTATATGTACATGTGCATTTTTATTATACAAAATAATGATTAAACCTATAAAAAATTATTTTTTTACTTTCTAAAAATAAACTTTGCTACCCCCGAATTTGGACTCTAGTGACGCCCATGATTACGCGTGTATCGGCACTCGTCGCTACGCTCCTCGGCGCCGTCGCTCCGATCCGCAAATCGAAAATATCCCCCGACTTGCTATGCAACACCACCTCAAGTAGGTCACAGGGTACATACTACATAACTACATAAGTTTCAAAAAAAAAGGTATACCGAATACGTAAGTACAAAAAAATAACAAAAATGGTCCTCCCCGCGTCATTATAGTAGTGTTGCGCGCATGCGTATAAACGTAAAATCGAAAACTTTGTAAGGCCATAACTTCGAAACTAAATGAGAGCGACAAATTCTGATTTCACCATCGTTCTTAACTCGATGTGTTAAATGAGTTTCGATAAAAAAAATTAAAAAAATCGCTTGGGAGCTAAACTAGAATTATGCCACACCGTAATTGGGTTTGTAGGATTTTTCGATTGTATTGGTAAGTGACGTTTTCTTGACGTATTATTATCGTACATTTTTTATAATAGTCTAATGCCGGGCCGCATCGATTAATTTAGTTTAATTATAATAGTAATTATTAAGTATTTTTAATTGTTGCGTTAATCGCATTAAATGTTCAATAGTTTTTTCATCGAGCGAAAAAAATTATTATTTATTGACGGTAAAAATTCTCAAGGATGTACCTAATAATATAGCTACAAAAGAGTCAATATATATTTTGAGTATATATATTTTCATCATGTATAAAAAATTCTAATATATAAATATATTTGGTGAAAATTTCAAGAGCCTACGGACTACGGTGATGAGTTTTTGAGTTAATGAATAAAATCGATTATTTTGAAAATTCTCATTTTTCCTTCATATTTTTGGAACAAAGTCATTTTAGCTTCCCAGCATTTTTTTGAAACATACGTATTCCAACATGATAAGAACGGTGGTCCAAACAAAATGTTACGGAAATCATTATTTTGGAAGTTATTTCGTTCCAAAGGTTGCAATCTCACGTTTATATACGCACGAGTACAACACTGTACTTTAGATGAAAACTATATATAAAGTCAAAATTTAACGTTCAGGCTTAGTTTTAAATAGTTATAGCTAATTGAAATTTATGGTATTTTAATATACTGCGACTGGCGTGGTAGCTTTCTCGGACAATAAAAATCGAAAACATCCCTAAACTTGTTCTGTAGGTAACTATTGTTAAACCAGGCCCTATTTTTAGTGAACCCCGACACAAAGTGTGTAGTCCGAAATTAGAAGTGTGCACTAATGAATAAGACTACAAATAAATAGATTATAATTGGTAGGTAATAATGTACAATATAATATATCTACATAGTACATATTATGTATTATACTAATATTACACTAAGTATACATAAAATTAAAAAATAATTTTTAAAAATGAAAATCTTTGATAGGTGGGTACCAAAAATAAATTGTTTTCAGTTCCATTTTAACAAATTGATATTTACTTCTCTACATTGAATCGCTAATGAACTATTATGAAGGTTACCTTTAGTTATTTCTGTGTTATGATTTTGACTCTTTTAAATTTATAAAAAGTTATGCCCCATATTTTACTGAATAATATATCAATTTAAATTTAAATTCTTGGTCCTCTTTGTCAAAATATCATTGTAAATAAAGTGTGTAGTACGATTTTTTTTTAAAAATAGGGGTTGTGTTAAACCTATACGCATTGGGCGGGTCTCGAACTTCAAATAGTTGAAATTTCAAAACTAAATTTGAATGCCGAAAAAATTGAAAAAAAAAGGGTGTCCAGTAAATTTCAGAAATATGCCGACGATTTCACCGTCATTCTTAACTACGTTAAAAAAAATCAATATTAGTTATATACTTATATGATCTGCGTGCGGCAATAAAGTACAGCGGCACCTATATTTAAATTAAAAAAAAAATATATTTATGTTTATATAGGTACATCAATTTCGGTTCAAATACCAAGTACGGCTTTGGTAAATTGCATCCATCCAGTAAAATCTTTTTTCATTGTATTATTTTAATTTTTCTTTTAAATATACTCACCACCTTAGTCGCAAATTGGGTGGGAGCTTTAGGGGCTAAGCCTCCTATCCACATATTTCAGTAGCCCCTCAAAAACTTCCCAATTTCTTTTAAGCTTATACAATATTAATTATTATTATAAGGACTTTAACCACCCCCCCCCCAAATCTCAAAAACATTATTTGTGTCTATGCTCGCCGCTTAACATGACAAAATACGCATCTGCGCAATCAAAAATTTGCGTCTGACCTTAAGCACCAAAGCGGCTTGATTTAATAATTTTTCATTCATGCAATATTTTTGGCATAATCGCGTATATATGTATCATGTATATACATACGGTAGCCCGGCGGTTGAACCACTATCGCGGTAGAACCGCTATGTGTGGCACGATCCTAAGTAAACATGTATGACGTACCTATG
Source organism: Macrosiphum euphorbiae (assembly GCA_949089665.1). Taxonomy (NCBI): domain Eukaryota; kingdom Metazoa; phylum Arthropoda; class Insecta; order Hemiptera; family Aphididae; genus Macrosiphum; species Macrosiphum euphorbiae. The sequence continues at coordinate 70,641 of CARXXK010000217.1, read as the reverse complement.
TAGTATGTACCTAATGCGTAAACAAATTTAGTAATAAGTCATAGTCATTCAGTTTAGTAGAGTAATAATAATACTAGGAGCAACATTGGCAGAGGTAAAATAAGTAATTAAATAACAGATAAAGAATTATATCACAGGCGTATTAAGAGCTCCTCAAGCCATTTAGCTGTTACAGGACTGCCCATCGTGCAATAATTGGACTAAATACTAATTCTCCTTCGAACTTAATGTTACTGTTAGCAGTTAGGACATAATAACTGAACTATACCTTCCTATGTGGTTGATTGATTGTATTTCACCACAATCTCGAATAGTGGAGGCTGGAGTGTCGACCGTTGCCCATTTATGAAACGCGGTCGAGGTTGTCCATTGAGCACATGTTTAATAAATAATATACCTACCTACTTAGGTACTTTAAATTACTACTTAGTACTTACTATAAAATTGAATTGGTCAATATTCACCTCGACCGTATATTATCTGTGTATGTGTGTAACACTGAACTAAATTCATTATTTTCATTAATTAACTGAAGTATTTCAGTATTTCAGTATTTGGTAAAATACGTACTTACTGATAATAATAACATTCACAAATAAATACAATAACAATACTAATATGAACCGTAGCCCCTGTAGCTCAACAATCACATTTTAATAAAAAGGTAAAAGGCCAACAACATAATATAATAATGATATCAAATAGATAATTAATAAAATATATTCTATTGGTGACACAGCCACATGCGCGTATATTATTATTACTTATGTAATACTCAACTTGTATGATTACGATTTGAATTTTGAAGTTAAATTTTTAAAATATCAGACTCTTTTTTGAAATTTAGTTAAGGCTCCCAGTAAATTGTTCAAAGGTAGATGAAAAATATTAAAAATCCTTAGTCACAGTTTTTTTTATAAGCATTTAAAGTTCAAAAATTGACAAAATATGGGAAAATCACGAAAATTAGCAAATTATTTTGAGTTAAGAATTCATAAAACTTTTTCTTTTTAAATCTAAGATTTTAAAATGTAATACAAGATTCCTTATAAGATTATCTACCTTTATCAAAAAAAAAAAAATGTCAATAAGAAAGTCAAATTAAATTTTTATGAGCGTTTGAAATTCAAATTTTGACAACATTATAGGATATTCACTCGAGTTCTCATGTAGCGATTTCTTTATTTTGTTGTCATTCAAAAACAAATAACTGTAGACACATGAAAATTTCACTGAATATTTATATTAGCATTATACACCATACAATTTTGAAAATATTTAGACTCTTTTTGAGCTGTTTACGGACAATAAATTAGGTACAGTTTTCATTTTTTTAGTTTTAGATTCTGAGCGGAGCGATGAATGTATTGGTTTTACAATGATGTATGTTTTTATTTATATTTTAGATTCTGAGCGGAGCTATGAATGTATTGGTTTTACAATGATGTATGTTTTTATATTTTTATTTATATTTTTGTGTCTGTCATCACGTTTTAGGACAGTAAAAGTGCTTGGATTTTCTTCATCAGTAGCTTTTCTGATAGGAAAGTGAATCTAGTTGGTACTTTGGGGGGGTCAAAAGTATAAATTTCCCAGTAGTTTTCACAAGCGCCGGGAAAAACAACATAAAAATTAAGGAAAAACGGGAATTTTTACGCAAAATTGGTTTTCCAAAAAATCGATTTTGGTTATTGGTGTAACTCTAAAACAAATTAACGTATATACATGAAATTTTCACTGGTTGTTAATATTTGCATTTTCTATACACGATAACATTTTCAAAATATTTTGATTTATTTTGAACTGTTTAGGGACATTTTCATTTTCCATTTTTTTTTAGTTTTTTTTCTAAATATATCAATAAAATTTTATTTGTTGGTTGCGAAAACTTGAAAATTTAATAGAAGGTTCCTAATATGTTGTTTCAAAGGCAGATGAAAAATATTAAAAATTCTTAGTCACAGTTTTTTTTTATAAGCATTTAAAGTTCAAAAATTGACAAAATATGGAAAAATCACGAAAATTAGCAAATTATTTTGAGTTAAGAATTCGTAAAAATTTTTCTTTTTAAATCTAAGATTTGAAAATGAAACACAAGATTTCTTATAAGATTATCTACCTTTATCAATAAAAAAATCTCTACCGGACAGTTAAATTAAATTTTTATGAGCGTTTGAAATTCAAATTTTTACAATATTAGATTTTCACTCGATTTCTCATGTAGCGATTTCCTTATTTTGTTGTAATTCAAAAACGAATAACTGTAGATACATGAAAATTTCACTGAATGTTTATATTAGCATTTCCTATACACCATACAATTTTGAAAATATTTTGACTCTTTTTGAGCTGTTTACGGACATTTTCAGTTTTCAATTTTTTTAGTTTTTTTTTTTATAATTGTCAATAAAATTTTATTTGGTGGGCCAAAAAGTCTGAAAATTTAATACAAGCTTTCTTATATATTGTTACAATATCAGTTGAAAAATTTTTAAAATACATAGGCAAGATTTGACAAAATTTATCAAAATCTCGAAAATTATCAATCGTTGGAATTAAAAAATTATAAAATGTTCAGTTTTTATAACTAAGAGTTGAAAATTTAAAACAAAGATTCTCTTAAATAATTCATACTGTAACCAAAAAATCTAAAAAATATATAAACACACTTATTTTTTACAGACATTTTAATTTCAAATTTAGACAAAATTTCATATTTAAACCAAGAATTACGATTTTAGTTATTTTGTTGTGATTGTATAATATTATTCGTGGGTACTTGAAATTTCTAAAGTAATCTAATATATATATATATATCTATGATAGTATCAGGGTTTGTTGTTGGTGTATAACGCGTTATAAGTACCTAATGGATATTGTGATATGATTAATTTGGAATTCATTATAGGTCATTTTTTTTAATACCATAGATATGTATATAATATGTCTTATACCTAGAAGGACATACCGTCTCCGCTCAGAATCGTTTTTCTTATACAATGATATTATATCATTGAATTCAAATTTAATACAATCCATTATACAATGACCCACTTGTAACCTACTGTACAGCAGAGCGACACCCACTTGCCCACCTTTTTTATTATAAATATTAATTAAAGCTTTTGTAAAAATATATGGACATATGGTTCTAAAAAAAGTATTGCATAGCATAAAGACCTACCTATATTATATTTAAACATATAATTAGGTACTTATATAGAAAAAATCTTTACCATATTTAAAATTATAAAAAACCTATCACAAACCGATACAAATAATAATAATTAATAAGATATCAATTGATCATAATTATTAGGTACTTGATATTAACCATAGACAAACAAATTAAATAAACTAACAGTTCAACAAATTAGATAATATAATATGGTACCTACTACCTACATATATATAAAATAATAATTACAAACAATATGAAATACAATTTTATAAATTATTTCAAGTAGTATATAATAAGTAGTTTATATAAAATACAATTAATAATTGAGAGAAAATGCTATATGTATAGCTGTAAATTATTTAGATAATGTTAAGAAAATGAATGAGTTAACCGAACTACAGAAAGAAGAATATAAAAATGCAACAGTTTGCCATATTTGTGAAGAAAAATTAACTAGCGTACCTAGCCATATATTAGGTTACTTGAAAAGGAAACATATTAAGAATATAGATATTTAAACACATTAAATGCAACTAGTTAAGTTACAAAGTTTATATGAATTAAACTAGTTAGTGCCCAGTGTTGCCTATTGAGATGTACTATATAGTACCAGTATTATTCGCTGTAATCGATATTTAATAAATAAGATTACATACCATTCAGATAATTTCTAACCATTTTTTAAATTACTGTATTTTCAGATTCAAAATATCTGATAATTATGTACTCTCTACATAGTTTGCTAATTCATTAATCAAGAATATTAACATGAGAAAAGAATGAAAAAAATACTATGTAAAATATGGAATCAATGATTCCTAAAATTCAATCATTTAAAATCTAATGAAACACTATTGGATATGGAAGCACTTTTAATTTAAACGGCGCAGAAAGAGGATCCCATCTATAGTCCATAGATAATATTTTAACAATGGATAGAACTTAATACCCCTTGGTGGAGTGAGAGCACTATATAAAAGCAGTGTCTCTCTCATCCATTTTCCGGACCGTGATCCCTTATTTTGTTAAAATAGGAATGGCCTATCCATTCTTCTATTATCTATTGTCCTATCCAGCCATGTATATTGATTGTTGGTAGTTGATACATTATTTTATCCGAAACAAATTTTGATATATTCTAATGCAGTCAAATACATGAATTACAATTTAAAAAATATTTTAAGTATGTTTCAAAATGTTCGATGTTTTTAATGTTGATTTTCTAATATTTATATTTTTCAAGAACTATTTATGTTTATATATCATTTACATTTATTTTACTTTATTTTATAATTTAGTTACAAATATTTTATAATTATTAATAATTTTTAGTTAATAACCAACCTAATTGTTTTTTAACATATTATTTAACATGTATAATAACAATAGATAGTTTAATTTGAATATAATTATTTTTGTTATTAAAAATTCCCCTCCACCCACAGATTTATATCTATAACACCGCTATGCATCTAATATTATACTATATTATACATCAGTTATTTACCTACACATTTTTATCTCTTAAATTTATGTATTTTACTCTATTAATATATTTAAAAAAAATTGTATACCTAGTATGATATTATTGTTTTTATAGGAAAATCTGATAAATGAAATCATTAAAACATGAAGTAGGTACTTGGTTATTTTTTTGTTAGTGGATTGCCGATTATATAATATATATCGATGGCTAAGAGGCCAAAATTTGTATGTCCAATTTTTCTCAAAATTGTTTTATTAGTTCATAGAGTTTATCTGGGTCGTCTTTTTGATTCGGTAAAACATTATAAGTCAATATCATGATTAAAACATGTTTTATTTATACTTTAATTTTTGTGTTTTTAGTGCAAGATATGTTTTTTTAGTGCACACATATAACAAGTCCTAATTTAATGAGACATACGATAAATATTTTAACATGATCTAAATACTAAGCGGACAAATATAACAAGTCCGGACTTGTTACTTTTGTCAAAAACAATTTATTGAATTTTGGACGTGTAATGTTTTAGATAATATTGAATTTGTTTATCTATTTATAAAAAAATAATATGTCCGGACGTATTATTTTAAATAATAAAAATTTTTAATTTTAAATTACACTAAATAATATGATATCTTCACTTAGCATAAAATATCATTAAACACTGGTTTTATTTGACTAAAAATTTGATGAAAAATGCTACTTTATTATTTTTCACATTCAATAAAAAATTCTAATATATTTTATATTTTTACTTTTTTACTGCAATTTTATAAACAAATTGAATTTTTTATATTAAAAAAATAAGTCTTACGTACATTTTAACTATTTATGTAATAAATTAATTAGAGTTTATATTAAATTAACAACTTATAATATGTCCATCAAAATATGTCCACGGTAAAAATATATTATAATTGCCATTCATAACAAGTCCCATTTAAATTTAAAAGAAACATAATTACGTTTGAAAAAATTTTAAAACCTAAAAGTAATAATTTATGTGATCTACAGAATATTTTACCAATAAATCAGTTGCAACACCGAAAAACAAAAATCTACAACGCAAATTATTTGGTGTAGAATAATTTAAAATCTTAAAACTGCTCTCCCGAAAAATTTAGTATTTGGGACACACAACTTTTGGCCTCTTAGCCATCGATATGTGTGCGTAGTGCGTATGTATATATATAATTTGTACATAGATACTTGTGAGTAGAATATCTACATACAAATGATATTTTTACACTCATTAAATTTTAATTGGTGGTTTTAAAATAGTGTTTATTATTATTATTTTTTTTTTATCCTGTATAAAAAATATTTACCAGAAGGAGGCCTTCGATTTCAACATACAGTATCTTATATTTTAGCAAATTGGATCAAGATGGTAGGTATCTACTTTAAAGAGGTATTTTTCGACTTTCTCAATAGTTATTAATTAATGCCACCGGAAAAACCACCGATAAATTACGAAAAACCGCTATAAAAGGGATTTTAATTTCGAACGCTTTGTTCACAACTTAAAGCCGAATTTAATAATAAAATAATAATAAATAATAAAAATATATAAAATATCCATACAAACCGTCTCCACTCAGAATCGTTTTTCGAATTATTATATCATTGAGTTATGTACTGTACAGCAGAGCGATATCCACTTACCCGCTATCTTATATTATTATATACACTTAAGAAATAAAATATTCACATTACCAAATGTTTATTTTATAATTTCTTGGCTGAAAATGAAATACAACTTTAAAACATATGTAACCATGTAGATACCGCCGACCGTTTGCTATCGACGGAAAAATACACAAAATATATAATTATTAATTTAGTTTAAATTTGTTTTAAATTCTAAATCGATTCTTCTAACTTAACGTAAATATATTAAACACAATTATTGTACGTTTTGCAATATCACTCCTACGCCTCCTTACGGAATGGTCTACAAGCATAGGTAAACGCAAAATGGATTATGGTATAACGATGATCAGAAAAATCGTGAAAGCTGGCAATCTCAAAGGTAAGTGAGTATTGTACTATCTATACTACTATTGTAATTGTCAACGTAACTTATTTTACATCTATTCTGTAGTGTAGGGGAGAATGGGGGAATACCGGTCACCTTGTTATCCAATAATCCAGTGCATCTAAAATTATGTCGAAAATACAAAAATGTTAAGAATGATAACAAAAGCTTAATCTTATCGTAACGAAATTCTCAAAAGACTTTTTTACGTTCAAATGTGTGAAATTAGTTTTAAGAGATAATTTTTCTAAAAAAAAAATGTCTTTTGCAATCTCAATTAAGGTAAAAATATTTATAATATATTTCTACTTTATAGATGTACATATAAAACAAAATATGGCGATTATGATAATACATTCAAATCATGTAATAGTATTATGGTTTATCAATGAAAAAATATTTTCTAATTATTTGTCAAAAGGGGAAATATCAGTCAGTATATTTAATATAATAATATGTGTATTGATAAACAATGATACAACTCAGTATTATCGATTGGCATTTGTTTGCAGTATATATATAATATCCATGAAGAAACTTTTATTTTAAACCGTTATTTCAAAAAATAAAGATTTTTAAAAAAAATATGTTTTCTCTATCTTTTTGCATGTGTTTTATATGTATGACCGGTATTCCCCGGGGAATACCGGTCATTTACTTTTTTAAAAAAAATTACACTTAACTTTAAAAATGTGAAACTTATATATGTAGTAGCTAACAATTTTATGGTTCTAATTAAAGCGATAGTAAAATATTTGGGAAACATAATTTGCACCCCCATCACCTTAAAAAAAGTTATTTCTTTAAATGTACCTAAGGTATAACTACTTTTTTGTGTCATAAATGCGGTTTAGCTGTCAAGTGATTTTTAATAAAATTTTCGGGAAATCTATGTAAAGTACCTATTTCAATTAGTTAAGAACAATGGTGCAATCGAAATTTTCGGTCGGACTTCTTAGTTTAAAATGTATTATATTTATATTATATTATATTATATTTTTAAAATCGGTGAGTTTTCGTATTCCCATGGTATTTTTTTAAATTAAATTACTTAAAATTAAATTAAATAACCCAATAATAAAATTTAACAGTTAAATTGAAATAAAATAAAAAGTAAGTATGATATGTAATTTCCAAATCGACCAATACCTATGTCGAGGATGTAAAAACTCAAATTTTGAAAAAAAAATCGCTTAGAAACTAAACTGCATTTGTAATAACATATAGTATAATTTAACGCAAATGCACAAAAAATCAGTCAAAGTGAATGACAGATAATTGAGTGAAGTTAAAATATTGCGATATTAGTTGTCATAAGCGTGAATCTGCTTAAAAAATAAAAATAATGTAATAATAAAGATACAAAAAGGTACGTAACTGATTGTTGCTGGCTGAAAATAAATAAACATTCAAACGAGATAACCACGGATACTAGCAGGTCGACGTATCGACGCTGAATAATAAACACATTTTAATATTAATTTAGCTAAAAAAATTTAAAAATTTTTTTTAAAAACAAACTTTTCTAAAAAAACAAAAAAATAATGAAAAATTTAAAAGTGTGTGGTATAATATGTCAAGTGTAAGAGCGACACACACTTTTAAATTTTTCATTATTTTTTTGTTTTTTAGAAAAGTGTGTTTTTAAAAAAAAATTTTTAAATTTTTTATTTTCTACTTTTTAGTTAAAAAAATTTTTTTTACGGATTATTGTATTGTCATCAAAAACCAAGGTCTATACCAATTTTCAGAATTTTTCATCTTCAAAAAGTGCCTCAAATCGAGCGCGCAAGATTTGATCACAGACGGACGTGAAACCGAACTTAAGAAAAGTGTATAAAAACAGTGTGCACTATATTTAACAATTTTTCTTTTTGGAATTTTGCGTCGATTTATATAGTAACTTCAAAATAATCTACAACCTTAAAGCGATCACGTTATGATGGAGGTGATGACTATATATCAGAAAACTGTCGAATATCCAGGAAGTCTTATAAGTTATAGGTAAGACTAATAACGAAATTATTAAATCCGATCAATTGATCATTGTACAAATTATAGACCTATATGGCTATATCTCTCTATCTCTTTTCATAATCCTAAATATTTGAAAAACGATTAAAACAACTGTTATTAGCTTCGAATTTTATTCATTCTAGTAGATATTGACAATGAATAATGATAATATTAATAAGGTAGGTAATTGGTTTGTATTCAGATTAAAAAAATACTTTACATAAAAAAATATTAAAATATTAATGTTGTATTATTGATATTGCTCGAGATGTGTTTATTTCATATTATTTTTCAAATAGATTGCTAGTAGTTAAAATTAAAGTAATGCTAGCTTGTGAAATTCGAGGAAAAGTCGTCTTGTTATTTCTTATTTACATAAAATATAGTCTTATTAATCCTAATATTTGAGGAGATATTATTTGTTTTGTTGACGATACATTATTTATAGTTTAAATTGAACATATAAAAAATTGATGAATATTGTATTACTTATTGAATCAATGTATACCTATTAAAATATAAAAACTTGGTTACATAAACAGTTTCTAGAGCTGAATATTAAAAACCTAATTTATATGTTTTTTAGTATAAATTAGTGATGAATTCGATTAAAAAATATCACCGTACATAATTTCAGATGCTTGAATAATTTATAAATTTATAAATAAGTGTTTTCAATGTGAAAAAGTTACTAAATTAAAATATTTAGGTATTATTTTTGATCAAAACCTTAAATTGGTATAATATAGGTATTATGTTTGTAATTTAATTAGAAAACTATTTTATAAATCCAAAGTGTAATCCGAGTACAAATGTGAAATAATAATTGAAATGATAATAATAATAATCATTTATTTAATACTAGGCGTAAAATTAAATCAATCATCAGATCTGTCTTATGTAACCCTACATTTAGTCAACAGGGCCAATGAATATTTTGGTGCAAAATAATGTAAATATTTTAAACTAGATTTAAGAAAATTTAAATCGTTTGAACATTTTTTATTTTATATAAATTCTTTTTTACTTCATGATTATTTTGTGTACCTCGTTTAGTTAGAATATTCAACAATTAGTTTAACATTTTTCGTTTTATTAGGATGTTATATATTTATAAAATTTAATCGAGCTTTAATTAACTTTCGTTCTTAAAAACTTAGAAGTATAAAGAAAAAAAAATGGTTTTTGTATATGCAGCGTACTTACAAATAAATAAATAACATTATCTCCCCCGTCGGGACCTACCTTGATGTGGTGGGGGAGTTTCCCCCCCGACGGGACCCACCTTGCCGTGGTGGGGGGGCTCACGGGCCAATCACTGGTCCGTGCCAAGAGGTTCCACCCTAGAGCCAGCCATGACCTTGATTGGTTAGGGCTGGCAGGCCCGATCCACCTGCATACACTTGCAAACGGATCCCTGCCAGTAGGTAAAATGGACGGAAGGAAAACCGAAAACCACAATATGAATAGCAAAAGGAAAGATATTGTTACTACTCCAGAGGGACAGGACCATCAGGAGTCGTTGGTAGTAGGTGGACCTGTTGTAAAAATCAGGTCCAACGGAGCGGGCTTGCTACTTTCGTTACCAGTCAACCGTGACCAATCGGATGAAGGGGTGTCCAGCATGGCCCCGGATTCCGACAAAAATGCTACTGCTGAGACAGACGTGCCTCCGGGTACGCACAAGAGGGATTTGTTGTATATTATACACCATAGAGTAAGAGAAAAATTATGCCTGAAATTCGAAGACACTATATTAATAAAAATCAATTTGGACTTATTTAAGGTCCATGATACCGGTGAAAAAGTAGCTGTAGCTACCAACCTGACCTTACCTGACAACAAATCGAAAACGATCATCTTATGAAGATGATAAGCATAATAGAAAACTGTCTCGAACCTCAAGAGCCGCACTCGATATCCATCATGATATCGGTAAGTACCTATAATACACGTAAACGACCCGAGACATAATAACAAAATATACAAATAGCTGTACAGTCGATATCAGTGCTAAACTATTTTAGAGCCTAACCAAAGTGATGATTGTAATGATTTTACAATGGTGAATGCAGTGTTGAGAATAGATAAAAAACATTTAATAACATTTTTATTATATTTAAATAACTATACTTATTTACAATATTGAATATTATTTATGAAAAATGAAAATGATTTAAATAAAATGTACCTAGATAAGTAACAACTATAAAAAAACAAGTATAGCATTACATTAGATACACTTTACATTTATATTAAAATTTTGTATACACCATACAATTTTCAAAATACGTAGGGTCGTTTCGAGTTATTTAAAGATATATATTGAATTTTCAATTCGTTTAGTTCTTTTTTTCTATAAATGTAAATACAATTTATTTCGTTTGCTCGAAAATATAACACAAGGTTCATATAATAGCAGTAAGGAAGATTCATAGGTACGATTTTTTTTTTTATACAATTTTAAAGTATTGACGTTTACAACATTTACCAAAATCTTGAAAATTAACAATTTCTTTGTAGTTAAAAATGTATAAAATTTTCAATGTTTATAGCTAAAGATTGTAAATTTAAAACAAGTATTCTTATAAATAGTTCATACTGCTGCCAACAAATTTAAAAAATGTATACACAGTTATTTTGTTATATATACATTTTAAGTTCAAATTTGGACGAAATTAGATATTTAAACGAAAAAGAAGGATTTTATAGTTTTAATACTAGAACGCAGATTTATATGCATTTGCATCTTTGTTCTTGTTGATTGTATGATATGCTAAGTGAGCACACAATTTGTTATATGGCATAATGCAAAACGGTTTAAAAAATTAAACTTTTTGGTGCACAGATTTTTCTATTTAAGGGCTTATTTTACAATTTGAATTGCATATTTCATCTTTTAGTGCATATTTCGATGCTTAATTAGACATTTTTGAAATATATACTAGGTATTGTAATATAAGAAAAAATATTATACTTTTATTGTTTGGATTAATAAATTAATAGATACCTACACTTGTAGATATATTTGGTTTTCACAAAGATGATCTTAGATCAATAATCAGTGAAATACGAGTATAAAACGTAGGTATACCAAGATAAGGAAATTTTGATTACGACCATTAACCATGGACACTACTAAAAAAAAAAAAAAAAAAAAAAAAATGAAGAAAAGTATTTATAGAAATGTTCCATAATTTTAAATATATTGTTTTAATTAAACGTTCAAAAAATAAATTTTTTTGCTAATTTTTTTTATGCATAATTTTTATCTTTCATGCATATTTCAACACTATAGGCTATAGCAGTGCATATATTATGCATATTTAAGATTTTTTAGCGCTTATTTGGTTGATTTTTAATGCTTTAAGTCCACGCTCTAGTTATAACTTATTTTGTTGTAATTAAATATATTATTCGCGAGTACTTGAAACTTTTTAAGTATATTATTAAATTGTATACACACAATAATATTTTTAAATGCAAATTTTACCTACTGTATTACCACTATAATGTCTAATAATTAAATAATTTACATTAACCACGGTAAAATCATAAAATATACTTAGTAATTGATATATCATACATATTAGGCTGACAGATCGTCATTTTTGTTAATTCTACTAAAATCAAAACATCCCTTCTTTCGCTTCGTAATAACTGCATTGTCAATATCATATCTAGACATCATGCCGAACGATAACGTGTCAAATAGTAATGACAAGACAACTATTGCTCAAACAGTTGAAAATGTTAATGTCCCAAACACTAGAAAAAGTGTACGGCCTGATGATAGCGAAAAAAAGATTAAAAAAGTAACACAGGACAATTATTATTTCATTCGGTATTTATAAATATATTATAATTTTTACAGGGAAAGTATGGAAAACTGCCCATTAAAGGAACGATGTATATACACGATTTCAAGGAAGACAGTAATGTCCCCTGTTTACTTCCTAGAGCTGCAGGGATAAAAAGGAAAAGGGTACAAACTGATGCTAGAGACAGGACATTGAAAAAAGTAATAAATATAAATTATTATTTCTTTCAGTATGTATTTATTAATATATTGTAACTTTTATAGGAAAAGCATGAAAAACTTTCCATTGTGGGTTCAACGTATCAACGTGATGTCGCGGAAGACGGTAATGTCTCTTCTTACTTCTCGCCACCCCCTCCCACCAAACACATCGACCAGTTAGAGGTAGTGTTCGGTGGGCCGGTGGGACACTGCTATCTCCAAGGAGAAATCAAAATTATTTAAGCAAAGTGCTGCACTTAATGCACTAAGTGTGAACGGGATATGATCTGGTGTGTTTAATTTTGATCCATTGCATGTTGCATGTTTATATTTACGTTCTTTTGAGTATATTAATCAAACATAGTATGTATAGATACCAAGTACCCATAGTACCTACTCGGAGAGCAGATTACGAATGGAAAATTAAAAATAAATAAATTCCAATTTCAAAGCAATTATGGCTAGTGAATACCAGGGAATGATATTTACGTATGATATATACTAGTGAATGATATTTACGTCACATTTTTATGATTTTAATAATTTAATAGCAATATTTTAAGCGATGACATATAAAATAATGTATATTATGATATATGGCAGTACTCAATGCTAGTCAATAATATGTGGATTTATTAAATTATGGTTTTGATTTACAAAATAATAATATGCTCAATTTCACATTAAAAACAATGTTGATAATTATTTAAATTTAGTATTATTTGTTTATTTTATTTCATTTAATTTCATAAATACATATGGAAACTGGGCAGCACAGTGGAAATTTGGGTTCTATATTAAAAATTAAAATGTTTTCATCCTATTTTATAACTATAATATCCGTTTAAGACGAACTCCATATTACATTATAAATGGTTGAAATAACGTATAATTCTGGATATTGTTCATCAAATTACAGGATAAATAAGCATATAATATTATTATTAAGTGAGATTACTTGTTTATGCTTTATTTTTAAACAGTATTAATATGTTTTCTTCTATTTACCTACCTACTTTAACAATTTATATTAGTGACTATTTATGCCGTACTTAACTTTTTTGGCTTACTAACCAGCCTTAGTAGTTAGTTATAAATATGAAATCCAATTTTCAGTTCTGAAAAATATGATCCAACCTGAGGCATCAGACTTATTATATGGAGTGGTGAACGATGATATAAAAACATGTAAACGGAGTAGAACACTGGGAAAGAATGTAAAATTAAAATTATTTATTTTCTTTTAATATAACATGACGTCTTACACTTGTTATATTTCTATAATTGACATTTGTAGAGTACAATTCAAACTCCAGTAGTATGTCCGAGTGTAATAAAATTGGGAAAATTTGAAGTGGAGACTTGTTATTTGTGTCCATTCAAGCAGGAGGAGAATGCTGAGAGATTAATATTTTGTGAGTTTTGTTTAAAATACACTAAATGTCAATCGATTTTAGAAAGACATAAGCGACCCTGTAATTGGAAAACAACACCGGGCACAGAAATCCACCAAAGTGAAGATTTAAGCGTTTTTGAAGTAAATTAATTTTTTGAAACAATTCATAAGAGATAAACTAAACAATTGTTTATTTTTTTTTTCAAACAGGTTGATGGAAAAGTAGACAAAACGTATTGCCAACAGTGGCGGAGACAGAATTTTAATACCAGGTGGGCCAGTCTGAGGGCCAAATTTTTTAGAGAGGGCCAAATAAACATGATATATTCATGTATATGTATAAACAATAGTGATGATATGACAGGCCCTTGTGTAGAGAGTGGGTCATCCCCCATCCCTTCAATTTTTTTTACACTTCATCGTGTAAATTTACTAAAACAATGATTTGTAAACATATTGTGTAAATAGTATTTTTTTTCCTAACAAAATATATGTTTTTTAATTGTTATACTCCCTAACCCAAAATTACACTCTAAACTAAGCACACCAGCAGACATAAATTTTAGTACAATTGAGTCCTTATAACTATTCAAAACATAACTACAAATATTTTAAACTTACAATAAGCATTATATGTTCCAATTCAAATAAACAATTCAATGAACATATTTTATTATAAAAAAAAAAACATAAATATAATATTTTAAGATAAAATCAAAAACACTTATGTTTAAAGTTTAAATTGAACAATTAAAACCTCTTAATATCAATTATTTGTTTTTCTTAATACAGCAATAAAATACATAATAATATAACATACACTGTATCGTTTAAATACATTTTCGAAGTAACTTTTGTAAAATATATGTCTGTGTGGAATCATTGTAAAAAAATTAATTTCTATTATTATCAGTAATTTCGTAATATTATTTTATAATGTTACCGCTTAACAGCACGTCAAGCGTCTTGTTGTTGTTGTTGTTGTTGTTATTGTTGGCAGTCATGTCGGTGCACATGACGAACGCAGCAACAAGTCTAGACGCATCCGGAACCGCAGTAAGGTTCAGTCTCGAGGAGGTCGTCGGCCCGGAGCGGACCTGGACATCAGTCGGGCGGCTTCAAGTCCTCTGCCGGACGACGGTCGAAGACGTTGTTGGAAAGGCCCGAAATTATTATGATCATGTCCTGTGTCTTGCCAAAAAAGTGGCCTCCACCCTCGTCCAACGCTCTACGGTCTTCGTCGCAAACTCCCGGAAGACGATGTGGACTGCATCAGGCAGACTGCTCCACGTGATGCGTCGGACGACGGTGGACGACGTTGTTGTCAGAGCTCGAAAAATGGCCCCCTCCCTCCTAAGACGCTTGATGATCGTCGTCGCAGACACCCTGGAGGGCAAAATAATTTATGCCAGGCTGTTGCCGCGAATCTCTGGGCTGTACTGCGACGGCCATACGACCTTCAAGGCTTTAAGGTTTATTCACGACGTCGAAAAAATCGTCAAGTGAGTGTTTTTTTCACAGTCGTTTTAAGTCAGTGTTTAGACAAATTTTAATATTCATTGAGAGTTAGGTACTTGCAACACATCGAGTGACCACATCGTTATAGGACGGAAGACCGTGTAGGTACTTAAATATAAACGAACAACAACCTCCGCTTAAATGAGGTGGGTAGTTCTTTTTTTTTTGTCCTTATAACGCGTTCCGTAGGTACTATCTCCGAATAGGAGGTAGGTACCATACGTACGACTGTTTTTGGGCGTTAAATAGATAATTTTTTCTGTAGCAGTTGCAACGGGTTTCTTTAAATTTATTTTTATTGTTAGAAAACTTACATGTTTCTTTTTCATGGATAATTGAATACGAGGTATACAATATACCTACTTTTTAATAATTTAAAAACTGTATTTTTGAAAGAACTGTTTAAGTGTTTATATACCTACAATTATTGTGGTATTCATGCATATGATACCAATCAGTTAATACATACTGTTTTTGAAATGTATTGTAGGTAATTTAATTAATTAGTAGAATTTGATATTACTCTCTTAGTTCTTACACATGTTCACGAACAGCAGCTAGTGTCTCAAATTATAGCCCGATTATTTAATATTAAAGTGATATACCTAGTACCGACACAAAAACGAGTTTTGGACAAAAGTTCATTAACTATCCTGTTAATTTTAAGTTTTAACTCTATGCCAGTAGATGTGAAAATAAATATTTTCATTGATAATACTAACATCAATAAATTTATAAATTATATTTTGTTATAATTCATTGATTAAGTTTATGATTCGGTATTACAAAACCTATTAGGTAAAAGAATCAAGAAAAATTTGTATATTTCTTTTTTTTACTATCGTTTATTTAATTATGTAATTTAGTTAAATTATATTTGTACACTGTGACTCCGTAGATAGTTTATACTTTGTATCATTTTATGTTAACCAAATAATATAAAAATTAAAAAAATAAATAAACTTTACCTGAGCAAGGACTACCGTAAATTAATAATATGAGATTGTATGATGGCCATACCACTCATACGACTCATAACTATGATCTATATATCTTGGAAGTTGGATTATTTATTGTGAATTATATAATATACATATACATCTATATAACTAATTAAGTAGTTTTAAAAAAATATATGTATTAATCAAACAGGTAGTTTTACCTTATTACTTACCTATCGAAACCGTTCAAAATCTATTGGATGAAATAGGTAGCTGAAATATGTGCTTGAAAATACATCACGATAAATATTAAAGATTATAATATTATTATATGTAGGTAACAGGTACCTATTACCTGTTATACAACGTATAAAACCTTTTACGAATTATCGCATAATATCTATTATCCGTCTCGTTGTGTATTTATTTTTAAAGGCTCTGTCAAACAGAACGCATTATACGCACGTTAAAGTCGCTATTTTACGACGCCAGTCGGCGTGGTGCTTTCACGCGAGTGAATAACGCGGCGTTGTAACAAATTACAAAATCACGTGATGTGAAAATAACGCTTTCTGTTTGACAGAGCCTTTAACAAACAAATTGTTATTCTTATTATGATTTATGAGTTATGACTATAGAGAAATATCTATTATTCGCATCATTATATTATCCACAGGCAGTTCTTGAGGGAAACCGGCCTAGGTTGGGGCAAACTGGCAGCGAGCAGACTTCGCCGTTCGCCGGCCGTACGGCAAACGGTGCTGCAAGTGGTGCGGCTAGCGGACGACCATGCGTCAAATTCATTGACCAGTTGTGCATTTTACGACAGAGATACCCGGCCACATTTGTTGATGGTACCATGGCGACCCGGGTGGCCCGTGCTGTTACCGGCGTCCTGGATGCCAGCGGTGGTCACCAGACGCTGTTCTATACCGCGGCCGACTAGCGCACATCAGTTTCTCGACGACGATACCGTGGTGCCGCTCGTGATAGCTCTTAACAGAGGCCCAATCGAATCAGTGGACGACCATGGCCAAGTCCAGTTGGACCACGATTGGAAGACATCTTCGGACGTGTCCGACGTCACTTTTTTTTCGGTAATCGTTCTGACACCATTGGCCGTATTCTGGACGGCGGGCATGTAAATCGCTACCTCGAGACGTAAAGGGAACTCATATTTTGATGTAAGTACATACTACTACTATATAGCTCTCAGCAGCGCAACTTGGCGTAAATGCATCTTCACCAATTTTTGTTTTTTTTTTTTTCAAATTTTTTTAAGTTATAATATGGTTTCGTTGTTATTTATATATTTAATAGAACATAGAAACATTTTATTTTATAAATAATCCACGAATATTAAATCAGTAATAATAATAATAAGTATAGCGTACCGTAATAATATTACCATTCAAGAGTTAGACGCATTTTGGATCGCTTCCACCAATACTGGCACTAACTGGCATAAACTGCCTTTAATGCATATTTCCCCACCATCTAACCTTTAAATTTTTTTGTGTAGTAAGAATTTCAAAGTTTGCAATATTACCAATGTTAGGTTAAATTCAAAGAACCGGATGCACCAGATGCACTGATACTAGATTCTGTTGATGCTATTTCCTAGTAACAAACAGTTTGAGAATGTCTACTTGTATAATAATACTTTCATTAATCTAGTTGATTAACTATCCAACGTACCTAAGAATTAATGGAAGGTATAATAATAAATAATACTAAATAAGTAACCTACTTTATCCCTCTGGATTTCTTCTCTTAACGTCCGTAGTATTTTCAAGAATTTGGATTGTGGTCCCATTTTTGGAATCAATCTAGCTACCATTGATTCTGTCAAGTCTAAAAAAGCCATTCTATCTATTTTTTCCTCTAAAATAATTGTAATAAGTAACAATAATATAAAGATTATAGTCATTAAAGTAAAAGATATATACCTGAAAATAGCTGTTGACGTTTAAACGTTGACGAACACTGGAATCGGAACACAGTAGCACTCAGTTACATACAGTCAACTGTAAAAGATTAAAGAAAATAACGAACGATTTCTGGTTGCAGAAATTAAAATCTAACAACTCGTTGTACAATTGTACATAAGTATCTACATAACCCTAAAAACGCTTCACGGTTCAATATTCTAGCTTTATTTTTATGTTGATTTTACAAAATTAAATAGTTAAAATATTTTAACTACCTAAAGTCTTTGTTAAATAAACCATAATATAAGTTGGTTTAACGCAAACATGGTTTATCAATAATCAAGAAAGTAATAATTATTCCAACTGATAGATATTGGTTATTATTATCATAAATATAGTTGTTCTAAAAATAATATACCAATGTTGTAATAATATAACAATATTAGAATAGTTATTTAAACAGACACACAATAGTTGTAATTATAATACATTTCTTTGATATAACGATATTATTTTTAACTATGAATAAATTGTAAGTTTAAATTTTCGTGTGGCTGTTTAATAACTGCATAATAAAAAAACTTGAATAACAAAAAAAGCTAGTCAAGAAATAAATATAAACTTTGGCGGTCAGGAAGTACGAAATACTAAACACCCAAAATACCTAGGAGTGGTTCTAGATAGAACACTCACTTATAGAGAACACCTAACCAGACTATCAGCAAAAGTCAAGACCCGTCAGAGCATCATTTCAAAGCTATCTAGCTCAACATGGGGAGCTGATGCGAATACGTTACGTATAAGCACGCTATCATTAGTGTATTCTACAGCTGAGTATTGTGCCCCTGTCTGGCTTAACAGCGTCCACACAAAGAACGTAGACAAACACCTTAATGCGGCTATGCGCTCAATTGGTGGGTTGACAAAGTCTACACCACTAAAATGGTTACCAGTGCTTAGTAACATTGCTCCGCCTAAGTTACGAAGAGAACATGCACTATTGCAAGAATGGATAAAGTACGCTAATAACCCCTTCCTTCCCATACACACGGACCTGACTGCATTAGAAGGTGTTCAACGACTCAAGTCGCGTAAACCACCATGGAAAACAGCAAGGGATCTCACCAAAGATAAATTCAATATAAGTTCTAAATGGGAAAACGATTGGACAATAGAAAATCCAGATAACCAAAAACTGGTGACAAACCCAACTATCAAACAACCGGGATTTGACCTCGAAAGAAGTACTTGGGTAACACTAAACCGTATTAGAACTGGTCATGGTAGGAGCGGTCACATGATGTATAAATGGGGACTGCGTGACAATGAAACGTGTGACTGTGGTTATGAATCCCAGACGATCAATCACATCATCAATGAATATCCAATTTACGCATTTAAAGGCACCATAGAAGATATCCACCTGATGAAGGAAGAAGCGGTGGAATGGATGAAGAACCTGGATGTGAAGCTATAGCATGACCCGTACATTCACCAAATGGGGAACCCCTTATCTATTTTATGTATTATGTTTTATATATTTTATGTTTTAAGTTTTATGTTTTATGTTGAGTTTTATCACTGTTGACCATCTTTTTATTTTAATTATGTAGATGTTATATCTTTTAATATTCTAAGTGTTGTTGATGTTGCTCATTGACGCCATACGAAATAATAACTGCATAATTGCAGTTAATAATATATTGATTTTCACATCTGGAATATTGACTGTTATTAGGTATTATTATAAAGATAAGTAAGATGGGATTTTGATGAGATTTAATTTTTTTTTATGGTGTTTTAAAAGCTCCTTAAGAGGACGCTACACTCACATTCGTTGTCTCCGTCTTACAAGTGCGTAACATAGCAAATTGTAGGCTCCGCAGATCACGTTTATCTCCTTTAGTTTAACAGTTAGAGTAAATTGACCTCCTATTCAATTTAAAGGTAAGATTATTATCGAGAGCATCTCATATCCTTTTTATTATATTTTAATTTTAGAGCGAATTATTACTATTTTAAAATTGTAAATTGTTTGTACATCTTAAAATACACGATATTCCTTTTAAAATTAAAATATAATAAAATGCCTATGAGATGCCCTCAACAATAATCTTACCTTTATATTTAATAAGAGGTCAATTCACTCTAACTTTTAAACTGACGGAGATAAACGTGATCTGCAGAGTGTAAAATTTGATATGTTACGCGTTTGTAAGACGGAGACAACACATGCGGGTGTGGCGTCCTCTTAAGTGGAAAATGTGTATTAGCTTAGATAATAATATAATAATAATGTTGTGTTATTGACTGATTATTTTATAATGATGTTTTCATATTGAATTTTGTGACAGGTCAATCGTCGCGAACTTGTTTGGCTATCTTTCTAAAAACCTCGTCGATCGTGCGACATTACCGTTAGACTTCGTCCTGAATCAACGGCGAACGTGATTGGTCTGATGGAGTCATCAGCAACGGCTCACATGTGCGTTGGCCTGCGTGTCTGTATACCGGGGTGAACAACTGTGTTAGTTGCCGCCGTCTTTTGACATTCGCATCCATCATCACGCCTCGTCCGTCCAACGCCAAGCCTGAACTTAAGTGTCACGGCCGTCCTGGAACGTCGAGCCTGCACTTGAGTGCCACTTGCGTATCCACGAGGTATTAACTATTAACCAGAGCAGTCTGCCGATGGATATTTAACGTGATTGTGGTGTGCGAGCTTGTGGACCGGTAATCCGCCCTGTGCGTAATCCCCGTCCGTGTGTCCACAAGTCGTCACCCATCGCCACCCTTCGGTGGCTGTATAAAATGAATTTCGAACTTTGACAGTTGGAGATAAAATATTGTTATCAATAATATATAATCATATTACATAGTGTTGATATTTTTTTGTATTTATTCTCTTGGGTTATATATATAACTACATATTATTGTTGTATTTTTTTTTTACGGTACCTACTGAATACCTTATACCTTATACAAAATGTACGTAATTATCTAAGTGCTATTATACCTACATCCTTTATACTTTTACATTTTTATAACTCATTCAAATTATGTTTTTATTATTTACCTAATTATTCTTTGGGCACCCGTTTTTTTTGTGTTACTGAATACATTTACCTCTACTGTTTATTTAATATTTGTGTGTAATTAACTACACCCTTTATTCCTTATTATATTGTAAATTATCATATAATACATCTTGCTTAATATTTATTATAAATGTACATTACATTATTTTATATTCCTACATATAAATTTGTTTTTTATAATTATTATTTTTTTTTCGGTACTGTTTACCTATCCAATAAGTTAATTCATGTATCATTGTACTAAATTTTACTATTTAATTTATTATATAGTTTTTGGCCGCCGAATATATATATATATATATAATATGCATGTATATGTTGTTTATTATTAGTATACTATGTTTTGGTACGTATTATATTATGATGCCTACTCAAAGCGTTTATTTATTTTTGTCATTAAATTTTACTTAATTAATTGTTCGCCTTGTTTCT
This sequence comes from Macrosiphum euphorbiae, assembly GCA_949089665.1. Lineage (NCBI taxonomy): Eukaryota > Metazoa > Arthropoda > Insecta > Hemiptera > Aphididae > Macrosiphum > Macrosiphum euphorbiae. The sequence goes on along the minus strand of CARXXK010000217.1, from coordinate 48,583 downwards.
GTTCCAATGCAAATCGCAGAAAAAAACTTCTAATAGTCGTGAACTCGTAAGTATAGTATAAGAAAGAAAGTTTTGAATTCCTAACACACGATACTTTTAGTTACATATATAGGAACGTTGCAATGTCTTTCGAGAATGTTCATTTTACAAATACCTAACTGGAACAATATTTTGCACAGTGCGTTTTATTATACGTGTGTGCTCGACTTGGTGAAATAAGTGGTATAGTGGCTTGTTTATTAAAGGGTAACGTATATGTAGGTTTTTTTTTTAAGCTATTGACTATTATATTACTACTATATTATATGTGCATTGGTGTCTTCAAAAAAATTGTTGATCACACGCAGGACGTTTTCGAATTGACTATGAGAAAATACACTATTTATTATATCTTATTGTTATACCAGCTATACTCTATGCCATCCTGGTCGAATTTGTTACAGAAATCAAAGTATCCATTTCCACCTCCAACGTCAGAATTTTTAGAGTTGCTTATATAATTTCGGTTCAGTGGGCATATTTTATTTTTTTATTGGTCATTTTACTGTTTTAAATAATACAATGTCATTAAGAACCAATAGAATGTGCCAAGATTTGTTTAAAGAAATGCAATATATTTATAATTTTAATGAGTATTTAAAGACTTGTGAAACTATTTTTTATAATATAGTGTTCACAATCCAAATTACTTCAACTTTTTATAGGATTCTACGTAAATACTAACACAATTTCACCCAAATATGGTAGTTTAATTTATAGTTTTCTGATGAACATACATTATTTTTCCAACTTTTGTAGTATTGTCATAAATAGAATATTCACTTCTATGGTAATATAATATAAAAACATTTTAAATGTTCTTATTTTTATTAAATTATGACATGAAGTTAAAAAGTCACATAGAAAAAAGTAGAAATTAATGTCCTGAAGATGGATAGGTAGGTAATATAATTTTACGATGGCTCACCGCTTTGTTGTAAGTACTTATTGTACCTATACCTATACATGCCATTTTTGCTTCGGTATTTAACTATGGTACAACCACAGACAGATGAATCATTGGAAGAAAATCAACAAAATATGGTCGTAAATTACAATAAATTATAATAATTGTGACCCTGACGTGTTATAGGCGTAATAATAATTAATGATATGAACAGAGAATACTACATTATTAAATGTAACATTTCATATCCATATATATATATAAATGAATGTATCAAGATTTTCAAGGAATACATTTGAGTTCAAGAGCGTTCAAGAAGTTACATGTGCAATATACAAGCGATAAGTATCGGACTCGTCTCGGACTCAGACTTCGATACGAGCCGGTACGTAACTATTCCATATCGATAAGTATCGAATTTTTCTTCTTGAAAATCTTCTATATGTGTGTGTCCATATTGCCATGTCAACCATATATATATTATTTTGAGATTTCCGTCCGTGTGTGTCTCCATATTACCATGACAACCAATTATATATTATTTTGAAATTTCCGATGGAATGTTTTGTATATAAATGGTTGTTATGGTGATATGTAAAACATATTATTCATATAGAGTTGGCAATTTTAATGGGCAATGAAGTGTATGGGATCAGATATTTTTATATATATAGAATATAGATAGATTAGACCTCTGGGCAGAAGATAGGCTAATTTACAAAGGAAGAAGACCAACCCCACTGTGATGTGCTCAAACAGGGATTTTGAGATTTCCAATGGAAATTATTGTCGTGGGTTTCAAACCTATAATAATAATAATTATTGGTTGCCATTGGTTTAAAATTGTTGTTATAGTATAAAAAAAGTATTATTATATAATATTATTCATATAGAGTTGGCATTTTTGGGCAATGAAGTGCACGGGATCAGCTAGTTATATAATTCTTGCTAATACCAATTACCTATGTAAACATAGGTGGTTTTGTGTATACCTATTACCTATACACAATATAGGTCTTATGGCAACCCGCATGGTGGGCAGTCCGCTTAATAAAGTTGTTATATATATATATTATACAGCCATATTGCGGGTTGAGAATAAGAAGAAATAAGAAGAAAAAAGTTCTCAGCATCTTTTCATTATTCCAACTAAATTATATGATATACGTAGGTAAAACTTTTTTTTTTAAATCCCATACAATATTTTTAAATCTTATCAGAGTAACCGACATCAATATTTATAAGGAAATTTGTTTTTACATTATTTCAATGTTTAATCAAAAAAAAAAATATTAAAAATTTGAGCGAATAAATAATTATATAACTAAAATGTACCTACCTACCTAATTTTATTATTTTAATTATATTGCAGATTGAGACAATGCATTATTATTTATAATCCTGCTAATACTATAACTTATAAGTAATACCTATCACATTATCGTTAACACGTCTTAACAAAACATTAAAACAAAATATTAAATATAAATTGGTGGCAATTGAAATTGATAATAAAGTAGGTAAATAGTTTTTAAATTCAAACTATAATAACATTAAGTCTATATTAGGTATATAATAAATACTTTTAGAAAAATACCATACGATATTATTGTAATTTTTGTTTTTATCGTTTCATCGACGTGTATTATTGATAAAACCTTTTAATACTAACCAACATTGAATAACGTGATGACAGAACATTTTCATACTTACGTAAACTTATCAGAATAAAAAAGTTCTATGGAATTAAAACAATATAATAACGATTCAGTATTTTTTCATGACATAGAAAATGTTCATTTCCTGTTTCTCGCTGAGTAGTTTTCGAATAAAAAGATGTACAATAGAAAAATGTATGCAAAAAAAAACGATTTTTTTGCAAAAAATGGACATAGAACATTTTTATTCTTCGCTCTTGATATATGTTATATGTTATCATAACTCATGATTTTTTGTCGACGGTAACTTAGGTTATCAAACGGTACTATATAATTTATTATCCATATTATGGGTCGCTGTGAATTGTGTTCCATGCCCAATATTAAGGAGGCTGGAGCGTGATTAATTTTCGGTCGAAAACATAGCTCACGACTTCAATCACTACGCCCAATTTAATGTTCTGATATTAATTTTTGAAAGCAGATTTGAATAAAAGTGTAAAAGTATCAGTAAAAGTGTTAGACAATTTTATAAAATCAAATATTTACTTTGTTATAAAATTAATATAATTTTAAGTAACCTATTAATTAACTTGTGTTGATTCCAGAATAAATAGCCATTTGTGGAATTATAAGACCTTCGCCAAAGTCTTAATAATAATCTCAATAGACATACCATCTTCATCTTCAAAAGTGTAATCTATATGAGAAAAAATATTAAGATTTAATAGACTATAACATTTAATATATAAACCTAACATAACTTATCAAAAAAATTAAAAAAATATATAAATACAGTTTATTATTATTATTTTAAGTTTAAATTTGTACAAAATCACATATTAAATAATGAGAATAATGATTTTAGTTATATTGTTGTAATTTAAAATAATATTCATGGGGACTTGAAACTTCTCAAACTTCTCAATACTTATTATTAAGTACAAATATTGAAATATTATACCTAATAATGCATATAATATTTATAACATTTAATTCAACTTAACGGCTGCTATCGTATTATTAATAATAACAATATAATTAATATAATATAATATAATATCCCAGACTGACAAATCATCGACGCTCAGAATCGTTTTTCTTATACAATGATATTATATCATTAAAATTAAAATTTAGCACCATCCATTTCAGTCACCAATGTGTAACCTACTGTAATACAGCAAAGCGACACACACTTTTCCGATTTTTAAAAATTTTATTTGATAAAATATTTTCACTAAGAAATTCTGTTGAAATAAAATCGGTGGACATGTTATAATATTAATATGATTCACGTATAATTTGCTTCGTTGAGTCTAAAACTTACGCACGAAAAAGAACTTTATGGTCTGCAAAATAATTTTAATTGTTACATTCATATATCATATTAATATTATTTTAATCATTATAATATTAACATCTGTTAGCCGGCGCTACGTATATGCAATTTCGCTACATTGCAGTGTAGTGGCACCTCTGCTCTGTATTATCGCTGGTCTTTAAACGCATTTAATATACGAACAGTAGCTGGGTACAATTATTTGCGGGTATACGAGTAAAGGGGTATAAAAGTGGGTCAAATTTTGTTTGGGATTTGAGAATGGGTATAATTTAAAAAGGGTTAATCGTTTTTACTCCCTGAATTTATAACGACCATTTGACGGGGCTGAGAATTGTTAATAAAATTGATTGATAATAGCAGTAATTTGAAATTATTTAAAGAATGATTGCTTTATACTTATTTAAATTCAACACTGTCCTAACTCCTAATACTATATCTATAACTATAATTATATCTATATCTATAACTTTAACTATAATTATAACTACTATAACTATATTATTACTATTATTATTATTTCTCTAATTTTATTCAACATCCACATGGTCACTAAAATCCTATTTCTATGTCACCAACCACTATAACACCAACTTCCGACCGGATCCACTATTCATTGACTTCCATTCAAACCTGTCCAAGATTCTTCAGAATATATATATATTTACTAGTATTTAAAAGGTAGTGGCCAGGGTTACTTATTATACCAGTGAGTGCAGTGCATGGTGCCATGGTGGATATAAATTTATTAATAAAAAAAAAGTACACAGAGATTAGCGCCAATACAATACCATTAATGCAATAAATAATTTTAGATCACTCAAAGAAGAAATTAAAAATACGATTCCCACTGTTCAACTAATTTTAACACCAATACATAATATTATTATAAAAAAATTATAAACACAACAACATAATATTTGAAATAATAATAAAAAAACTCCCGTAAAAAGTCAGGTAATAATAAGTGAGTGAGACCAGCCGGCAATAGTCTGTGATGTGTTTGACAGGGAGATGAAGACAATATGAAAATTAAATACAATAATTAATTTACTCATTACGAATAATGTGGACGATGCACCTCGGACAATTTTCGTGCTTATCTAAAACCAAATAGCCTAAAACCTCTGGTTGCTGTATGCCTGTATTATTTGTCATTTTCACAGGTCATCTTCTAAGCCAGCTGTCGGGAATTAGTTTCTGGAAGAAGGGTCCGGAGGGTTAGAAAAAAAAACTATTTAGGTGCTATATATAGCATATATTTAGATGCTATACTTGTAAGTATACTCTAATAAGTGTAAATCTATAGCACCTACCTACTTATATATTATTTGATATGCTACTACAAAAAAATACCAAACAAATATAATATTATATACATGTATTTACAAAATACAAAAAATTGTATTACTTACTTGGTTTATACTGTTTATGGGTACCAAATTTAAATTGGCTGAGTTTAAATAATATCTTACGATCACGTGGACTCATTAACTTTTCCATATTGCCCAATAGCTATGAAACATCAAGGTACGTACAATACTATTTTAGATCCATGTTCTGATAAGTAATAGCTTTTGTTTATTTAATATTGAATTATTTCATTGTTGATGTGTGCACCTATATGTATATAAATATTGAAATATTGAAAATAAAAAGAACAATTCATTTTCAACAAACTTAAAGAAAGTAAGGAAAGTTAAGAATAATTTTGGAAAACTTAAACAAATTACAAATTAAAACGGCAATCTAAAAAATTTAATATTATTCGCATAAAAGTTAAAACTGTTACGTATATAATTTAAATGTTTTTTTTAACGAAATTGAAATATAAACATTAACAAGAAATAAACAATTTTCTTGTATTGATTATAAGGAAATTAATAACAGACATTGGCCAGCATACTTATTATTTTTTTATAATATAAAATATAAATAAATAATAATTATTTATAAACTTTTATATTATTATGTTTGTAGCCTATTCAAGATAAGAATTAATACTAATAGTTGGTATAATAGCCTTACATTATAGCCAGGGCTAGTAAGTATAGTGATGTATATGTTCATAAAAATTTTATAATTTATCATATTAATTTCTTATCAGATATTATATCCTTTGATATTATATAGTTATAAGTTATAGTATTGTACCTATTGTATTAATGTTTATTTTTAAGGTGAAGCAACCATAATTAGTTATGAGTTGAGAATGTGCATGTATTAACGTTTTTATTGAACATGAATAAACGATGGCAGCAGAGGAGTAGTAGTGTTCACACAGATCCTCCTCTGCTGTCGGTTCAAACGGAAAAAAAAAAAAAAAAAAAAAAGTTATAGTATATTTAAAATTAATAGTTGTATTTAAACTGTATTACCATTTACACATTTTAATATTATACCATTAAACATAATATAGGAAATCCAAAATACAAATAAATTTATCTCGGCAACAAATGTGCATTTTTAACTATATTATTAAAAAAAAGTTGTATTTTTACTTCAAGTATAAATGTTAAGAGTATAAACGTTTTCCTACATTAATTGATTTTCCGTTTTTTTTGTAATTTATTTTTTGAGTTTTTTCCACAATTTTACACTAACTACTTTTTGTGATTAGTTATTAGTTATTACAAATCATTATGTACCTAGTCTTAACACAAGACACGACCGACATTTTATATTTTATTGCACATAGATACAATTTGAACATAGACGAGTTGTCTAGTATACGATAGTCTAGTAGCCTACTAATTTATATTTTCTAGGTATTTACTACATGTACATACTATGCTATTAATATAAAAATGGTAGATTTCTTATCTGTTGATTAAGTAGGATTTTCGTTACTAAACTCTAGCTGGGTGTTTAGCTGAGCAGCTTTAAACGGTTGGAAAAACGTTTATCGACAGAATCAAGTAAACCACGCCGTAAAAAGTACAAGAAGCATGATAAAAAAATAAGAAAAATTGTGGAAAATTGATCTGAAAATTAACATGTATTAATATACATTGATTTTATTTAAATGATTATATTATGTTTGTAAAGTACGTATGCCTACAGCTTACTCGGTACGGCTGTAGGTACCTACCGTGACACGTACGACTCGAGTCTTTTCCCACACATTTTCAAAACAATGGTCATACTATATAAGGGGTAAATGGTCACTTTGTATTGCCCATTGTTTCAAATGCATAACGCGGACACTTTGTACTGTCGGGTAAAAAGGTAGATTGCAGAACGCGGACACTTAATACGGTAGGATAAAAATGTCGGCGGAGTACGATTGCGCGCGTTTTACCTTTTTAGGTATACGATTGCGCGCAGTGCCCGAATAACAAAAGACAACATTTTAATTACTCAAAGGCGTACGATTGCGCGTGAAATTGGGTGCGACGTTGCCAAATGTATTACGTAAATAATAAAAATACAAAAAGTTAATAATATAAAATAAATGTTATTTAAAAAAAAATTAAAAAATTAACGTAAATAATAAAAAATAAAAAAGTTAAAAAAAAATAATACAAAATAAAGAAATTTAATAATTGAAAAAATATAATACTCGTAAATCAATATTTATATTAAATTGTAAACCCCCGATACCTATTTCCAACTATGGCCAAATACTTTAGTAAATTTTCTGGTGTTTTATTGTTTACATAATGTTTGTGTTCATTTTTCAAATTTTCAATTTTCCTTGATTCTTCATTCGATTTTGGTTTTATTATACCTTTGGAAATGGTTAATAATTTGGTAACTGTTTCTGCCTGAGGTTCCATAAGGGTAGCTATAACGACAAATATTGGTGGATGAGCACTATTAAACTGTGCATTATATGTACTATGGAAACTTTCAGCCCCGTTTGTAGTCCTAAAAATAAATAATATAATATTATAGTTAACACATTTTTTTTTTAAAACTATTATTAGAACCGAACACAACTGATAGTTAATTGATATAGTCACATCATGCACGATTATAGTATAGGTATATTCGTACATGTATGGACATTTACAATAAAGATAATATTTTTGATAATATAACCAATTCATTCTTTAGTGATGGGAAGTTTGTCTGATATCGGCAAAAATAAGTAATAAATAATCTACTATAATTTACTATGGTATCCTACGGATTTACCATGGACCTATATATTTGGCAACGTTGCTTAAAAGTTAAAATAATATAGCGCGCGCAATCGTACGCTTAAAAAGGTACCGCTGATAAGGACCGCGCGCAATCGTATCGCGCCCAAAAATGTACATGGCAGAACGCGGACACTTTGTACGGTCCGGTAAAACTTTACATTACAGAATGCGGGAAATTTGTATTCTTATATACATAAGGTGTATATTGTAAATATATGAAATATAAAGACTTGTGGTTTTGAGATATTTCAATATTGTACTATACATGAAGTTTTTAAAGATTTTTTCAGTATTATATTTTATTTGTCATTTTGCATATTTATATTGTACACATTTTTATTTTACTTAAACATAACTTTTGATAATATTAGTAGTATAATATATAATATAAATTATTAAAATATAAATTTAAAAATAAAAACTAAATTGTTATAAAATATTGTTCATTAATAATAATCAAAATGAACAATATTTTATAACAATTTAGTTTTTATTTTTAAATTTCTATTTTAATAATTTATATTATATATTATACTACTAATACTAGGTATATAGCTTATATTTATAATAATATTATATACTTTATGTATATAATAATACAAAGTGTCCGCGTTCTAAAAATTTAAATAAAAATTTTCAGTCGACTGTACGAAGTGTCCACGTTCTGCAATGTACCCTTTTACCTGACAGTACAAAATGTCCGAGTTTCGCACTTTTAATGCTTGACCGTACAAAGTGACCAAGAACTTATATAAGGTACTAAGATAGTGTAGGTACTCACACATTTACACATTTGTACATACGGCTGGTTTCGTTTGTTACTTCGCCAAATATGTTATTAAGTCATTGGTTTGAAATGAGAATCTTCTAATTTCATTGGACCTAAGACGAAGCGGACTACAATTAGTATAACAGCCACGGGCCAGGCGACTTTAGCTACTATCGCGGCGGGAACGGTTACTCTGACGTCTAAGCATCAACACGTGTCAGGAGAGTCTATTGACTCATGCGACGACGTTTCAGACGGACTACCCACCGAATTATCACCAAACGGTGACGGTACCGAACGACTCACACAGGGGCGGTATAATCGTGCTACCAAGATATGCATACCACAACGGTGCACCGTGTAGTGTATTATCCTGGTGTACCTCTGTTTAACACGGAGTACCTTGGCGCCCGCAATGTTAACCTGGTGGTGCACCACGCAATGTAAAACCTGGTTCACCATATAGTTATGTACCCGGTATACAATGGTATACACGATTGCCTCGCACTTATAGTGGATAGCGATCAGATACCGGTCGGTAACCGAATTATCACCTAGCGGCGACGGTACTGATCGACTCGCACATTGTGGCAGTATAATCGACCGAGGTATACACCAAGACGGTGCACCGCCTAGTGTATCCTGGTTACCTCTGTTTAACACGGTGTACCTATTGGCGCCCGCATAGTGAACCTGGTGGTGCACCACGAAACGTATAACCTGGTTCGTCAAGTTATGTACCCGGCTTACAATGGTGTACACGACTGCCTCGTTCCCAGTGGACAGCGGCCAGATACCGCTCAGTGGAAAGCTGGTCTGATCCGTCGTCGGATGGGTCATAGACTCTAAACTACGGTTGATGGTTGACGTGGTCAGAATGCCAGGTTCCGTCATTAAACTTTGTCCTCGATAGTGGCCAAAGTGGCCGAACTGAATGTCTGGTTGTAATGATATTCAGCTTCGTCTTACTTGTTACGTAGCGATCTCCTCACGGCGCACACTATAGTTCAATGTCCGACTTGGTCTGACTGAAAGACAGAGAAGACGACACAGCTTTGGACCTTTGCTCGAATTCGATATCTTTGAATATCTGTTTGATAGTAAATACTTAATCTAACTAAAATTCTGTAAAATTAAAAAAAAAAAATGTTTTTAAATTTACATTAGTGACAGTGATGAGGCTGTCAAAATATACGTAAGAATGTATGTTATGTTTATTATATTATATTTAATGTTTATTTTTTTAATTAGAAATAAACATCTACATTATTTTAAACACGAAAAAATGAAAAGTAGATATAGGCCAATATGATCTATAATGGACGGCACTATGCAGGTTTGGGTATTTTTTATTTGATCATAAATCCATAAACTATTTTTCTCAATGTCCAGTTGTTTAATAGTGTATAATGTATACCTATTATAATAATCTACGATGAAAGTGGAACTAACGTATTTATTTGTACACACAAGTGCTGACATACGAGACAAATAATAATTAAAAGATTTTCATTTATATTGATTAGAAAAATACATTTAAAATGATCAATAACTTTTTTAAAACCTATTTATTACTTTTTCAAATAAAATTAAAACTTCTCAGTTATTATTATTTTGGGGACTACGAATATAATTAACATATTTTATAATTCAGAATTCTGTCTTATAAACGTGAATATTAGTAAATAGACGACTTATGACTTGCGTGGATCGCATTAATGTTTACAGTATATTTACATGAATAGTTTTTGTAAACCTACATATTATGTCTTTGTTTATTTAAATAAAGGTACATGTCGTGTTCATCTTTAGAAACTTCAGTTATTTAAAATAGAAATACGTGATTCTTAATACTAACATAATTTAACAGATAAAAACCGATAAAATAGCCCGACAATAGAATAACTTCAATATATTTAGAAACCGATTAAGTATTTAAAACTAACGACAAACTATAACTAATTGAATATTGACACTTTATATTTTGAGCTTAAATCTTTATATTCGTTACTATACGAGTTGCACCGGAGATTTTAAATGCTGCCTACGGTTCCCAACATTATACGATTTTCCGAAATGAGCTGTCAAATTCACCATGGAAAAAATGTAATAATAATAATAATTATTATAATAATTATTATTATTATTATTTCATTGTCGAATATTTAAAAATTAAAATTTTAATGCATAACATGATATAATAAAATATTTTATATATACATAGAATATCATATAAATTTAAAATCATTAAATTGTTGATACATTTAATAAACAAATAAAAAAGTACATAATTGTAATATTTTTAAAAACTATTGTTATACGAACAAACTATTTTTCATCTATTTTTATTCATTTTCAATGGGTAAAAAATACTTTTTCTTAACAAAAATGTGCTTAAAAATGTAATATATAAGTAATCATTACAGTGATATAGATAGAAAGTAAAAAAGTTAAATTTAACACCTACTCAAATTATTGTATATAAATTACAATTAAAAGATTAAAAACATTTAAAAATAATTTGTCTGACTGATGAATTTGTATGACATAAATTTTAACTGTAAATATATTATTTAGAGTAGAAAACAGGTAAGTAAATAATAACAAGCGAAACTTACTAAAAGATACAGTGATTATAGAAAAATGACAACAATAAAAATAAAATATAAACCTGGGACGTTACCTTTATATAAGTAAGTACCTATGTAATTTTTATTAGATTTACTGAATTCGTTACCTAATTATTCATTTATTTTTTTACATTATTATGTTGTGTTTATTATTTATATTATGTATATTTTTTTCCCTTTGTTTTTATTATATTTGTGTTTTTATATAATATATATTATATTTATATAATAGCACTAGAAATTATTATTGGAATTTAAAAACCGAATTCCACAAGGAAAAAAATAGCATAATGCACTGTTTCTTGAATATAAGTAACGCCTATGATATCAAATATTTAATACGATAACCATAAGCGGTCTTAGGATTTCAATTTTGAAAGAAACTTAATATCGTACAAATTTTAAAAATATTATAACGTGTCCGTGGGCCCTTCGCCTGTAAATTATTTCACTAAAATCCGGTTTTTAATAAATCTGGATTATCGAATTAATCCTAAGTGCACCTATCGTTCTATAACTAATTTTAACTAGTAATATTAATAGTATATAAAGTATTATTAATACTCAAGTAAAATAGAATTTAACTACATCCATACCTTTAGCATAACTTCGACCAGCTGCAGGTATCTTAATATTATTGATTGATTTCACCCGTGAAATTTAGAGTGCTGTGAGCTGAGGTTCTGTGTCGCGAGCTATTTTAAGTCGTGGACAAAAATCAAATTGAAAACATAAAGTACTTTACTTTACTTTAATTTAATAACACTGTAGTATAAAAACCAAAGTTAAAAAAGTTAAAAACTTATTCTATAAATTATTACAAATAAAACACTGTCGAAATATATTACAATATAAATAAACTAATTTTATTCGATTAAACATTTACAAAGTGTTTATCGTCATCAAAAAATAAACAATATATTCACCAGCTTTCTACTATATTAATAATAAGAATAATATTTATAGCCAGCACAGTATTGCACAATATAATATAATGTGTTTATTTAGATAATAGCCAACACAATATAATATCAATTTTATGTACAACATAGAGCTTATACATCATAATAATAATAGTTACAAAGTAACTCTTATATAATATATAAAGTAATGATATTCCTCATCGCTTCAACGATGAAACCAAATTAGCTGGTGACGACTGGATGTTAAACTTTATGTCAAAATACAATTTCAGAGTGAGAAGGCCAGAGGCTACTTCAGTTGGTCGTTTAATGGCTTTTAATAAAGTTTATAAAGTTAAACAATTTTTATGTTATTCTTATTAAAGAACTAAGAAGTTGTTTTATTATTAATCTTTTACTAGTTAGGTAAATTCAAGACTGTTAAAATATTTTTAGCTATACTTATAAGTTTTTTAAAATACCCATATTAATAGGTATATATTTTTAATTGGTTTTATGTAAATAGGTACCTATTATTGACAAGGTTTGTTAAATTGTAATGTTATTCTCATTAAAGAAGCTGTTTTATTAATATAAGTTGTTTAAATATTATTAAATATAATATTAAAAAGTTGTTGGGCTTATTTATATGTGTATGTCATCTTACCCCAGGGAAATGTCAACTTAGCACATGGGTAAGATGACGAATTTTGGTTTTTTTTTTTTAGTTTAAAAAAAAATTGGCTTAAAGAAAAATGTTGACACTGATATTTTTTTTACAACTGTTCCACAAGTTAAATTTTAAATTGGTGTAGAATTTGGACTTATATAATAAAAATCGGTGCAACTCGTTTGCGCACAATCCAAATTGTTTACCTAGATATCGATGACTCGTTTGCGCACAACGAATACCGTCGTTAACCTAAAAACGGACGACTCGTTTGCGCACAACATAAACACTGCATAACATATTATATTTTATATTTTTAAATTTGGACTTACGTAAAGTAATTGATTATCGGTACAAATTATCAGTACTAAAGACCGGTATATCAATATTCAATATATCATTAGTCATTACTCATTATCATCATTGAAAATAATCGACGTGTATTAAACATAATATTTTTAAGAAGTCGTTCGCCAGAAAGCGGAACTACCTACTGACTATTGACTATGGATATCGAAATTTGTGATATTTTTGAAACGCGTCGAGGTAAAAACTGTATAAATATAGATAGTTATAAATTTAGAAAATTTTGAACTTTAAAACCTGATATACATTTTAGGTGTACAAATAAAAAATGTTCCTTGAGTGATGTAGTAAGGTTAGTTAATAATAAAAAAAATAAAATTTTAAAAATCACAAACACGTATAGAACTACTATTACTTCTTATTAATTGTATAATTATATATTTATTCAGAACAGTCACACACGACATGCACATTTTTAATCAAGCCTGTACATAACAGATGGTCCTAAGCCTATATTAAAGTGAGAATGGAAATGTGCTGTTCTGCTCAAAGTTAAATGTGCGCAAATGAGTTGTACCTTTATAATTTAAACCCAAAATATGTGTGCGCAAACGAGTTGTGATTTCGTGCGCAAAAGTGCCGTAAAAAAGGTAAATGTGCGCAAACGAGTCGCACCCAATAAAAATTAGCCATTTGAGAGTACATTAAACCTAAGATTCGTCAACTTGCCCTGGTCTCCCCTATCTATGATAGTATCACGGTTTGTTGTTGATGTATAACGCGTTATAAGTACCTAATGAATATTGTGATATGATTAATTTGGAATTTATTATAGGTATCTATTATAGGTAAATTTTTTTCAATACTATAGATAAGTATATAATATGTCTTATACCTAGACTGACATACCGTCTCCGCTCAGAATCGTTTTTCTTATACAATGATATTATATCATTGAATTCAAATTTAATACCATCCATTATACAATGACCCAATAGTAACCTACAGTACAGCAGAGTGACATCCACTTACCCACCTTTTTATTTTATTTTATTATTATTTATTGTTTTTATAGTAAGTTTTTTATGCTGCAAATCCTATTATAATTTAGTATTTTAAATTTTTAACAAACAAATGTTTTGGTATGATGTAAACTATTTAATTGGTTTTTATATTATTTTATAATATTATTGAGCATTATTTATTCATTATTATAAATTAACGTGTCAACACGCTAATTTAAAATTAATTTATACAGCATATTATGTGTGTAAATCCTTATTATGTTGTATAGCTCGGTATAGGTATACTTTTGGTTTATTTTGGACCAGTGTGGTGAAATATTAATTTTTTTATCGACATATAAGGAAAAAAATAAAAAATAAAAATAGTCAATATGTCTATAAATATCTACATCTTTTAAATCTACTAAAGTATGATTTTACGTTTCAAGTTTTCAATGATGATCAGATTTAAAAAAAAAATGCTCCAGGACATTCGAATGTTACCTATTCCGTCTAACAAAAGCACAACTTAGCAAATTAAAGTTTAATGGAACCAATTTTGTGTTCTTAGCAGTTATACCCGAATTTTGCGTCTGTTTCGCACATCCTGTTTTTGATTGGTTCCTCGTTGGTTCCCCGAAACCACCGGAAGTGGTCGCAAGGACAAGTCATCTTCTTATTCCGCGGTGGGTATAGCTTAAAATATTTTAGAGTGAATTGAATAATCATCAAATATAAAGGTACGAATGAAATTATGCGTTGTCCAACAAATATCGTTGAATGGATACTTTATTTTTGAAACAGGATGTTAATTTTAAAATCGTAATTTCTAATATTTTACATTATTGTAACTTATAAGTTATAACTCACTTTAAAATTATAATATCATTAAAACTTATATTCGACTAGACCGTTTTTAAAGAGTTAAGTTTAGGCAATTTTAGATGTGTTCATATGCTGGTTCGTGTAAAAGTGTACTTAGTAAGACAGTAGTATCTATTGTCTATTCGTTTATCAGCTACCTACTTATAATACAGTGGATGTCCTGAAGAATGTCATTACAACATTTTCAATTCGAGTTCAGAAATAATTCAGAATGAAAATATGGCCGAAGGGCGAATTGTAGGTATAATGAAAAGATTTGAAAAATAATTGTCAATATACTTACCTATAAATTTAAATTATAACTTTTCTTTCTAAATGTGTTCAGATTCTGGATGTCGTTAGATCTTCAACTGGTATTGTCCATTATACTATCGTTAAAGTGCTGTTTGAATTCAACTACCTACTATAAATAAGTAAGAAAATACATATTCTATACATTTATTTTAATTCAATGATATTTTATTTTAGTCTGGACGCACGACGCCATGGTTTGCCATATAATATCTTATACAGTTATATCCTATCATGGTCGAGCGTCTAGACACAGTGCATAATATTTTACTTACAAGAAAAATATATACCTACCCCATATTTAAATAATATTGTGATCATGATGTAAAGCTACATAATAAGGTTGTTGTACATTTTTTGGGAAAGATGATCATATTTATACTTTTTGAAAAATATCCTTGTTCCGATAAAATTGAAGAATACAAGCATACAGCTCATGATATTTACTATGATTGTCATAGGCAATATGAAAAAAAAAGTTTAAATAAAGATTGAATAATTACTTTTTTTCCAAAAAATAAAATAAAAATACAGTTTAATTTTTAAAGATTTGTTAATATTTTAGGAGAGAATTGAATAATTTATAATTATATACTAAATTAACTGATGAAACATTTAAAAGTGTGTGGTGCATCGTACAAAACATTTAAAGCCGAGCTAAGTCTCACATACACTTCTATGTTCAATCCTGTTTATAAGATAGTGACTGGGAGTATATTTCAAGTGTAAGAGCACCACACACTTTTAAATTTTTCTTCAGTTAATTTTTCATTATTTTTTTGTATTGTTTTTTTAGAAAAGTGTGTTTTTAAAAAAAAATTTTTTTTATTTTTTCCTCGGAGATGACTTTTGTAATGGGATTACGCAATTCATGTACAACGCTCACAATAACAAGTACTACTTTTGTAGAAAGCGGCCTCGTCGACCACACCCAAAAGTGGTCATAGCTAGAATAAACGCTTCGGATCACAACAACTTCCCAAGGGCGCCTACATGCCACGCGCCGCTCAATTCAAAGGGCGTCGCCTTCGTATATTCGTATATATAGAGGCTAGGGCCTCAATACAAATTAGATGTACCAGAGCCGCCAAGACCGAGCGAGCCGCTTAGCCACCAGCCATTTCACACGACTTACATGGAGATTATCGACTACTACAACGAGTCAACTCACGACGCTGCAATTCACCACGACTATATTAATTATTATTGGTTTTAATAAATTACAATTGATTTATATTTAAAATTGACTACATTTTATTGTAAAAGTGCAACAAGCTTTTGGATCCCTGAAGGGCCGCATGTAACACTGGCGCAGTCGGTATTGGATTCTACAAAGGGAGGCAACCATCAAAGGCTACCGTCAACAAAGAAGAACTGTACACTCTTCCGAGAAGACAACTCCAAGAAGAACCATCAAAAACAAATAAGTCACGTCGCGGTACCAACAAATCCATCAGCATGTCATCAGCAACCAGGAACACAGCATTATTGTGAGTGAATAATTATTTAAATTTGTTACATAGACGTATGCAACATAATTAGGACATATTAGATAATTCTAAGTAGTTGACTATAAGTATAATGGTGTAAAACGTTTTAAATTTTATTGAGGGCATATTTTATTGATTATATTGAAGTTTTATTGAATTTATTGAGGGCATATTTATTGATTATTGAAGTTTATTATTGAGGGCATGTTTTATTGAAGTTATTATTGATTATTATTGAAGTTTATTGATTTATTGAGGGCATTTTTATTATTGAAGTATTATTGAAGTTTATTGAATTTATTAGAGGGCATATTATTGAAGTTATTATTGTATTTATAGGGCATTTTTAGTATTATTATGAGTATTAACGTATTAAATAGGTAGCTAAGTAATTTATGGACAAAGAAGGTACATCTCCCTTGAACGTAGCTAATTCATTGTATGACACTAGTGTAGTAGAAGAAGCCCAGTTAGAAGCCCAGTTATTAGCCCAGAGAGAAGCCCAAGCCCAGTTTGAAGCCCAACAGAAAGCCCAGTTAAATATTATAGTAGATACCCAGTTAGGAGATAGCACAAGTAGAAACCCAAGTCCAGGAGTAATCACACGTAGCCAAGTTACAGATAGTTTTGAACATCAGTCATTAGTATTTTTACCTATAACACGCACTAAAAAAATGGCAGTAACCATAAGATTAGAAGACGCTTTTAAATTAATTCCACTATGCACAGGAATAGACGATATCTATCAATTCATAAATGCATGCGATATGGCAGTAAGTTTAGTCGACACCAATAGTGCACCAACACTAGTAAAATATATTACCACACGTTTAACGGGTAGAGCGTTAGAAATGATTAAATACAAAAATGTATCGAAATGGCAGTTTATAAAAATTTATTTAACAGACGCATTCGAAGTGACAACCAATGCATCGTCGTTGCAACTTCAATTAAATTCGATTAGAATGAATCACAATGAGGATGTAAACGATTATTGTCATAGAGTAGAAAAATTATATTATCAGTTATGTACCGTAAGTACATTAGGCAAAGAACCTGCAGAAGCAAAAATTATATATGATATATTAAGGGAACAAACTCTAGCGATATTTATTAAAGGATTATTAGAACCGATTAGAACAATAGTAAAATCTCGTAACCCCAAAACCCTGGAGATCGCGAAACAACTTGCTATGTCAGAACAGGTAGAACTAAGATTAGAACAGGAAAATAGGAACCATTATTCGAATATTCATTCACAAAATTATAACCAGCGCAGATCGAATTACGAAAATAGGAACAACGAAAACATTAGACCAAATAACCCTGTAAGGACAAATAATTATCCGCGTGCAAACAATTTTTCTCAACCAATCAATAGGCCAGCAATAAAATGCTATAATTGTAATGGTAATCATTATGCATCTCGATGTAGGAATAATACGAGACCTAGTTATGCGAGCAATGGCAATAACAACCGTCCACCTGATAGGAATGATTTTACGCAACCACTTACGAATTATAATATACAGGTAGTTACGTGTTCATACTGTAATCGAACTGGTCATAATATCGACTCGTGTTATAAAAAGAGAAACGATGAGAGTAGAAACGTTAATAATTCGGAAAACGAAAACGTGTCGAACGAGAGGCGCGGTACTCATACGATAAACCAGATTATCGCGGAACAACCGACTCACGAATATTCCATATATTCTCAACCTTAGAAAATAATCATATAACATTTAATTCATTCGCCGCTAACACAAATCAATTACAAATACGTCACAAACCCGGAGTTCTAAATTCAAATGTAGATACTCTCACATGCATATATTCAACTCAGGAAATAAAAAACAAATCATACGAACAATATATCGAAAAGTTAGGAACACAAATTATCACAAATATTAATGTAAAAGAAACTATAGGTACACTAATAGATTCACCAAAAAAATATAATATAGTATCAGAAATTGCCAAGCAATATAATTTTAAAACAGGAACGAATTATCAATTAAAAAAAACAATTTGGAAACGGTACAATATTGCCGACTAGTAAAGTAATAGGAGGCACACCCTATTACAAACAAGAAAACAGGTTTATAATATTCTTAGTAACGAAAGACCTACAGAAGGCCACTCACGAAAGCATATATATGTATCACTAATAAATTTAAAACTATTTTGTAAGAAAAAAAATCTGAATAAATCAGCCAAGGGCGAGATAGGCGATCACGATCACGATGATTTAGAATAAGGAAAAAATAAGGTCAATGTTACAATACACATTTTGCAAAACAGGTATAGAAATAATTATATGTGCAAATATAGAATATAATGCAGAAGAAAAAGCAATCATTTTATTACAATTTCACGATTCAAAACTAGGCGAACATTTAGGTGTGAATAAAACCATTAAGCGCGTTAAAAAAAAACAATTCTTATGGAAGGGTATAAAAGAAGATGTTAAATAATATATAAGGAATCGTGCGTTATGTCAGGTTAATAAGGTATCAAATCGGCACATAAAACAACCAGTGACTATTACATCCACTTCGTCTAAACCATTCGAAAAAATATTTATGGATATGGTAGGGCCCTTGCCGATTACACTGTCCAATAATGTATACATTTTAACGATGGAGGACGATTTGACACGTTACACTTTAGGAATTCCACTTCCTGACCAGAAGGCAAAATACTGTTGAGGAAGCCTTTGTTACACACTTCGTTTGTGTACACGGCATACCAGAAACAATACTCACGGATCAAGGAACTAATTTCCTCTCGAAAACGTTTGCAAATGTTTGTAAGATATTAAAGATAGAAAAGGTTAACACAAGTCCATTCAGACCGCAGGGTAACCCCGTAGAACGCGCTCATAGGACTTTAACCGAGTACTTAAGACATTATGTAGATAAGAATTTAAATAATTGGGATCATTTACTACCCTTTGTATTCTTTGTATATAATTCAACGGTACATACTTCTACTAATTTTCAACCATACGCATTAGTTTATAGATGTACATTGGAGGTACCGATTAACTCGAAGGCCAAACCTGAACCACGTTACAATTACGACGACTATATATATTCGATATAAAAAAAATATATATATGAGAAATATCTAGAGAAAAAAAAAATATGTATAAATATAATAAATAATAATAACATAAATTAGATTATGATAGGTACTTCTAGGAAAATATATATAAATAGTTTAGTTTTAATATAATTATAATTTATACTTTTAGATTGGTGATGGTGGCGAGTTTTCTAGTCAAAACTGTCGACTCTGACGAAATAAATACATCAGAGTACTTTTCGTATACGCCTTATGGAGTTGGCAGGGGTATACAATATGAAGGTTTGGGGCCAGTTAGATTAATAGGGGCTCAATACAATCTTGTAACATTTTTTTCACTAAAAGAATATAACACGAAATATGAACTATTGGGGGAAAAAATAAAAAATACAACAAATTTATGTACTGACCAGAAGTACCAAGATTTATGTGGGAAGTATCAAGCAGTAATTACAGACTTATATAACGAAATAACTAAACAGAAAGAACGTACATATATGTCGCTAGGAAGTACTATGGAAGACATTAAAAACAGCAGAAAGAAAAGGGGATTAATAAACATAATAGGTAACACCATGCATACGTTATTTGGCGTATGTGATGACAAGTGCACTAAGAAAACACAAGAAGCTATACAAAAAACGGAAGAATCAGGAACTAATATATTACACATAATGGCAGCTCAAACTACTGTAGTAAAATCAACAATAAGGAGTATTGGTAACACAATAAATCAAACCGAACAATTATACAATAATATTACGGAAAAGGAACAAAAACTAAACGAAAAAATGTCAAAAATACAAAACAAAACAAATGATATATTAGATTTACTAATGAAAAATGAAATACATAATTTATATACAATAATTATTAATCAATATTCCTACGAAACAGAAATATTAGGACAAATAGTAACTGCCGCTAGAGAGGGTATGATACACCCAAGTCTTATGACACCGCAAGAACTAGCATCAACATTAAAATCAATAGAACAAAATATAAAGAAAATATACAGTATTCCGATGGGAACAAAGAGATATGAAATAAATGAATTTCAAAAAATTACAAAAGTAAAAATCTACTATTCGAACGACAGATTAGTATTCGATATAGTAATACCACTGATTATTGACACTGAACTTACATTATACAGGTTAACACCAGTACCAATGCGTCATAACCAAGATAATTCTAGTGGATGGTACATGATGGACATTACTTATAATAATATTGCGGTAACCAAAGGCTATAAAAGGTTTACTACATACACAGATCAACAATTAAACGAATGTAAAGAAACATCAATATACAAAATATGTAATACACCACAACCTATACAGGACAACAATGAACGCCAACCATGCGAAGTACAAAACTTTATAAAAGCTGACACGTATGCTAATCCTGAGTTATGTACAGTAAAGAAAATAAATTTAAAAAGAAGCATATACCAAAAATTAAAAAGAAAAAATACATGGATTCACGCAGGAAAAGAGACTTTAACTGTAAGTTGCGCGAACTTAATAGACCCATTTATAATACAAACAAATGAAGCAGGAGAAATAGCTATAAACGACATTAGTTGTCAAGTATTTGCACGGGACGCAGTATTAACTGCCACGGAAGATATCCAAATTACAAAATATAAAGACTTTACACCTGTAACTAACATGAGTAATATTCTAGAAAAAATACCCGAACATATACACAAATTCGAAACAGATGGAAAATGGGAAAAGGGACTAGCTATGCAATTCACAGATTTACACGATGCATCCAAATCTTTAGACGAAGTACAACAAATGATTAACCAAGAACTTTCAAGAGAACAAAATCAAAAGCATCAATTTGTACACAGTAATTTACTATATGTAACAATAGTACTGGCAGTAATATCTATTATACTAATAATAGCAATTTACATAATGATAAAATGCAAGTATATCAGGTCCACAGAAGTCATGGAATTTCCCGGCAGAATAGTTAGATATAGGGCACCCAATAGAAATGACTATATACGAAATTATGAAGAGACACCCTTTACTCCGCCCCCTTCACCAAGATAAATTAATTAATTAAAAAAAAAAATATATTAAGAGTAGTCACTAGTCATAGTTTTATCTATAGTATAGTAAATAAATAATTAAATAATAAATAAACATATAGAATAAGAATAATATAAAACATACATAACGAAAATAAATACGTAACATATTAATAAAAATAATAATAATAAATGATAAAAGTAAAACATTATTACGTGCATAATAGGAATAATACGTAAAATAATATTCTATAAATAATCACAAATGTAACAAATTATATAACAAATAACTTTTTAACTATTTCAGAATATAAGAAGAAGAAACAAATATTTAAAAATACACGTAGAAATAAAATATAAGAAATGAGTATAAACATACCACCTCCACCACGCTCAGTTCAACTGACACTACAAACACTGGAATTCTTTCGAGAACTTAGAGCAGAATTATTAACAGCTCACCATACTCAAATTGTTCGTGGGGAAACAGTGACCTTACACTGTTTAAGAAGGCACATAAGAAGGGCAAGTGAAAATATGACACACCCCTTTCGACCGCTTGTCTTAGAACAAGTTATGGTACATGTAAACGATTTTGTACGCGCGGTAGTTGAACGACCGGACCACAACAGACCCATATGTGTAGAAATAGGTTTATTGCTAGAACAATTTATAGCAAGAGGCGTGGCAATCGAACCGATAAACGAAGAATAGTTACAAGAAATAAAAAAATATAAATATATAATAATATTATTAAATTATAGTGTTACTGACCTTAAGTAATAAATTTTATTTTAGCCCACAGATCCGTTTTTTTTTCATAGTAGATTTCGAATTCCTTACGGCCGGTAGAAACGAAACATTATTGGTATCCGGAACGATTTCGAATAGTTTTGAAAATACCAGCCTAAGAAATTGGAAGGAGGTACTCTAATACTTACGAAAATAAGTTAAGGAAATTCCGGCGTTACGATCTTAAGGATATTGTGCAAACAATCAAACGGGTATTCCGAGGGAAAAAGGCAAGCGTGATTACACCACTGTTGGACCAATTATACAAAAATGTAAGCCATCAGGGGGAATCAACCTTGTCAACGGTTTACTAGCAAGATATTTGCACATAGGCAATAGGGATCCAGTAATGGTTTTCTGGAATGGAACGACGGATATAACATTAATTAATCGATTAAGAATAAAGGGTATTTTAGCACTTTTAAATATATCAGCGTATAGTATTAAAACTAACGATGAATTTAATTTAGAATTGACAAACTTAGGAACTAAAGAAGTTTTATATTCAGGGTATTTAGAAAATTAAATAAAAAAAAGGGTCAGAATGTTAAGATTATCGGAAGCACATGGGTAAATGAGCGATATTAATCATAATATTACGTGTTACGTAATCTTAACAAAATGTCTATTCAATTATGTAGTTTCAAAAAATAAGACCTATATATATAACGAAAAAGGTAAAAACATGATTTTAAGTAGATTTTAAGTAAACAAAAATTTATGGTTGCATATGTGTATGACAATTTTAATAATTATTCATATAGATTTAGTATAATATTTAATTGGTGGAAGATAATAATTATTATTATTGTAATCAAGGGAAAATACCTACACTATACAATTACATTGTATACTTACATTATATACTTACACTTTTAATATTGTAATTTCAGGTACAATACTATTATATTGTTTTAAAAGGACTATTGCTCCTTCTTACTAACACTAGTTATTTAGTAATTTACGTATTTGTTCTTACTAACACTATACTAACCACGATATATAACTTTTAATATATATAAAAAAAATATGTAACAGTAATTATATATGACACTTAAAAATTGTAATGTCTACACTGTAATATCAAAATTGTAAACTGTTGTAATCAAATGTATGTCAAATTGTAAATCAACTATTGTGATTAATTAACTTAACTATGATTGTTAAAGATTCTTAACCCTTAAAGGTTAACAATCTTTTTTTTGGTGGGGAGGTGTAATGGGATTACGCAATTCATGTACAACGCTCACAATAACAAGTACTACTTATGTAGAAAGCGGCCTCGTCGACCACACCCAAAAGTGGTCATAGCTAGAATAAACGCTTCGGATCACAACAACTTCCCAAGGGCGCCTACATGCCACGCGCCGCTCAATTCAAAGGGCGTCGCCTTCGTATATTCGTATATATAGAGGCTAGGGCCTCAATACAAATTAGATGTACCAGAGCCGCCAAGACCGAGCGAGCCGCTTAGCCACCAGCCATTTCACACGACTTACATGGAGATTATCGACTACTACAACGAGTCAACTCACGACGCTGCAATTCACCACGACTATATTAATTATTATTGGTTTTAATAAATTACAATTGATTTATATTTAAAATTGACTACATTTTATTGTAAAAGTGCAACAAGCTTTTGGATCCCTGAAGGGCCGCATGTAACACTTTGCACACCCGTCATCGCTGACCTGGAGGTCCGGGTCCCAAAATGACTACGGATTATTGTATTGTCATCCAAGAGCAAGGTCTATACCCATTTTCAGAATTTTCCATCGTCAAAAAGTGCCTCAAATCGAGCGCGCAAGATTTGATTACAGACAAACAGACAAACAGACGTGAAAGCGAACTTAAGAAAAGTGTGTAAAAAGGATTCTGAGCAGAGACGATGTGTCAGCCAAAGATATCTTATATTATACCTATTGTACCATTATACCTACTATAGGGTCTACGGAACCTAGCCATTGAGTTGAATTAATTCCTATAATTTGCATAAATTAATGTATAATAGTATAATACAACAATAGTATAATTAATAATAGTAATATTTCAACAAAATAAGTTCTAACATATTATAAATAATAAATATTATATTATATAATTATATAAAATATAATGTGTCATCCAAATTTGAACTTAATATATATATGTTTATACTGTATTTATAAATTTCGATTTTTTCGGTGAACGTATAAACTACTTATGGTATACCTTGTTTTTCTAAGCTACGAAAATTGAAAATTAGTACAAAACAATTTACAAATTTTCGAGAATTCGATTATTTAATTTTTTCTACATTTCAAATATAATTGATTATAAAAACAATCATGATTATGTAACTTCAATATTTTTTAAGTGTTATTAAAATCACTGATAAGGAACGCTGCGTATTACATTTTCAAGTTGTATAACGAAACGAAAAAAATTTTATTGACATTTATAGAAAACAACTAAAAAATTCAAAATTGAAAATGTTTATAAATAACACAAAACGAGTCAAAATAGTGAAAAAATCTTATCATGTATAAATAATAAATAATTTTTCGAATAATTAAAACAAAATAAGGAAATCGTTGGATGAGAATCCTTAATTTACGGCAAAAAATCCAAATCGAAAAAATTTAAACAACTTCAAATGTTCTTAAAAATTGGTAAACGGACACTTTGTACTATCTATTGTTTGAGTTGCATACCGCGGACACTTTGTACGGTGAAAATAAATTGATAAAAATCAATTGCGGACACTTTGTACCATATAAATAAACCGGGAATCAATAAAGTCGGGAGATCAGATAAAATTGAATTGCTCAAAATTTTAAATCGCGAATCGTGATCGCAATCAGTACCTATGAGACATGAGTTTAGTGACACAATACACTCCACACACAACCCCTACTCTCTGTACAATATACAATATGAACCACAACCAAACAACAAAGTTAAATCCTGTAATGGGATTACGCAATTCATGTAAACGCTCAAAATAACAAGAACCACTTATGTGAAAGGCGGCCCCGTCGACCGCACCCAAAAGTGGTCATAGCTAGAATAGACGCTCCAACCACTACAACCTACCAAGGGCGCCTACATGCCACGAGCCGCTCAATTCAAAGGACTCCGCCTCCGTATATATAGAGGCCAGGGCTCCAATACACATTAGATGTACCAGAGCCGTCGAGACCGAGCGAGCCGCTTATGCACCGGTCATTACACACAAACTACACGAAGATTATCAGCTACTACAACGAGTCAATTCACGATACTACAATTTACCACGACTATATTACTTATTATTTGGTTTTAATAAAACTACAATTGATTGATATTTTAAATTGAATATTGTTTATTATAAAAGTATATCAGCTTTTGGATTCCTGAAGGGCAATTGGACGAATGTGCTAGTCATTTAAACAAAAATATAAGAAAAAAAACCAAAATACACAAAACACAATCCACGAAGCCTGTACACAGCACGAAAATAAAATAATTACAAATAGATACACAACAACTTGAAATAATTTGCCATACTTTTAATTTTTAAATATTCTATTAACTATTATTCTTATTCTTATTATTATTATTTTTATTTTTAAATTTTTAAATTTATATATTATGATGTATGACTTATAATTGACAGTGCATTTTTTTAAAAATTCATGAAGCTGTATAGATACTACAAATTTACTATCATAACTATTATTATTATTGTTATTATTATTATTTATGTCTGTTAACTACATGGGTTTCGTAATAACAAATTATGTGATAATGTGATATCAGTACTATATATACGCACTTGTATCTTTTTTTTTTTCATTTGAAAAATACACTCTTATATCTAGGTACCTCAAATAGTACAAACTGTCCTCCATACTGTGTGTTGTTACTACCTAGTACCTAACAAACTGTCCACGGTTTTAATTTTTTCTAGGTGACCGTACAACGTGTCCTACAACCATTTTAAATAATAACTGTTCGAAACATATCATAAAATAAGCATAACACCTGTTTCGAGGAAATATCTAGCCTGAAATGGAAAACAAATATGGAATAAATGAGAAAGTAACGAAATTCTTAAATTAAATAATATTAAAATAAATTGAATAGTACGGAGACGATGCACAGCGAAAAATTTTCATCTAAATCTACAACTAAATTATCATCCATTTTCTTTGTCTAACACTTCACAAAGTTAGAAAAGTGTGAAATTTCTTCCTAGAATCCCACATTATCTCTAAATCCAAATTATTTTAAACTAAGATCACTTTTATATATGAAATAAGTCTCTGCAATTATTTATTGCAACTATTAGTATCACACGATTCATGATGACAAAGATTTGCATAAATTTCCACACCACCATTTGCTTGTTAAACGTAAGACATTACATCGTCCATGTTGTTTAAACGCAAGAGGTATTATACGTGGCGCGTTTTTTTTATTGTGGTGTCCCCGGTAGGCATAGTCCACATTTTAAGAAAATCTTTTACAGTAAGTTGTATGTGTGAAATGAATGATTTTATAATAAATAGCTTGTCTGTGAAAGTGTGAAATATTAAGCACCTAATGGGAATATCTAGCCTCGAATGGAAAATGTATAAATTATCACTCGAATCACAGGTTGTCAATGAACCACACTTCTTTAGCGCACTGCGCGTCGTCATCGAACCACACGTCGTCAAGGCACCATACGTCGTCAGCGAACCGAACGTCCTGAGCGCAACGGCACGTCGTCAGCGATCCGCACGTCGTCAGCGAACCGCCAGTTACGCAGCGAACCGCATGTCGTCAGCGAACCGCACGAAGTCGGCTGAAGCGCACCGTGTGTCCAATCCCGGATTATGGGAGGGGGGTCAAGGGGGGTCTCAGGGCCCATTGGTTTTGGGGGCCCATCTGTTTCCCCAATATATATTTTTTTTAAGGCGTCAAATACAGTTTTCAAAAAAAAAAAAAAAATTATTGAAGTAGGTAAGTATAGTAGGTAAATTATTATTAATAATAAAATTATAAAATAAAATTGTTCTCCGTTTTATACCACGAAAAGTTACTATAAATAATGAACTATGATGTTTGCCAACAAATATGTTTTTTTTTTTTTTTCGAGCATTTTAGATTACCGATTTAACTATTTAAGTATACAAAAAGGTAGTTCTAAGAAAAAAAATATTTAACTCTTAATAAATTAGGTATTTCAGTTACAAGTATTAATGCATATTAAACTAAACTTTAAAGAACCATAGTCTAACCTAACCTAACGAACCAAAATTTATCATTTTACAGTCAAAATATTCAGAAAAAAGTTTTACCAGAATCCATCGAAAAATTTAGTGGTTACCATTTGAAAAAATAAAGTCGATTTTATTATTGATACAACTGCGTGTTTATAAATGTTGAAAATTTTGTGAAAAAATTGCTTGTTAAAAATAAAGAAACACGTCTTTTTTTGTTTTAAGGAAATTCCATATCATTGATTCATAATTGTTAAAAAAAAACACGTTCAATGACATATGATACACCCTGTATATTTGTTGTATAGTAAAAAATTATACGGTAATATAAATTCGTTAATATGTAATGATACAATTATTTTTAATTTAAAGTTGAAAGGGTGCCCACTAAGTGTATAGGTGTCCCGGGGCCCAATCGATCCTTAATCCGGGCTTGCATGCGTCGTTGGCAAACCACACGTTACGTCAGCGAACCGCACGTCGTCAGCGAACCACACGTCGTCAGCGCACCGCACGTCGTCAGCGAACCGCACGTCGTCAGCGAACCGCCCGTTAACGCAGAGAACGGCACGTCGTCAGCGAACCGCACGTACGTCAACGACGTGCACGTCGTAACAAACCACAGGTGCGTCAAAGAATTACACTTCGTTATCAAACCGCTCATCAGGCCCTCTAGGATGTCATCGGCGCAATCCCAATATTTACATAGAAATTATCGAAGATTTTATGGGAAATGTATGCTTTTCTATGAAACATCAAACCACAAACGGAAAATACATAATTGAAATAGTCGGGGAATGTCAAAGCGGTTTTAGAAAACGTAGATCGACATTGGACCATATTGTTACACTGAGACAGATAATGGCTACATGTTATAAATTTGATATAGAACTGTAACTGAAAACTGAAATTTGATTAAGAATCTTGTAGACTATAAAAAAGCTTATGACTGAATTGACAAACTATGAGAAGCACTGGTAGAACTAGGCATTCCTAACAAGTAAGTAAGTCTTACTGTTTGGGCTGACGGCTATTCACTAGCATTTGGCCGGGCAACTACTTAAATAAAAGAAAGTGGTGTTCAGTTTTGGACGGGATAGGTGACCAATATATATATATAATTATAACACGGCGCAAATAACAGAAAGTAATATATTAGGAGGCACGACAAATGTGCGTATGCTGGCCGGGAAAACGTCTTTTCCCGAGCGCAACTCAAAACAATAATAAACAATATAACTGATAGGGCAATAACGATAATAATAATTTGATTACCGGACGGCACATGCGCCGCGGTAGGGCGGTGTATCGGCGGCGGCGACTGGAACAGCTGCTGCGGCGATGCGATGACACGGAGGTGAACGGGGAGCGGCGGCTGTCGGCGGCGGCTCCGGATGATGGCGAATGACCGGATTACGTAATGCGCGAATTACGTAATCACGGCACTGAAGCGGCGTCGCACGAGGGATATCCACACACGATAATAATAATGCCGGCGAACGATATACCCGGTACGAACTGGAGCCCGTCGGAATCAGACGACCAAGATGTATCGACACGAATTGACAAACAATACGGGCGCGAATATCAGCGGCAAACACGCGTCGGCGAGTATCGGTCGCGCAACGGGCAACCGTCGACGTTAATCGGTACGACGTCGAGAACGACGACAACGGCGTCGAAAACACAATTACGTCGGATGGCACGACAACGAAATAATACGTAGAGCGAAATAATATAATATGTACAATGCGAACATGCGCGGGTAACTCGCACCAAACGAAGTTGTCGCAAAACGGCACCGAACAACGGCCGGACGCGACACACGCACGGTCCACTCAAATCGAGCGTACGAAAAAGACAAGCTTTTAGTCGCCGGCGGCGACTTGGCCGGAGCCCGGTGTCTGCGGGCCGCGCGACGCGCTGTCTCGCGGACCGGTTGCCGAATGTAGCACTGGAAGCGGCGGGAAGTTCAAACATACTCCCCCATGGGAGGCGCAGCTTCACATCATTCTTTGAACGCCGCCGATACTGAGACCTAGTTTATACATATTAAAGGGCCGGAATGCAAAAAAAATATAAATGTAAATAAAAAATAGACAAATTAAGTATATCATAAAATAACAATTATCTCAAAATGTGAGAATGGACACAATAAATATAATAACAGGTAACGCTAAATACGTGGACAAGTGACAATAGGGTCACGAATAAATAATACAATAATAAATAACGAAAACCAACAGGCATGGCAAATAATAATTCGACATGATAACATAATAATTCAACGGAATGAAATAAGTAATAATTGAACAAAATACAAAACAATAGGCCGTATGGCAATTAAACATAATTAAATAAGGGGACCTGTACCATTACCAGGTAATAAAACGAGCTTGGCAGCAGGACGAGTGACTATACCGCGCGAGGTCAGAACGCGCACAACTCTCACCACACCATCCGCACCTGGTAGCACCTCGAGCACCCGCCCAAGTCGCCACTCCAAAGGGGGGGCTAGGCTGTCTCTGATGGTGACCATCTGTCCGACTTCAATGTTTGGTTGGTCGCGTGTCCACTTTCCTCTTTCTTGTAATGTATGTAAATATTCCGTCGACCAACGACGCCAGAAGTGCTGGTGACAGTGGTCCAACAGCTTCCAACGGTCCGTGAGCGGACGTTCCGGACACTCAGTAGTACGCGGCGGGAGCGCTAACAGCGGCTGGCCTATCAAAAAATGGCCGGGCGTTAGACAGTCGAGGTCGTGAGGGTCGGTCGATGCTGGAGTGAGGGGGCGTGAGTTCAGCACGGCTTCAACTCGACACAATACGGTTGTAAATTCTTCGTACGTGAACGCGTGCGCACCCATGATTCGTACGAGCAGTCGTTTACACGAGCGTACTGCTGCCTCCCACAACCCACCAAAATGTGGTGCACTGGGGGGATTAAACTTCCAGTCGCAGTAGGACTTCCCCGACGTAATAATAGATTGTGCTGCGGGGCTATTAATCAGCTGACGCAATTGTCTGTCAGCACCAACAAAATTTGTTCCACAGTCGGAATAGACCGTCGTAGGCAGGCCGCGCCGAGCGACGAACCGGTCGAAGGCGGCGAGGAAGGCCGGAGTGGACAAATCTGATACTAATTCCAAATGGATGGCCTTGACGCTCATACACACGAATACGGCTATATACGCTTTGTACGTCCTAGATTTTCGTAATTTATTGTCACGCATAGGTATAGGCCCGGCGTAGTCAACACCGACGCAAGAAAACGGACGACATTGCAACACCTGCGACTCTGGTAGATCCGCCATGACCGGCGTGGGGACGGACGCACGGAGACGCACGCACCGGGTGCATTGACTAATGACATTATGGATAACGGAGCGCAGCGACACAATCCAATATTGCCGATGTATCAAGGAGGTCATTACCCGTGGTCCCGAGTGACCAGTGATTTTGTGCCAGTGACGACATACCAGCAGCGCGAGGTACGACCCTTTTGCCAACAAAATCGGATGTCGACAATCGTACGGCAACTCTGAATGACGTAAGCGTCCACCGACGCGGATTATACCTTCGGAATCGACAAAGGGGCTTGGATGCTAAACGGTGTAAATTTTGCAGGTCGCTGACTAATGTCGGAAATGTGACACGTTGAGACGCAGCGATTACCGCGCGAGTTGCACTGTCGAGCTCGGCTCGAGTAAGCGCATTCGATCTCACGACTGGACGTCGGCGACAAATATCGATAAACCGGCGCACACGCGCGACCACACGGATGAGTGCGTCGTAGGACGAGAAACGCGTGAACCATTCAACCGTGGGGGCAGCTAAACAAACTGCAGGTGACACAGATCTAACTTCGGGCAGTTCCGCAACCGGCAAACGCGCGATGTCACTCCCCCATTCCTGCGGAGGGTCACGGAGAAAGGCGGGACCCTGCCAATATAACTGATGGTGCGGCAACTCAGACGGCATCAACCCACGGGACGCACAGTCCGCCGGGTTCATCTCCGAACTGACGTGGCGCCATTGACAACTCGGCAACAACGTCCGTACCTGGTGAACACGGTTTGATACATATTGCTTGAATGTGTCATGGGGCACAGTTAACCATGACAATATAATCGACGAATCCGTCCAGGCCCACATGTCAACGATATCGATGTGCGTATTTAATAATAAAGATATTCGGCTCATCCAGCGCGACAATAACACTGCGGCATTCAGCTCGAGCCTCGGAATCGATAACGGTTTAAGCGGCGCTAGCTTGGTCTTGGAACCGACCAACATAACTGACGTCGCGCGAGGGGCATCATGGATGCGCAAAAACACTACCGCGGCATAGCCGCGTTGCGACGCGTCGCAAAATCCATACAACGAACACGGAGCTCTAGCGGTTGTATTGAAATAACGCGGAACATGCACGGAGGCTAGCGCGGGCAATTCGTCGACAAACCACGACCAATCTGAGTGAATCTCGGTAGGCAACCGTTGATCCCACGTACAATTGGACTGCCAGGTGCGTTGCATAATGTGCTTGGCAAGGAAAATTGTCGGCGCGAATAAACCTAACGGATCGAAGAAACGTGCGGTAAGTGACAATATACCACGTTTGGTAAATACCGTGGCTGAGTCGAGGTGAGCTTCGCATCCGAAATAATCGCCACCGGTATGCCAAGACAATCCTAGTACCTTCGTGTCACCACCCTCATCACCGGCAAACGTTGTAGATTTAATCACCCGGAATTCTTCCGGAACAGCATGCACGACCGCGGCGGTATTGCTCGCCCATTTTCGCAGTTCAAAACCCGCGCCGTTAAGGACAGCCGTTAACTCTACTTGAATACTGAGCGCGTCGTCCACAGTATCAGCGCCGTAACAAATGTCGTCCACATACGTCTGGTGACGCAACGCGTCGCATACGCGGGCGGAACCGTGGCAGTCGACCTCAGCGACCTCTTGCAAAACTCGTAGCGCCAGAAACGGCGCACAATTTACGCCATACGTCACGGTATTTAGCTCGTATTCGACGAGCTCCAGGTGCGGGGACGATCGCCATAGAATATGCTGATACGCACGGTATTGTGGAAGGACCGTAATTTGTCGGTACATTTTACAAATATCGGTGGTAAATGCGTGACGGAACACACGAAACCGTGTGAGCACATCTACGATGTACTGTTGTAGCTTTGGACCCGGAAATAACGATGTGTTTAATGACGATCCATCAGCGACCGAAGCGGACGCGTCGAACACTACGCGGAATTTTTCATCGGCGCCACACACGGCATGATGCGGAATAAAATACCGGCCAGGAGTGGACGCCACTGACATGTGTCCGAGTGACAAATATTCCGACATAAAATCGTTATACTTGGTGCGCATTCGATCGTTCGAGCTTAGCTTCCGCTCGAGATGATCGAACCGTTTGGCTGCGACCGCTCGAGACCCAGGAAATAGATTATCATGCAACGGCACACGAAACGGCAATGGAACCGAAAAACGGCCGGACTCGTCACGGACAACATTATCACGGAATACGGCTTCGCATTTGCCGGCGTCGGTAAACTTCAACGGGGCTACGTCGGGCTCTTCGATGTGCCAAAACCGGTCGATTAATTGCTCCACGGACGTGAGTAGAGACACGGCTGGTGGTTGCGGGATCGATATATCAGATGGCGACACTGACCCAATAAGGATCCACCCGAAACATGAGCTGAAAGCGGCCGGCAACGACTTATCCACAACAACCTGACGCCCGTCAACAATGGATGAAAACAGGTCTGCGACTAATAATAGATCAACCGGCGCGGCGATATGGAAATCCGGGTCCGCCAACGCCAAGTGCGAAAACTTATCCCGTACAGACGGTTCCAACGAATGCCGCGGGAGGTCACCGGTTATAGACGGTAGAACCCATGACTCGAACGCGAAAACTGGATCGGACGCGTAGCGCGGCACGACATGACAATCGACTCGTCCTTGTACCGTGACTACCGGCACGCCGGCTAAACCCGAAATTGGTGCCGACCAAGTTGACCAACGGAGACCTAGCCGCTTCGCGCATGGCAGTGAAATCGCGTTTATTTGTGACGCCGAGTCGATCAACGCGCGGGCCACTTGGAAACTCCCAGAACGATCACGTATATGTACCAACGCCGTGCCAAGCACGACGGACGGCGACCCGAGCCCGGATAATAGCGACGTGGGGATGGCAGCTGACTCCGCCTCCGATGACGGCACAACGTCCGTAAAAGTCGGATGCAACAAACTATGATGACGGCGTGAACAAATTGCACATTTGGTGGGCGCCTTACAACTAGGTGACCAATGACCAGGACTGAGACACGAGAAACAAATGCTTTGAGCACGCGCCCATTTCGTGCGTTCATCCGCGGGTAGTGAACTAAATTTACGGCACACATCGAGCGCGTGTGACTTGTTGCAGTATTGACACGACACTGTGTGCGGCGACGGCGCCGGTACTTGCACAGCTGAGACTAATGACGTCGGTGATGGTCGATCCATTTTACGTGACCATTTCGACGGCGCAGACGGTCGGTCCTTAGGACGGGACGCGAGCACGGCCTGTTTACCGGCGGCGCCCTGTACGCGCTCGAGTATAGCGATACGGTTTTTGATAAAGGTGAACAAATCATCTACCGTGGGAAAGTCACCTGTCGTTTCCGACTCAAACAACGTGCGACACGACGACGAAAGGCACCGTGACGCCAGTGAAAATAAAATGAAATCGCCTAAGTCCGGGACCTGTAATGCGGTAAGGACTGAAATACCTTCACCGAACACCGACATAAATTTATTCAAGTCCGACAAACTGTCCACGGACGCCACAGGTACTTGTAATAATTGGTCGACGAAAGATCCCGCGACTAAACGCGGCTTGTCGTAACGCGATACCAATGCGGCCCAGGCTACGGCGAAGGTGGCTCCCGAAACCAATATACCACGGATGACGTCGGCGGCACTTCCCTGAATACAGCTACGCAAGTGATAAAACCGTTCGATGTCGGGTATGTCCGGAGATTGAGACACTACCGCGAGGAACTGATCGCGGAATGCGGGCCACTTATGGATATCGCCGTCGAATTGTGGTAACGGAATTTCAGGTAGTCGACGGAAAACGCGGGGTTGTGCCACGTGAGGGTCACCCCCAGCGACGGGTTGAACACGATAGCGTGCAGCAATAGACTGGATATCATAAACCCACTCGTTTACTTCAACAAGAAGGTCCGTCGTATACTCGCCCAACAAATCGAGAGCACAATAAGCTTCGAACACAGCATTGTCCTCAATCTCGAACCCAGTCAACAAATTATCCAGCTTGGCGGATGCCGCGAGGAACCGCGGCGCCTTGGTCGCATCATCACTGGCCGATAGAGCGGTCGTGTGGATAGCCTTAATGCGAACGACGTACGAGTCTCGTTTAGCCAATGCACGACCCTTCGCGCGCTTATTCCGCTCCAATTCATCGTCAGCAGCCATGGCGACTGGTTACGAGGTCGCAAGGATGCTGGCAAAAGGTGCGCGCACGTAACCCCCCGGACAATCACTCAAACTAACAGCGCTCAACTACAATAAAAAACAGGGCAATGGTCCTATCTAAACTGTCACGAACCCAATCCAAACGTGAACACCACAATTAAATAATAAATGAACCACGCTCTGCTACCAAATGTTTGGGCTGCCGGCTATTCACTAGCATTTGGCCGGGCAACTACTTAAATAAAAGAAAGTGGTGTTCAGTTTTGGACGGGATAGGTGACCAATATATATATATAATTATAACACGGCGCAAATAACAGAAAGTAATATATTAGGAGGCACGACAAATGTGCGTATGTTGGCCGGGAAAACGTCTTTTCCCGAGCGCAACTCAAAACAATAATAAACAATATAACTGATAGGGCAATAACGATAATAATAATTTGATTACCGGACGGCACATGCGCCGCGGTAGGGCGGTGTATCGGCGGCGGCGACTGGAACAGCTGCTGCGGCGATGCGATGACACGGTGGTGAACGGGGAGCGGCGGCTGTCGGTGGCGGCTCCGGATGACGGCGAATGACCGGATTACGTAATGCGCGAATTACGTAATCACGGCACTGAAGCGGCGTCGCACGAGGGATATCCACACACGATAATAATAATGCCGGCGAACGATATACCCGGCACAGAATAGATTAAATCAGAATGGAAACTCGTAAAGAAATACACAGCTCTTATGGCCGCCCAAAAATATGGTCGGCCATATTGAAAGGGCTCGACAGTGTTGACCTAAAATTTAATATGAAATATTTGCAATACAATAATTACAATAAATAGACCAGTATACAATATTTTATTAGAAGTTCAGCAGACTTAAGCATTAAACTTAGGTTTTAGTGGTTGTACTTGCACAATGTAAATATATATACATATTTAATAATTACATTATATATTATATAATAATAAAAGCACTGGTGCAATACCTAGGCTTTGTCAGTGGTCAGTGATCAACAACTACAAAATAATAACATTAATAAAATGTAG
This sequence comes from Macrosiphum euphorbiae, assembly GCA_949089665.1. Classification (NCBI taxonomy): domain Eukaryota; kingdom Metazoa; phylum Arthropoda; class Insecta; order Hemiptera; family Aphididae; genus Macrosiphum; species Macrosiphum euphorbiae. The sequence continues at coordinate 11,826 of CARXXK010000217.1, read as the reverse complement.
TTAAACAATACTTTTTTTATTTTTATTTTAGTTTAACATATTATACCTAGGTAAGTATTAATTAATAATAAAAATAACTAAAACATATCAATACAAAATAAAATAAATGGTACTTATTATTGCATACATACAAATATTAATAGTAATAATAAGAACAAAATGTTTGTGTAAATGGTTTTAATATTTAAACACTTAAAAGTCAGAAATGAAAATAAATAGTTATAAATTTATAATAACAAATGAAATATTATAAATGAGATAAAACAGTTAATTTTCTATTTTTTAATTTTTTCTCAGAAACTAAAGATCTGTTTAAAAATTTAATAGCTGTAAAAATTCTGAACCTAATATATAAATTTAATAAAAAAGATTTGTTAAAAAATTCACACGGATGACTAAAAGGAACATTAGTAAAGTCAAGTCTTAACTTTGCACCAACAGAGTTTTCCACAGAAATGGATGGAAATAAATTTATAAAAATATTTTCCAGCTCATAAATAAAATTATAAAAATCATTATGAGGCATCATTAAGTTTCCAAATGTTGAGTGATCACTTGTAGGATATGCTTTATGGAAGGATAAGAGGAGAGACTGGTCTAATTGTTTTTGATGACGAGCATAATTGATACAAACCTCACATATATGCTTTTCTAAACATTTCTTCATCAGGTATCCACACACATATGTAAATGTGTTCCTTTCGGGTAAATTTGAATACCTATGACCTTTCTGTTGTTTTTTTATATTTTTCATTTGAGAATTAACCAACATAAATAAGGTAGGCTTTAAATTTTCTTGACACACCTTAAGACAATAATCTACAGAATATCGTTCAGCTAACTGCAAACTTAAAATGTTGACTTTATTTGACAAATCCTTTACTTTTTCTTCAGATTCTTTCCTCAATTGAATTTGTTCTGCAAGCTTTTCATGAAGTTTCAGTTTTCGTGGAGTATTTGCAGACAGATATTTAGGAGTTTGAACACCTGTACTACTCATTTCTACTTCAGACGATGTTGATGCATCTGACATGGTAACTGATATGTTAATAGCAGCCAAATCTAAGAAAAAAAAAATATATAATAGATTTTTAAAGTTTTATTTCATTGTTTAGTACCTAATATCAATATGTGATATTAATTATTAGCGTTTCACAACCTTTTTGTATATACAACACAAAAATCACAATCTCAATTTTAAAAATATGATACAGTATATTATGCCATATGGGTGTAGAAATATTATTTACCTGAATCAAATGTTGAACAAGATGGTGTATTGTCAATAATACCAATATCATTCAGTGGAATTTGAACATGTTCAACGATCGGAACCTCTTCAGCCAAATGTTGAAATATTGTTGGTATGGCATCAGATTTAATTCTATTTTTTTGATAGTTACTAAACATTTTGTCTTCAAAATGCAAAGAACAAAGTCTGTATTTTCTGTTCAGAATAACAGGATCAATAGACATTAACGATTTGCAATTGCATTTTTCCAACCAAGTTGTACATCTATAATAAAAATAATAAATAATAATACATAATTGATACAATAATGACAATTTTAACATGACCTTATAAATTTATTAAGCTTAAAAACCACATGTTGAAAATTAAAGTTTGAAGTATTAATGTTTATAAATCAGAAAACAAAAAATTAAAATAATATATAGGTACCTAGAACTATCCTTGGGAAATGAAAAGTAGCTTCTCGGAGTAAGTGCTGAGTCGTCCTTTCGTTTGCTCTGACACTCGGGAATACAGCATTTCATGCCACAAGGGCTATTGTACGATGTATTATACATGTTAATAAATGTTTTAAATAAAAAGTAATAATAAATAATTATTAATTATATTTAAAATTATTAAAAACGACAGTAACACAAGACAAGTGTTTCTAAAAATCGAAAAAAACACGTGGAAACAACCAATAACCATAAAAATCACAAGTCAACAAAACACGTCTTTCTACGTTCATTGATATTAACTAACAAAGGATCATGAAAGGGGTAGTATTCACAAAGGAGTTGGTTCAAAGGATAAAAACTGTTTATTTTTTAAATTGTTTACAAAATGTGGCGGGTCAAAAGTGATAACACAGAATAGATTACATTTAATCTATTCTGTGGTGAAAATCTTGATAAACAGTGTAACCAAATAACACATAAATAATATAAAAATAATTTTTTGTTATCTGGGAAAACTGTCGAGCCCTTTCAATATGGCGGACTATTTTTCGGGCGGCCAGAGATTCCATTCTGATTTAATCTATTCTGTGTACCCGGTACGAACTGGAGCCCGTCGGAATCAGACGACCAAGATGTATCGACACGAATTGACAAACAATACGGGCGCGAATATCAGCGGCAAACACGCGTCGGCGAGTATCGGTCGCGCAACGGGCAACCGTCGACGTTAATCGGTACGACGTCGAGAACGACGACAACGGCGTCGAAAACACAATTACGTCGGATGGCGCGACAACGAAATAATACGTAGAGCGAAATAATATAATATGTACAATGAGAACATGCGCGGGTAACTCGCACCAAACGAAGTTGTCGCAAAACGGCACCGAACAACGGCCGGACGCGACACACGCACGGTCCACTCAAATCGAGCGTACGAAAAAGACAAGCTTTTAGTCGCCGGCGGCGACTTGGCCGGAGCCCGGTGTCTGCGGGCCGCGCGACGCGCTGTCTCGCGGACCGGTTGCCGAATGTCGCACTGGAAGCGGCGGGAAGTTCAAACACTTACAAAAGGATGTAACAATAAAAATGTATGAGTAGTTCGCCTCCTGCAGGAAATGTCTGAAACCTTTGAGGTAAAGTCAGGTCTTCTACAAAGTTAATGCTTTACAACCACTCTACTGAATCAACCATTAGAAAATTAAATGATAGAAGTATGGGATGGTCGAAAAATGGAAATATTATGTAGTGAACGAGTAATATTGGCGTAAGCAGATGACGAATTGAAGTCAAAAATACTTGTCCAGACTCTTAGCAAGTAAAATTATGGGGCTAAGTAATACAGGGATACGTGTAAATGGGGAAAAGACGAAATATTTAATGGTAGCAAGAAGAAGCTCAAACATAGACCATAATATTTTAACAGTAAATGATTTAAATTTCAAGAAAGTGGAAGTATTTAAGTAAATAAGCATTATCATAAATAGCAACAAGGACAGATACGAATAAATCACCTATCAAATAATATGCGGCCATCGGTGCTACTATAGCAAAATTAAACTTCTTAAATCAAAACTGCTTTCACAGAGCCACAAAACTCAAAGACACTATTGTATCATAGCCATTTACGACCAATAATCACATATACGATCGTAACATGATCACTGACCAAAGGAGACAGCCAACGGCGAATGACCTTCGAAAGAAAAGTACTGAGAAGTATATACGGTCCAAAGTTTAACGCATAATTTCAAACTTATGAAAGCAGAAAAAAATCAAGAATAATACAAAGGCGATGGGCCGCGAACAGTACTTTTTTAATATGTCGCAGGGTATGCTTAAATATACATAAGTACCTAAAATATATCAAGATTGCATTTTGGCCTGACTATATAATTTTTCTGTCGGGAAAATTTTATTTTTAATTGGTCTTACGTATCGGCCACTTTTATTCGACGTGATATTATTATTAATGCATTATTTAAATGAAATATAAAAATGTTTTCGTTATATTAAATATTTTATGTATGACTGAGGATTTCAGGATTTGTTTTATATCCATTGTTTTTAGATACACGAATGTCTATAAATATTTAAACTTAAATTAAAATAATTTAAGTATTAGCTTAGTATTATTGAGTATACAATATGCATAAAATATTAGATTATTAGATGGAAAATATAAAGACTAATAATTATCGAGCGTAGCGAAAAAATACATTCTGTGTAATAACTCTATACCTAGTAAGTACAATATCAACTAGCCTGCATCGTTTTTAGCATATCTTTCAATAAGTTAAGTTGAAATGACGTCCTTGTGGTGTATAGTGCAAAGTTAAGAGCATTGTTTAAATAACTTATGTGTATTGAAGCACAATGAATTTGGGAAAACGAAATATTATTAGGTGTAATAATAATTCTCGATAGCTGATACGTTTAAAATTAGTTGTTTAAATGTCAAACGGCATAATAGGTAGATGATTATTTATTAATATAATAAATCATTTTAAAATAATTAATTTTTTTTTAATTAAAATAAATAAAAAGCGATCAAATTTTCATACATAACATTTTGGCACTGGGGCAGTTGTCTTTATTGGGTGGAGACTCCTTTGCGAACATAATAAAATATATTTTAAATTTACGACAACTCGTTTGCGCACAAAATGGTGAACAATGACAACCAGCTGATAGGTACAGTTTAAGGTGTACAGGTTGTCTTAAGCTGCCGGTACACGATCAGTATTATTTATATCAATTGAGCACCCGTCAATTGATAAAAGACATATTTGATTCAGGAGTTAGAAAAAAAAATAAAGTACTATTAAAAGAATACTCGAAAATGATTCTGAAATTGGAAGGTAGCTATTAAACACATTTTCGGTTTACCTTATTTAAACTCTAAAGAGGTTCCGGATGGATTTACTGAAATAATTTCAATAGCTCCTATCAATAATGTAGGTATGGATTTTCCAGACTATATATATTAAAAAATCATGATGATTCTGATATTGATTTTAGGCAAGAATTATGGGCTAGTGAACCAGACAATAGCCCAAGAACAACGAACGGAGCTGAAAACGTTCACATGCATTTCAATAGCAAATGTGATACCTCCCACCATCACATTCACTAACTTATTCAAATACTAATGGAAATTCTAGTCAATACTGATTTAAAAATAAATTAATTTAAAATAAAGAAAGAAAATCATGGAATTTCAGTAAAACTGCTCAAATTAAATATACATTCATTGATTAAACCATTATCACACATTTTCAATTTAGCTATAACAACATCTACTATTCCGGAATGCTTTAAAATTTCAGTAATAACACAAATACACAAAATAAAGGTGACAAATCTAATATTGAAAATTATCGCCCAATCTTACAAAATATATAAAAACTTGCCAAATCTATTAAAAAAATTTTTAAAAAAGAATTAGTCCATTACTTTGAAGGTAATAATAATCTTCTATCATGTACCCAATTCGAATTTAGACCCGGTAAAAGTACCGAACAAGCAATTGCAACAGTATCAATCTATATTTATAATTCTTTCGACAATAAAAAAAATGTGCAACTGTTTACTTGGATCTAGCAAAAGCATTTGATACTATAGATTATAAAATATTACTACAAAATGTTAACACACTTGGTATCAATGGAACGGCTCAGAATGTATTAAGTTCATACTTAAAATATAGAAAACAACACGTTCGAATAAACAATGAATTAAGCGAAGAAACTTCAATAATATGTGGTGTACCTCAAGGGACAACTCTATCTCGCCTATACTGTTTAATATACATATAAACCAAATTAATAACTTGAATACACACTGAAAACTATATAGTTTGCTACGCCAAATGATACAGTACTTTTCGTTGAAGGCCAATCCTTGGATGAAGTATTTGCTAGTGTTCAATCCGACATGAGTAAATTACAAAAATGGCTCAGTGAAAATAATTTATTCCTAAACTTAGAAAAAATCTTCATATAATATTATTACCACACTATGTATAGTTGATTCGAATCAACCAAATAAAACAAATCTATGTATATGTATCTATGTATGTATTATTTAACTACACAATTTTTTACATAATACTATATTATATAAACAAAAAGAAGAAAATATATATTATTAATATTATAGTTGGGTATGTGAGAAATGTATATTACAAATTTTAAATATTTAATTTATAAGAACTATTTAATGTATTTATATATCAAATTGTGAACTCATGAGCCCCCACACGTACATGTTCAGTGGGGCCCATTATCTTCTTGAAAAATAAATTTAAATTAAATTTAAAAAAAAATATATCTGCGAGTAGTAATAGAAATATTAAAAAACAAAATTATATGAAAAATAAATGAAAATAATATGAAAATAATATATTTTGATTACAAATCCAAAAAAATTGATCTCTTAGCATTTTTAATGCAAACGTATTAATATTAAATATGTATTAACAAATAAATAAATTAATATTCTGATATGAAAAATGATTGTAATTGTAATTTGTGCAATTTGTAAATTTTAATGACTTTTTTGTATACATTTTTGTAAGTACCAGATTGTAATTTGTGTAATTTGTAATTTGAAAAAATTGTAAATAATGGTTTTCTAAGGGAGCTGTTCTAAAATTGTTCAAACAACATTTTTAAACACACTAGTCATATAACATAATTTAAGTAACATCATTGCCTAATTGTGGCCCTGTGTACTATTACAATAAATACAAAAAATGCTTTATGTTTATTAAACAAGTGTGCGAAAATAATATTGCATACATGCTATATTCTATTTACAAAATCTATTTAATATTATCTCACTTACTTGGTTTAGGTACCTAGCTAGTAGTTTACCTTGGCTGAGCTGTACATACTCCTTGACTTACGTCCAGTGTTGAGTGATATCTAGATACAAATTAATAACATATATATTATATAGATTAATAAATAAACTAGTTTCTAATTGATGTCCATATTTAAGATGTCTATATTTAAGATTTAAATAATGAAAATCTACAAAATATCCAGATTAATCTCATTGTGTAATGCACTTGTATTTTTTTCAATCATAATTTACTTGTTCAGTCATATTTTACATCAAATATAATATATTAACCAGTAACCACCTTACTATTACTATCAATATACTCAACAACTTTTTGATATTATTGTTTAAAATGTATTAATCATTGAGGTACATACAACTATTTTGGATCCGTATTCTGATGAAAAAACCTTTGATTGTGGAAAGGTGCTTTCATTGTTGATTTGTAGATCTTTGAATTTAAAACTATGTAATGGTTTTATATTGAAAATAAAATGAACAATTAATCCTTCACAAACTAAAAGAAGGAAAGTTAAAATCAATTTGGAATACTAAGAAATTACAAATTAAAACAGCAATCGGAAAAATATAAATAAAATTCGTGAAAGTAAAAACTGATGTACTTATATAATTCAAAAGGTTTTTGAACAAAACTGAAACAATATAAATATCAATAATAAATAAACAGTGAAAATAGGTTGGTTTCCAGACATATTATTTGACCAGTATAGTTATTTATTATAATATAACATGAGAATAAAATGTTTTTTAACGTTTTAAATTATGTTTGTAGCCAACACTCAATAATAATAATTAATTTTATGTAACTACGTGTAGGTAAACATTCATTATAACTTAGGACGCTAAGTTCCAGGTAAATAAAAATTCGTGGGCCCTAAAATTATAGATTAATTTAGTGAGGGTGTCAATATTGTAACTGGTATTTTATTATTGAAATCAGAAATACGGTAAATATGTGAAAATTAGAGTTACTTATTTTGTATGCCTACCAGGTACGTGGGCTACATATTAATATTATATTTTATACACAAAATTACATTTTCAAATGGTTAAATATTCGGTAAAATTGCTATATATAGATGCACAATAAACTTTATTACATATTTATACTAAATTACTTCTGTCGTGTAATACAGTTTTATTTAATATTATATTATAATAGCATAGCTTTAATTAGTTATGATGGTCATAAACAATGTATAGGTACAATGTATAGGTACAATGTTTATACACTGAAATAAACAAAATCATACAATAATAATAAACTTATAAAAGTAGGTATTGACAAAAAAGAATTTCAAATCTCAACATATAATATTTTTTTATATTACTGACAAGTAAGCGTGCCCAAGGTGCCCAAATATTCATATTCATATTAAATATATTATTTTTATTTTTAATAATAAATTACATCACAATGTTAGTAATTTTTCAGTATCATTGACGCCTTTTAGAAAAGATTAAAAAAATTTAAATTTGATAGCGAATTTTACGATAATTTTTTTCTTACAGTATTGAATATTATGATAAGTAATATTTTTCATAATTTAATGGCAAGAATTTAACGCTAGAAAATTGAGGTAATTTTTGACACGTAAATAATAATTTGCCACCACTACACTATAATATTATAATATAATCCATAAATGAAACAATATGACTATTGTGTGAAAGATAACCGTATAAGCCTTCTACAGAAGGCCTATTTGTGATATCCGTTGTATTCGCCGTAGGTTAGGTTAGGAAATACTGCGGTTTCCATTTTCCTGTACTAGTTATTTCCAAACTAAAATTATTAATTTAAACTGTTTTAAAATCACGTATAACAAAATATATAATGTACAAATTATTGAACTATTATTTATTGTTATTATAAAGTGACTTTTTTGTTCGAAATAATGATCAATACGAAATCGAAACTAAACTGAAGATGAAAAGTTGCAATCGGAGGAACGTGTTAAGTATAAACAATATACATTACAGAGAATATTTCTTTGACAATGAAGAAAACGCATAAGTTTTTAGCTGGTCCATTATATTTCCAAACAGAATATAGACATAGGCAAAAATTGGGGGGGGTGCTAAGCCCTCCCCACAAATTTGGCCTTAGCCCCTCCACAACCAAAAAAAACATAGGGCATACAGTTTTAATATGCTATATTGCAATGGTCTACTTGATTTTAATATATTCAGCCCCCCCCCCCCCAAGTTAAAAGTTGAAATTGCGCCTATGAATACAGATAATGTACATAATATTATGTTTATTATATTATAATAATACATTGTATATCATGAATTAATGTGCTCGATTTCTAAAATTTGTTCACTTTTCAATTTTAAAATATGACTAACGATTCTTAATATATTTGTTGTCAATTATTAGTAAACGTTAGTTTTAATAATATTGTTAGATTGTTGTTTTCAATAAAATACATATAAATTTTAATTTGGTTAATACCTAGTGGCTAAGTGTTATTTATATCTAATAGGTACTGGCACAAAAACTAAAATAAATACATTTTGGAGACCATTAATTGTATATCATATACCTACCTAGTGAAAATTTTGTAATTTTTACATTTTATTAGTTTCCATGGTAATAAACAAAACGTTACCTACTCAAAATCGGTTTGAAAGTAAAAATATCTGTACACAGGCCACACACATGTTTATGTTAAAATTGTTGTGTGTTTTCGATATTTTTTATCTGTTATAAGAACAAATAAAGGACCTTGTATTACATTTTCAAGATTTTTACTTAAAAATAAAATGTAGCTAGTAGCTACATATACGTAAATGGTAAATGGAAAAAAAAATTAAAATAAGTCAAAAATGTATTACAAATGTATTTTTAAGTTATATATATAGCTCAAATGAGATCCAAAATATTTTCAAAATAGTATTTTGTCTTGAAAAAGCAATATCAAGTATTTGGTACAAAATTGAAGTCTCTAGAGTCTAGGGTTATTATTTATTTTTAAATATTTTTGATATTATACAAACTAACAATATACTAAAAAACACACGTCGTTATAAAACCAATACATTAATCTCTCCAATGAGAATATAATATATTTAGTTTAACGACGGTACTATGTTATTGTGATATATTACCGTCAATCGTGATTTATCTAAAAGCACATTCATGATATCCGTAGTTGTCTTCGTCCTTCCACATTCAATACTGCTGTTTCTCGTTCAATAGTTATTTTAAAACTTAAATTAATTTTAACTGTCTAAAAGTGCATTTTATAAATAAGAAATATATACACATTATTGAACTATTATTTATAATTTGTGTAAAGTGATACGTGACAGTAAAATAACTTTTTTAAAACTGGAAAGTAATTGGCATGAAATTAAAACTGTACTGACGAAGAAAATTCACAATCGGAGGAAAGTATAAACAATACATAATATTTAGCGTACATCTCCTGGGCAACGAAAAAAACTCTTACCTATCTATGGGCTTTGAAGCCGGACCATGTCATTTCCAAAGAGATATAATACGTACATAATTCATTCGTATTTTTATTTTATCGATTTATACTTTGCTCAAACTTTTTTATTTTAGTTATTATATCATGTATAGTGTATTCTACTATTAGTAAAGCCAAAATGACGGCGGAAATCGTGATACGACAAAAGACGTATACTAGCAGTTTTAAGTTTACTATTATCAAGTATGTACAAAGTATATGGGTATATCGGCTCAGAGTCTTATTGGAGCGCACCGAAAAAAAATTAAAATTGTTCTTACATCGATAATAATATTGTTAAATCAACTAAATGTATTATAATTAAATCTATTGTGTGTCTGTTAAAATAACTATTCTAATATTGTTATATTATTACAGCATTGGTAAACAATATTATTTTTAAAAGAACTATATTTATGACAATTATATAATAACCAATGTACCTATAGATATCAGTTGAAATAATTATTACTTCCTCGATTATTGATAACCCATGTTTGCGTTAAATCAACATAAAAATAAATATATAGAATAGTATTGTTCCAATATTGAACAGTGTACAGTTTTTAAGGTTAAGACGTTAAGTACTTATGTACAATATTGTACAACGAGTTTTTTGATTTTATATTCTGCAACCAGAAATAGATCGTTATATTCTTTTATAACTGTGTATTTTCAGGTCCTATGTATCTTTTACTTTAATAACTAAAATCGATGGTTAGAATGTTAATATTGTATTTTGGCTCTTCTGAAAAGTTAAAAATTTCAGATTATGCCTATAATATTATCCTTAGGTATATTCAATAGGTAGGTAGGTACAAGTTGCAACGTCTATGATGTTCTAAAAACATATGTAAAAGACATAAATCAACATCCGTTATAACTATAAGGTAGGTACTTTAAAATGAGCGATAATAAGTGCTCTTAATGTATATAAACCATGCTGTTTATTAAAACTTTTAAAGCTTTGATTTACACAATCTAGCATAGAAGAAGCTTATTTGTTTGAATATATAAATAATGCACATTAAATGATAGATATCTATCATATATCGACGATATGCATAAAAAATTATACTTAGCGGTCATTATTCTTATAGATTTAGTGAGTTCACAATCGTTTAAATAGTATAGATATGGTGTCCGTTTATTTAATTATATTGTATGAGCGCTAATCGTCGAATTTTTTTTTATTATTGTATGCATATTATATGCAATAGTTGTGGAAGTTAAGCATAATATTTTTTTAAATTACTGTCTGGTTGGCTTTGCGATTGCTCAAATAGTCAGACATCAACCTCAATTATTATTATTTTTATTTGCTTTGTTAGAGATTACATACTTTTATAATTATTGACTATTGTATCAGTGTGCGCTAAACTTCACGAGCTTTTCATTATAAAATGTAATTATTTAAAATTGCAATTCTTTAAATTATCAGGCACATATAATTTCAAATGTGTGTGTTTTGAAGCCGGCCAGTAAAGTGCACCGACAAACCGTGAGTGTTATAATATTATTTATATAAGCTGGTGGTTGCAACAGGCAATTGATTATTGTATTATGTATAATATATTATATTATGTAATTGCTGAGCCAGGAGGAGTCTATATTATATTTTTTGTATCTTTGTGAATTATATATAGGTCATTTTATTGATATAATACAGCAACATAGAAAATATAAATATAGTCAACATCATATTGTTTTATATAATTTATAGTTGAATACACACCCTTACACATAACTACGATTACATATATACACACAAACACCGTCTGTTGGA
>CARXXK010000206.1:0-142541 GCA_949089665.1 Macrosiphum euphorbiae | reverse complement strand
AGTACAAGATTTAATGGCCGATCGGAATTTAGAGTGCAATTTAGCGTACATTAAATCTAACTTTGAAACACTACCTGAAACTATCATTCCTTTAGAATTGTCTGGTCGTACTCTCGCAGATTCTATTCAAATTGTGACAGAATTTCAAAACAAAATTCAAGAAATAAAAACTCAACAAAATATAACCGTAGGTAGGTACATGCAATTTTCGCTGAATGTTTATGTTAATGTTTATGTTAGCAATTTCTATGGGCCATAAAATGAATAAGTAGGACAACAAACCATGAATAAACAAAAACCGTGTTGCCAAAAGTCTCAATCGTATTTTACCGAAAATAATATGTCTATATTATATGTCTAAAATATATCAAATTTGTTTTGATTATAATTGCTTTGGGCTGCGGGTAGAAGATACAAAACAATTAACTAATAATGTCACTTCGTTGTCGGCAACACTAAAGTACATATTATTATTATTATTATTATTATTATTATATCGGAGGACGGAGCGTGGCTCCGTGGCGTGTAAGTAATTTTTTGGTACCTACCAAAATCTGACGTTCCGCTTTGTTGTGAAAATGTGAAATGTGTGCGTGTTGAGGGCCTATGATATCTATTTATATTTTATTATTTTATAATATCCACAATATTATAACTATATGTAGTGTTATGATTAATATTATTAATTGTTACTAATATCGCGATTATTCCAGACAGACATTCAGTGTAGTCGTAGCGGCGAAGTCGTAGGTAGTCACGGAGAGGTGTAACTTAAACTAATTATATCTGTTGTACGATTCGATAATAATTTATTCTCAAAATGCCAACACGGACAGTGCGTTTTCACTTTTCACTCCAATCACAATTTCTTTTGTCTTTTCATATCATTATATTTAGTTGGGTAACTGAAGTGTCCCGTACTTAGACGCCACGCCATTCTTATTAATCGAGCGAAGCGAATAGGATGCGACGCAATAACAAAAGCTTCATAATATACACGTAAACGTGTGAGTTGCAGCAGTCGTGCTTAAATTATTATCGAAGTTAAAATAAAATGCAGTTTCACCGCCGTTGCCACAGTCGTAGTTTTAAGAATTACGTATAAAGCAATAAGTGTTTAAGTAGGTACATTTGAACCGTCATATAATTCGATAGTCGTAGACCTGTATTTTAAAACGTTTTAGTGGATTAGTTTATCTCGGATATTATATTTGTCGCGGTCGTTATCGCAACGACCGCGGCGTCTCTATCGACGTCCGCGAGATCGCGACCGACAACCGGTCTGGCGCCACTCTGGCCGCCGCCTGCGGCACGGCCGCCGGCCCGGCCAGCGGCGGTGGCGACGGATCATCTCTCGTTTGACCGTTGTAAACGCTACACACGACGGAATAGGAATAACGTGATTGTAATTATTTGTGCAATATATAATTTTATTCTGTGAACGTGCTCGTTGTCATTTACAACCCTTACAAACCGTCCACATACCTACATATTGTAGGTTTGATATACCTATATTGTGGCAGTGCACCGAGCACGGGCAATAATAATAATTTATTAATTTGTCGATAAGACTGCGGACGCACTGGGGCCATGAAAAAGGTAAAAATTAAAAACGTTCTCTGGATATTTCCATCTACACTATAATGCACGCACACACTTATCAGGTCGGCCCGTGGTAGTCCTACGTGCGTATTACTTAAGTAGGCAGTTCCTAAAATATCAAAATTTTCATACTACACATAATATAATCCCTAATCGGTCAAATCTATAAATTATTTCTAGTTAAACACTAGTATACTATATATACCACCGTTCACTACTAAGCTGATAATAATAAAAATAGCTACTCTCAATAACAAAGAAAAGCTTAAAATTATAACTATAATAAGAGTGTAAGAAGTAACAACACAAAATATTGTTTACTGTGTGTCTGTGTAGAATGTAGATAATAATATTAAAATGTGGTTTGGCAAAAAACCATTAAAATATAAAAAAAAAATGTGAAGATATAAAATTATACATAATATAATTATAAAGGTTTAATTAGAATAACATACTTTCAAATGTCGTACTACACACTGCACTTTTCGTATTACACAAAGTGTGTCATATTAGGTACACACAATTTTAGGGACTGTAAGTAGGTAACCGGGATAGCTTATTATTATTATTATTATTATTATTATTATTATTATTATTATATGCTCCCGGCCCGTACTATCATTACCCATAATAAGCTGTGGCCTGTGAATATAATAAAATTGTCCACTACAAGTAAGTGCTTATTTTTTCCGACTTAACTTTAAACCATTCCATAACGGCAGAAAAAATTTAATATGTGGAGATAAATTGTGTTGCAGTACCTAACGCAGTGAAATAAAACTACCTATACAAACTAAAATCATAATCATTATTTGAAAACCGCAGTGGACTTACCTAGGTATATATTATATTTATGATACATTGATAGGTGTCAATATTATCATGTGATAGGTACCTATAATACTATCTCATAAGCACGATTAAATAAGTTTCCGGAATCCGGATATCATAACGAGCGATATCCCATGGGTAGGTACCTTATACTCAAAATAAAATAAATTTCCAGATTATGATAGTACCTATATTATAGTTTTATTGCGATACCACCGTATAGCATGTCGCCAACATCATATTTTGTCTGGGCATAAACCGTAATACTATAAGATTTATGATTGAGCAAATTGACACGAAGTCACGAAGATTTTTGCACAGTGCTATAAATTGCTCAGTATAGTCAGAACATGACTTTATATCCAGTGTTAGGCAGTAACGTAACGAGAGTAACGCGTTACTTTTGCCGTAACGCGTATTAGTTATGATTTCGTTAGAATTGTTTCCTTTTGACGAGGAGTTACAATATAATATATTATTCGTGTTCCAGACAGGGGCGGACTGGCTTCTTTAGAGCGGCCCGGGAATTTTGTTTAAAGTGGCCCAAAAACTATAGTCTAACCTAATTATAACATTTACGTTTAATATACGACACATTTTTTCCATTGCATATTCAAAATATAAATAATAACATCAGATATATCATACGTTTTAGGTAATATATTTAATTTACTGGCTTAAGGAATTAATAATTTATGAAAATAATGCTTTGCTTTTTTAGGCTAAACGGTCTATAACTGTTTGGTGCTGTATGTAATTTAAAATATTTTTTTCTGTAGCCATTAAGACAAAAGCTTCTAGATTATTCTGTGTCATGCTGTTCCTATAAACGGTTTTCACCCGAAAAGACAATTTCATTCATTTTTATAGTATAAAAAACAATTAAAAATTCAATAAATTAATTCATGTTTATTTTATTATTTAAATATGTTGTTGTTGCATACATATTAATATATTATTAATTATAATTTAGTAAAATAGTTCACGACTCACATTGTATTGCCATTTGCCGCGCAAACCAAATTTTACAAAATTGTCTAAAATAGTTTTATCTACTATATTTATCTTACCTTTTAAAAGGCGATATCGGGATCGTAAATATTCAAAAGGTACGTGCTTCTTTCCAGTAGTCAATGCAAAATATAAATTAACTATTATTAGTTATTACTTATTACAATATTACAGACGACAGACTCGTGAACGAAATACGAAAACAGTATATTATATTATTTTTAAATAATATTATATTGAATTATCGTATACAAACAAATAGTGATACAAACCCAAATGGTTGCCGGATGCGTTATTGGCTATTATACCTATTTATATAAACTAAAATTATTTTTATAACTGTGTCTTAGAACAACAAAATATAATTTTTGGTATGATTATTATCGTATTATTTATGCTATATTTTATAGATTTTAAATACACCAAACACTGAATACTATATTATTATAATTTAAAAATCATAATAAGTTGGTTTTTTGTACAATCAAACTGCCCCGCCCGAGACGGCCTATAATCTCATTATTCGACCGGCCCATCGGGAAATTACCGCGGTGTGGCATTTGAAAAATGTTTGTTCTGCAACTAATTTATTTCTTAAAAAGTAATTTAAAAACTTAAAAAATAAGTAACGATGCCCCGCGGGTTTGCTGAAAATCAGTGTCGTGATAAGCTGGTGTAATGCCGCCGGAGACCCACGTATTTGCCGCCTCATAAATATTTATATTATATTTTGCAAACAGTTTTTAAAAAGAAATTAATAACTCACTACGACTGGAAATTGAGAATTGCGAGCTTGCGTCGTATGTAAGTAGGTACTTACTTGAATTCACAATAATACGGTACACCAATGTACCTATGACCTATCATAGATAATATGAATGTATGATATTATTAAGGGGATTGGAAGCGATGATTCTTCTGTCTTTGTCAAACACACGCGGAACATGGGAAAAATAGCTATACTCCTGACATAAACCAAGGTACTTCTAGTTGTTCGATTTAAAAAATATAAAGATGTTTGAATTGATATACAAGTTTACTTTGCATCGGTCGAAGCATATTCTTGATAATTTTTAAAATATATTTAATATTAAAATGCTGCTCTGCTGTACAGTAGGTTACAAGTGAGTCACTTGTATAATGGGTGTTATTAAATTTTAATTCAATGATATAATAACATTGTATAAGAAAAACGATTCTGAGCGGAGACGGTATGTCAGTCTAGGTATAAGACATACTATATTAATTATTAACCACTTGTCTATGGTACTAAAAAAAATTTACCTATAATAGGTAAGTAGGTACCTATACTAAATTCTAAATTAATCATATCACAATATCCATTATTTACTTATAACGTGTTATACATCAACAACAAACCGTGATACTATAATAGATATACATATAATAGTCAGTATTGTAAAAAATACTTTTGAAAAAGTATTGAGATACTTAAACTAGTATTTAAATAAAAAAGTATTAAAAATACTATTATAAAATTGTATTTTACAAATACTCAAAAAGTATTTGAATACAAATACAAGTATTTTTTTTTAATTTTATGCTACCTATATAGGGCCGGATTTAGGGGGGGCGGGCCTTCACAAATTTAGGGCACTAAATGTGTTTTTTTTTTGCATCCAAGTATAAAACACAATACAGTTGAATATACCATTTTCAAAATAGATTTGAATCACAACTTGAATAATAATAATGATATTTATCTAGGTTAGTTCAATGTATTTTTTATTAAATTAAATTTAGTAATTCGAATATTTTCAATCAAGGGGACTGCTGTCTGTGTAAAAAAGTGGTATTTAGACTAAAAATGTAGACAAAACTGTAGTAATTTGGTGTGACGGATTTCAATTTTGAAAACGGAGTAGGATTGATTAACAAGATTACCTAGGTACTAGGTTTTTATCGAGGTGATTTTTAATATTCCGAAAATTGTTAGTGTCACGATTAAAAATATAATTAAAAAATAACGTCTTATATATATAGATTTTCAAAATAGCCTCGATAAAAACCTAGTTATAATTTAATAATATAATAGTTTAATAACAACTTGTTTCTCCACGTAAGTTGGTCTGCAGTCGTCACAATAGGAAAAAATCAACCGTAAAAACATGATTTCAAAATTCCAATAGTAGGTACCTACTCAGGCCTCGTAAGTAGTAGAAACATTGTTTTGGTACCAAATTAAACATGAGAAGTTTATCTAATAACTGTTGGAAACTTGGAACAGATTGTTAAATTGGTTTCCAATTTTAAAATTATTAGATTTTCAGTTTTCTTAAAAAATTCCAATACAGAAACCATTATACAATTTGATGTGGTATTTTTCTAATTTTAAACATTGTTATCACCTACTTTTACTATACTTTTGCTATGCAAAAACATAATATTAGTTTTCAACGTAAATAATATTAGTTTTATTTATGTCAATTTTTTGTGAAAAACTATAAATTAAAATTAATAAAATGGATTTTATAATATTTTAATACAAGTATTTAAATTTTGTTAAAAATACTTTTAAAAAAGGTGCTCTGCTGTACAGTAGGTTACAGGTGGTAAACTGTATAATGGAAGGTATTAAATTTGAATTCAATAATATAATATCATTGAATAAGAAAAACGATTCTGAGGGGAGATGGTATGTCAGTTTAGGTATAGGTAAGACATATTATATACTTATTTAATGTATTAAAAAAATTGACCTATAATAGGTACCTATAATAAATTCCAAATTAATCATATCTCAACATCCATTAGGTACTTATTACGCGTTATACATCAACAACAAACCCTGATACTATCATAGTCCATAGATATATAATAGTGTACTTTAGAAGTTTCAAGTACCCACAAATAATATTATACAATCACAACAAAATAACTAAAATAGTGATTCTAGGTTTTTTTTATGTATCTAATTTCATCCAAATGTGAACTTAAAATGACTATAAAAATAAACTGTGCTTATGCATTTTTTAGATTTTTTGTTAACATAATTAAATACTTACGTGAAATCTTGTTTTAAATTTTCAATCCTTAGATATAAAAGTTGAACATTTTATTCATTTTTAACTACAAAATGATTATTCAATTTTAAATTTGATAAATTTTGTCAAAATTCGATCTTTAAATACTTATAAAAAAAATCTGTACCTATGTATTTTTAATATTTTTCAACTGATATTGTAACAATATATCAGGAGCCTTGCATTAAATTTTTACACTTTTTGGCACAACAGATAAAACTTTATTGATATTTATAGAAAAAAAACGAAAAATGAAAATGTCCGTAAACAGCTCAAAAAGCGTCAAAATATTTTCAAAACTGTATGGTATATAGGAACTGCTAATATAAGCATTGGGTGAAATTTCCATGTATCTGCCCAATGTTGTAAAAATTTGAATTTCAAACTCATAAAAATTTAATTTAACTTTCTTATATACATTTTTTTTTTTGATAAATGTAGATAATCTTATAAGGAATCTTGTATTACATTTTAAAATCTTAGATTTAAAAAGAAAAATTTTTATGAATTCCTAACTCAAAATAATTTGCTAATTTTCGTGATTTTTCATATTTTTTGTCAATTTTTGAACTTTAAATGTTATAAAAAAAACTGGGACTATGGATTTTTAATATTTTTCATCTGCCTTTGAAACAATATACTAGGAGCCCTCTATTAAATTTTCAAGTTTTTTGAACCCACAAATAAAATTGTATTGATATTTTTAGAAAAAAAACTAAAAAAAATGGAAAATGAAAATGTCCCTAAACAGTTCAAAACAAATCATAATATTTTGAAAACTTTATCGTATATAGAAAATACAAATATAACCAACCAGTGAAAATTGCATGTATCTATGGTCATTTGTTTTAGAGTAACAACTAAAACCAAAATACCTAATATTATACAAGGTGATTCATTAAGCGTAAAACACTCATTATCTCAAAAAGAATTAATGTTTTTGAAAATATTTTTTTACATAGTTTCAAGTTGCTAAAAAAACAACGTTTTCATTAAAAAACTATATTTTTAAATATTTTTTATCCTTATAATTTTTTAAGTTTTTTACTTTTTTGAATGACAGCATAGAGTTTTAATTTCATTTTCCAAAGCAGAATATTTTTCTAAGTAATTTGATACATAAAAAATCGAACTTAGGACTAGTAGTTTATGAGTTATAAGTATTTTAAGTTTAGATGGGCGGAGTGGAGTGGTATGGGTTACCCCGCAAAATGTTTATCCACTAATATACGCCGTACACTATAGTATATATATATATATATGTTTCACTGTGGGAGACGGGCACACGTTTTTCCTACAAGCGCTTGAGGATCGCCATAATAAGCCAATAATATAATTTGCTGTAATTAATTGTATTAATAGATTGATAATCGTTAACAATATAATGCCGTAAAACATACGACATTACGACATCATCTACCACAGTGAGCCGTGTGCGCAATATGCGGATTGCGGGATTTTATTCGATAAGGATTAAACCATTTGTAGAAAAAAATTTTTAATGCATATTTTAAGTGCATACTATAGGGATTTTAAGTGCATAAGTGCTTGCATATTTATTGATTTTTTAGAGCTACAAGTCCTCAATAATAACTAATAATTTATAATATCCGCATGGGTTGTTGATTATCTGCAATCGCCCACGTCCAGGTTTCGATGAAATTAGGTATTAACACGCTATGGCCTATGGTGGTAAGCATGTGACTTATAAATGTTGTACGAGGCACCTCTTATATATTTTCCGACTTTATTTGAACCCTTAAATCCGCCATTGGTGATAATAATAAATTAAAAATTAATAACTTAATAATTTCTGTTTAGAATACTTCTAAAATGTTAAAGGTACCTAAGGTAGGTACATAATTTTTTTTGTACTTAATTATGGTAAAATTGTATAGTACCTACGTCGAACTTAGTAAATTGTCTTGTTGAAATAAATAATTGCGAGCGGCTATATATATATATATATATACGGAAAAAATAATTAATCACCTATAGTGGGTATTATGTCTCCGCTTATTGATACACTGGTTTAATAGCATCGAAATACTTTTTTTTTTATTTAAACATAATAGTATAATATTTACATTCTGTGATATTTTTTATACAATTTTGAAATACCTATGGTAATATTTTTCTGGGACTTAATTATTTTGTGCGTTTCGGATTCGGTGAACACCTGCACCAGCTATCGAATATCCACCGAATTTGGCGAATACGGCTCGTGTGAAACCACCTTAAAATATTTCTCACTGTGGCATAAAGACAATAATTTTACATTGAAACCAGGAAAATCCAACGGAACCGATAGCGTAGGTCCGACCGTTTAATTTTATTTCTTCGCAAACGATAACGTTAATTGCATGGTCGATATTATAGTGACTTTTTTTGATAGAGTCACTTTATAGCTAATAGGTGCCCATCTGTTATAGTGCCATTACTTATAACTTATTAGTTATTAGTATCATATTATTTTGACAAGAAACCGCTGCGATCGTTCCGTATAGATAATTTTAAGTAGGTAACACGGGAAAAACTAATGACGGTACGATAAAACGATACACGAACGAATATTATGTGATAACTATTTACAACGGAATATGATAAGTACCTAGTAATATTGCACGCTATAGATACTTTTTAAAATACAGGCCGAACTTCGTCATTTGGGTGTACTGCTTCGGAAAATATATAATATATAATAACGCTCTAAACGATCAATCTAGAACTGAATTATTTTGATTAATAAATATTTTATAATATATTATTCTTCATTTTGTCATCTTTATTGAATTAATCGATCATAAAAATACTTCGATAATACATTATAATACATTACCTATACATTATATAACAGAATCTGGAACCAAATATTTTTATAATTTTTTTTTACGCAATCTAATTGTTCACGTAATCACGCTTTGCATTTTAATATTGATTATAATAACACTATACAACCTCAATAAATAGCAAGATAAAGCTGCAGTGAATTAAAATTTAACCCGTGAAGCTAGAACTATACATGGGTATATTTTTAAAAAAAAACCGTAAAAACGTATCCTTAATAAATTAATCACAAATAATTCACTTCAACCATTAAAATATTTTACATTGATTGTGATTCGCACTTGGCAGTATTAAAATATGATATATTATTATAGCCTATAGGTTTGCTGGTATAATGTCCCTATGCGGCAGCTAAGCTTAAAGGAGATTTTAATATCCTAACCAAGGTAGATTAGCCTTGATCCCTCCTTGCTCCAAACACATTAAAAACAGTAAACTATAGGTTTAGGTACCTACTTGTTTCTCTTATCCGTTATTCCTGAAAATTGTATTATTAGTATTTTCAGTTTTAGTATTATATAGTATATAAATGCATATAAAATGTATGATGGTTACGTACAATGGCCACAGATGCCCCGGATAGTTTGTTTGAAAAAAAAAAGTAAACAAGGTAGGTGTACGTATGGGTGATATATTATATGGCTCATATACAGTGTGTAAACGGTAATCGAGAACACTCAATATCTTTGCGTAGAGACCTGCTATTTGAATTCCGTTTTTTTGGCAGTTGTTATGACATAAAAATACACATTTTTATGGTCTTTGAATTTTTTTTACTTAATTAGTCACGCGCATGCGCATGTCAACTTTTTTTTTTAAATGGCAACCCCCTGCTTTAACCACTACTTATTTTTTGCCTATTTTTTTAATGAATTTTGGTAGTTGAATCAACTTTCTAAGTCCAAAATTGACCAAGTTACAGCCAATCAAAAAAAAGAAAAATTAGAAAAAAAAATGCGCTCGATTTTCAGCTTTTTGATTTTAACTCTGAAAATAATTATTTTAGGATTGTTAAACATTGACATTTTTGTAACTATTTATTACGGTGATATTAAATAAGTTATTTAACTTCAATTACCTACTGAATAATTTTCTCTTTAATTTGTGTAATAAATCATATAACTTATTATAGCAGAAAAAACGTAAATTAGTATGTTGTTTATTTCTTTACATTTAATGGATCTATTAGAACGTATTAATAATTATTAATCTATAACAAATTCAATTCTTATTTAAGTTTCCAATTTATTTAGTTAATAAAAATCTAAAAAAAAAAAAAAATCTAACGAATAAATTGTTCAAACTGTTCTCTGCCGTGAACAAAACATGATTCAGCGCGAGAAAATTATTCAGTAATTGAAGTTAAAATAACGTATGAATATCACCGTAATAAATAGTTACAAAAATGTCAATGTTTAACATTCCTAAAATAATTATTTTCAGAGTTACAATCAAAAAGCTGAAAATCGAGCGCATTTTTTTTTCTAATTTTTCTTTTTTTTGATTGGCTGTAACTTGGTCAATTTTGGACTTAGAAAGTTGATTCAACTACCAAAATTCATTAAAAAAATAAGTAGTGGTTAAAGCAGGGGGTTGCCTTTAAAAAAAAAAAGTTGACATGCGCATGCGCGTGACTAATTAAGTAAAAAAAATTCAAAGACCATAAAACTGTGTATTTTTATGTCATAACAACTGCCAAAAAAACGGAATTCAAATAGCAGGTCTCTACGCAAAGATATTGAGTGTTCTCGATTACCGTTTACACACTGTATTTTCCATAATTTAATAATTTAAATTTACCCACTTTTGTTTTAGGCACGCGGAGTATAGTGAAAACTGAAAAGAATTACAGTAGGTCTAGTAAATAGTTCACTACTTAAAGACCGTAGAGTTTTGCGACTTAAAACTGTAGAACTACAATATAGTGAACTGCAGTATTGTCAGTTGTCAGTCATTGTCACAACGTTTTCGCCCACACTACGCGTTCACAAAAAAAAAGTGGATAAATTGAACGGAATACTCTATCAGATGTGTTTCATAAATTGCCATAATTATGTGATAATTAATGAAAAAAAAAATGAAAGACAAATATCGAGAGAAAATTTTATTTCTTGTGAAAATCTGAAGAAAGACATTGTGGACAGTGTGTTTACTGTTCAGACGATTTGTGTGGAAGGGATGATATTTGGTGTGCTGCAACAGTGGTTTTGCCATAGGCGCAACTAGACCTCTAAAACGTGAGGGGCTATAATATTTCATATCTTAAAAACATAAAATTGATGGTATTTTACTCTAATAATGACAGTTAAACGTAAAAAAACAAGGGGTGCTAAATTAGAACTCGGGGATGCTAAAGACCCTTTTGCACACCCCTATAGTTGTGCCAATGGGTTTTGCTATAGATGATAATATAAGAATTATATTTCTCAAATTAGAGAGCGTATATTTATTTTGTAGGAATTCCGAACTAAAGTTATAGAAAAATAAACTAATTGGAAAAAGGTACAGGTAGGTACAATAAATGATTGTCATTATGATTTACGACATTATATAAAACTTAGACTGAAATCTAATCGACGTCGGGCCCCAAAGCAATAAATTTATATTTATGTACCGATACCTTTGCACGTTGTGATATTGTATATTGTGTACAACTAATATTGTGCGCTCGTGAGTAATGACTAATGAGTACTATTGACCAAGAGTCGTGGTTCGTACACAAAAAAAAAAATTAAATATTATTTGATTATTAAATTACGAAAATAAAATATAAATGTTATAAATTGTGGTGCTATATATTAATTCATACCGTCATCGATCGTATTGCAGACGATAAACAAAATCAATAATCTTATAATAATAATAATTTTCGGCATCGGTAAACCGTGTGATCTACCGGGTCGTCCGTGATCCACTATCTTAATAGGTACCTGACGCGAATAATATGGCTTTTGTGACTAAATACACAGTGATAATGTTCGATAACGTCAATAACGTTAATATTGAAAAAACCGATTAGAGAAATAAATATAATAATATCTTATTTCATAGCCTACAGGTCCTATCGTCTGTGCATTTATGTCTTTACCATTAACCGAGTCGTGTGTGCAAGTGGTAAACGGACGTTTCGTCCCCGTCAATATTATTGAGATAGGACGTTTTGTCTCTGAGAGTTATTAGCCACAGGACGTTTGGTCCCCGGTATACTTTGATAATCTAAATACATACATTTTTAATGAACAATATTTTAATCTTTAAATGACAATACTACAAAATATTCAAATACGCATAATCAATATTCATACAATACAATTACAAATAGTCAAGATTTAAATAAATCACAATTGTATTATGTCAACACAAATTGTAGTAAAAATTAATAAATTAAAATTAAATACTATAATATCAAGATAAATTATATATTTATTTTAGGTGCACTGACTTATGTTTTTTAAATAGTATAAGATGTAATGATCTTCAATATATTGAAATCCCGTGATGATAGCAATTTCTTTTCCTTAAAACCAACTATTTTCGGTACATTTATTATTTCATTTTGTTTTTGTACCAATGCAGTCGTTGCAGTAGTCACATCTGTATTGAATACTCGCTGTATCAAATATTCTTAAAATAAAGTAATTAAATAAATATATAATATTAAAGTAAAACCACGACGCCATGGTATTTTTATTTAACAAGAATAATTATAAGTAGAAACAAATTAAGAATTAAAAGAATAAAAAAAAAGTATTCAATAAAATAGTATTCAAATACTTTACAACACTGTACCTATATTAGACATTACAGAATTATTCATTAAAAAAAGCAGGTAAGTTTATGTCGCTCTGCTGTACAGGTTACAAGTCTGTCAATGTGTAATGGATTGTATTAAACTTGAATTCAATGATATAATAATATCATTGTATGAGAATTCAGAGCGATTCTGAGCGGAGACGGTTTATCAGTCTGGATTTTTTAAACTTTTATTATTTATTATAGCCTTTAAGTTGAATTAATATTATAATATTATAATTTTTTTTCGTTGCTACGGTGATAAACAAATCGATAGAAATTAAAATCCCATTTTAAGCGGTTTTTCGTAATTTGTCAGTAGTTTTTCCCATGGCATTAAATAACTATGGAGAAAATCGAAAAATGGCCTCTTTAAAGTACCATCGTGATCCAATTTTCTAATAGACAAGGTACTATATGTTGAAATCGATGCACTCCTTCTGGTAGAAATTTTGTATACAAGATATAAAAAAAAAAAAAAAAACTATGTGTGTTACCAGTACGCACGCGGGAAGTTAAACTTCTTTTGAATGGTACACGTGTGTGAGTGAAAAAGAAAGAAAAAAATATTAATTAATTTAAAAAATGAGAAGAAGTATCCGGAATTATTTATTATTGATAGTTTTATTATTTTTTTTATATTTTTATTCGACAGATCGATGGATAATTGTTTGTAGTATTGTTTTTATCTAGACAATAGATTTGTGAGTGAATAATAATAATAATAACAAAAATAAATAATAATCGATCATTAATTATTCATATTAATTAGTATGGCCCGATTATAATATATAATATATATATATATATATATTACAATAATATATAATAAAACAACATTACCATGACAATATTTATTTATTTACGGACATGTACGCTTTCGCGTTCGTACGGCCGCCCGTTCGTACGCGCCGCCCGTTCGCTTTTTTTTTCCTCACTACCCTGCGTAAAGAAGTATAACTTCAAAAAAAAAAAATCAAAATTGTAAAACCACTAGCTTCCTCAGAATCTAAAATAAATATAGTAAATGTTAGTAAAATAATGAACTTTGAACTTTGAAGTAATTAATAACTTTGTAATAGGTATATACTAATACTAATGTAATATACCTAATGAAAATATGCCGGGGACCAAACGTTTTATGGCTAATGACCAAGGCTCATAACATGTATTAAAAAATGCATAAATAAGCATGCATTCATGCACTAAAAATTGTCTAAATATGCATTATGCACTCAAAATATGCATTATGTAAAAAAATCACGAGCAAGTTTCAAAATAATGAATAGGTAGGTAAGTCCATAAATTTTAAAAGTATTTAATATTTTCTTCCTTTTAATTTGTATGTAGGTATTTAACATTTTAACACCCAAAATTAACAAAATAAAAAATCAAATTTATACTTTAGTATAAGTATATACTATATATAAGTATTAGTTCAAATAGCTTTGTCATCTTTTATAAATCGTAATTTATTAGGTAGTCATTTTTTGTCTAATTTGTGTTCATATCCTTATCCTGTACCTATAATGAAAATATTTGGAATGAAATATTTGGTATATCATTTTGAGATATTTTAGTATAATATTTATAAAAAATATATTTACTTTAGATTTTACACTGTAGGTACTATTAGTGTTTTTTTTTCATGTTTTAAAACTTAAAAAGTCAGTGATTGTCTACAACTACATTTTTGAGAAAAAATGTTTGTACCAATGTACAAAATTATAGTTGGTTAGAAGCTGCATGCGTGTACATGCCTGTACATGTTCGTTTAGACGACGAACTTTATATGGTGGAGAATGGTATAGTGGTAGCGATTACATTGTTTCCACGGTACTACGTAAAACGCATAAAATCTAAATAGGTAACTACTAGGAGTTAGGACACTAGGTAGTCACACACTCACACTAGAATAATAAAAAGTTAGGAGTTTGCGCATCGATCGTTTAACAATAGAACTGAAAAAAAGGTGTATACACCCAAAAGTGCATTGTTTTTTAACTTAAATCATAACATTCAATTTTCAAATATTGTACAGGTATTTCTGTTATAAAATGTTTATGTACCGTAATAATATGTAAAAAGGTGGGCAAGTGTCACTCTGCTGTACAGTAGGTTACAAGTGGGTCACTGTATAATGGATGATATTAAATTTGAATTCAACGATATAATATCATTGTATAAGAAAAACGATTCTGAGCGGAGACGGTATGTCAGTCTAGGTATAAGACATATTATATACATATCTATAGTAGGTACTAAACCAAAATTTGACCTATAATAGGTGCCTATAATAAATTCCAAATTAATCATATCACAATATCCATTAGGTACGTATAACACGTTATACATCAACAAAAACCGTGATACTATCATAGATATACATATTATAATAGTACACTTTAGAAGTTTCAAGTACCCACGAATAATATTATTCCATCACAACAAAATAACTAAAATAGTTATTCTAGGTTTTTTAATATGTAATTTCGTCCAAATTTGAATTTAAAATGTCTGTAAAAAATAACTGTGTTCATATATTTTTAGATTTTTTGGTTACAGTATTAACTACTAATGAGAACCTTTGTTTTAAATTTGCAATCCTTAGATATAAAAACTAACATTTTATAATTTATTAATTACAATGATTGATAATTTTCAAGATTTTGATAAATTTTGTCAAAATTCGATCTTTAAATGTTTATAAAAAAAAACTGTGCCTATGTATTTTTAATATTTTTCAACTGATATTGTAACAATATATCAGGAGCAAATAAATTACATTTTTACACTTTTTGGCCCAACAGATATAACTTTATTGATATTTATAAACAGCTCAAAAAGAGTCAAAATATTTTCAAAATTGTATGGTGTATACCTAGGAAATGCTAATATAAACATTCAATCAAATTTTCATGTATCTACAGTTATTCGTTTTTGAATTACAACAAAATAAGGAAATCGCTACATGAGAAATCGAGTGAATATCCAATGTTGTAAAAATTTGAATTTCAAACGCTCATAAAAATTTAATTTGACTTTCTTATAGTCATTTTTTTTGATAAAGGTAGATAATTTTGTAAGGAATCTTGTATTACATTTTCACATCTTAGATTTAAAAAGAAACATTTTTACGAATTCTTAACTCAAAATAATTTGCTAATTTTCGTGATTTTACATTTTTTGTCAATTTTTGAACTTTAAATGCTCATAAAATAAAATTGTGACTAAGGATTTTTAATATTTTTCATCTGCCTTTGAAACAATATACTAGGAGCCTTCTATTAAATTTTCAATCTTTCGGAACCAACAAATAAAATTTTATTGATATTTTTAGAAGAAAAACTAAAAAAAAATGGAAAATGAAAATGTCCCTAAACAGTTCAAAATAAATCAAAATATTTTGAAAATGTTATCGTGTATAGAAAATGCAATTATAAACAACCAGTGAAAATTTCATGTATATACGTTCATTTGTTTTAGAGTTACACCAATAACCAAAATCGATTTTTTTGAAAACCAATTTTGCGTAAAAATTCCCGTTTTTCCTTAATTGTTCAGTTGTTTTGTGAAAACTACTGGGAAATTTATACTTTTGACCCCCCAAAGTACCAACTAGATTCACTTATAATAATACAAATTGTATCATGTATTTTGTAGACACAAAAAACTTTAATGTATCAAATATAGTTATTTTTTTAATCAAATTACATCACATAATATTACATATTTAATTAACTAGTTATTTACTGTTTTCTCGGTAGATCACACAAATACACGATAAACCTTTAAATGCCCGGTAGATCACATGCTTTACCAATGCCTAATTTTCTTTATTACTTTCTCTGTACTAATAATTTTCGTATGCTACAGTTATCAAGTATATTTTACGGTCAATACCAAATAACAATGTGTTTAGCTTTTGCATTGGTTATAAATACTTGTAATTCAATGGTATAGTACATTAGTACCTAGTTATAATAATTACTAACTATTAATATTGGTACCGACGGCGACGTTTGATACGTTTCGGTCAAAAAACATATAATTTTACAATGGATATAGACGATAAGTGTAGAGTGGCATCGAATAGCCAGGGTCGTATTAAGATTTAAGGGACAATTTATTGGGGAGCAAACATAAATATGACGCCCCTAATTCAGTATACGCCTTTTTTTACAAGTAAATAACCAAAAAAAATTTTCTCCCTACGTTCGAACAAACATTATACAATATATACTTACAAAAAAACTTTACGCTTACCCACTAATTAAGCATCTACTCTTGCTGCAATAATTAGACGTATTATGTCTTTTACAATATATATTTAAACACATGAACCAGATACAATTTATACAAATTAATAAATACAACAAATTATTACATACCTACACTATAATATTATGTCTACATATCATTATTAATTTCAAACTCGTGTCTCATGGTATATGGTATATTCTATACCTAGCTATGAATTATTGTAATGATAAACGATTGAGAAAATAGGTATACTATGTTTAAAATTTTAAATATTATATAACAATAACATTATCCTAAACATTGACCAAGTTCAAAAACTTTCATTATTTCTTGTATAAATAAATAGTATAGATACAAATAGATAGGAATATAATAGATATTATAATTGAACAAAAAGTTACAGCACTACAGCAGAGTCCTCAGTTTCCTCTGCAGACTGCAATATATGATAGTACATTGTACATGGCAATATCGTATGCGGGCAGCTCGGTGCCCCGGCGGCTACAACATGTCAATATCCAGCGCGACGGTAGTGGCGCGAAGCTAAGTAAAAAAAAATTGCGGAGTAGCCACTAACGTATAATAACAGGAAACCACCGAGTTTTAACATTGAAAAATCGTCTGAATTTATGTCAATTCTTTGCCAGGCTCTACAGGGCAGACGGCTGAACATATAGAGTCGTAGGTATGAAGTACCAATCGATCAGAAATATTGTGCAGATGGTAACAGAGGAACTCGCTATCAGATTGGTTAGATGGTTTATAAGTCACAAGCAAAAATGTAACAAAAGTACTTTCAAGACCGATTTTGCTTACGGAACAGCGGGGACCGATGAGCGGTGGGCCGTGTAGCGAAAATATCGTTAATATCCCCCGACCCTCCGCTTATCCATTCCCTCTACACTCATCGCGGCGGCGGCGACGTACATTTCCCCACCCCCACCCATTTGACTTTTTCAACTTTTTCCAACGCCAATATTTAGTGCTCAATTCCTGCCAATTCCTGCCGTAGACCCCGGAATTCCTGCTCAAAAGCCGCCCCCGCAAAAGCCAAAAAACTGTGGGTGGGGCTGAGGAAACGTTTCCCCAGCCCCACCCATGGTCCGAATTTGACTTTTTCAACTTTTTCCAACGCCAATATTTAGTACTAGTATACTATAATAATAAAAATATATATATA
Source organism: Macrosiphum euphorbiae (assembly GCA_949089665.1). Classification (NCBI taxonomy): domain Eukaryota; kingdom Metazoa; phylum Arthropoda; class Insecta; order Hemiptera; family Aphididae; genus Macrosiphum; species Macrosiphum euphorbiae. The sequence goes on along the minus strand of CARXXK010000206.1, from coordinate 123,971 downwards.
TGTATATATAATTATAATTACTATTAGAAAACATTTATACAAGTAACATTGATTTTTTAACTATGATATATATTATATATGATTATATTGATATATTCAAATCACGTTCAATGATACAAATTTATATTTCAAAATGTATTGTTATTTGTTGTTGTAAATATGAGATAATACTTTTCTTATACCCTGTTATCATTGATAAATGGAGTTGTATCAGTAATATTTATAGAAGTTTTTATATTATTTATTGATTGTAAAAAACCTGACTACTTATTATGTCAGTGTCAAAAAGTAGTTAACGAAATTCATGGCTTAATTGGAACAGACATAAAACATATTTTTTTCTTAGGAAATCTATTTATTAAAAAATATTATTAAATTGTATATAATAAATATTCGGCAGGGATTTTTTTAGTTCTTTTTACTGGAACTGGTTTTTTTTTTAAATCGTCCATAATTTCCCAATTTCCATTGAGGCGTTTACAATGTGCAGTGTAGTGCCCTACTGAACTTCGAAGTCGACTCATTCCTTCATGGTAACAACAGACACCCCTTAACTCATATGTTGTACCATTGATAGATAAGACTTCTGGTATTTTTTCTAACACAACCATGATCTGAGGTGCAACTTCGCAGCTTCTTAACGTAGAGTCGATATCGTCATCTAAAAGTAAAAGTAATAAACAAAATTGTTGTTATTCATGGATTTAAATTTACTTAACTAAATGTTTTCGAAAAATAAAATAACAATCTTCAATATGGTACGAAATAATTTTTTATTAATCAACAATAATTATTCGAAAGAATATTTTGATTTACTTACCATTCCAATATAATAGTTCTATAAATAAATGTAACTTAGAAACATCTGTTCTAATCGTTTTATAGCCGGCACATGGACTCTTCAGATCATCAACATGACCACATAAAGTAGTTTCATTATTTATTCGAAGCTTAACCATATTTTCCAATTCATCAAGATTATTATTTTTAACATTGATCGTTATGTAAGGAATCGGTATAGACGTCACTCTTGTCTTTTTACACTTGGAATTAGTACATGTGATAAAATCCTTCAAGGTAGGTAGGTCTTTTAGAAAAATATTTATTACATTACCCATTGTAGTATCGCATTTTGCCATTGATATGTCATTACCTATTATTTCAATAGGTGGGTTGAGGTAATCAATCTGTAAAAATAAAAAAATACATTCAATCTATTATAAAACCTAAAACCCTAATGTATGAACTCGGAGATTAAATGATAATAGGTATTGATTCAAAATATTATAATAAATAGGGCTCGGATTTTAAAGCAAATGATTCTTTTTATATATATATATATAAGATATAAATCTAATTTTTGTTTATAAATTCGTTTCATATCATTCTGATTCCAAATTTTTGCTTTTTTTGTGTAAATGCTTTTTTTGCTTTATTATTGCTTTTTTCAGTTTTTCTAGCTGTGGAATTTTTATATTATGTTTCTTATGCCATAATTATAAAAAAAAAATGTTTATTTAATTAATAAGAAATACGAAAACCAGCAATAATAATTTATAATATAAATATAGATATTAAATTTTATCCATCGCAGGACCGCGACCGTATCGTTAGTGTGAAACGACCTTAAACGTATAGGTGATTATCGATCTACAGACAGTTTAAGGGTCCATAGCTTATCGGATATTACATATAGCCTGCAGAACCTACGCATAGTACTCGTGGTAGTTAATTGTTTTTTTAAATTAAATTAAATTAAAATTTTTTTTATTCAGTTTTATAAAATTATTAATTTTTAGTCATGCTTTTTTTTTGCTTTTTTAAAAAATAAAAATGTTTCATTTTTGCTTTTTTACAATAATTTTTTGCTTTTTTTGTTATTTATTATGCTTTAAAATCCTAGACCTAAATTAATATACTTAATACGTAAACAAGATAATTTAAAATTATTTTAACATTTTTCAAGACATAGGTACTTACTATTAAATTTGCTCGCTTAACATATGTCGTGGTTCTTATTCCGTTTTTTATAATACTCTCAACGAACTCCAACAATATATTTTTTGATTTAAGGCTATCCACGTTTGTTGAGTAGTTTAAACTGTCACAATAAGCGGCCATGGTTATTGACGCGATTGTGTCAAATGCACAAGTGTTGCTTAGTACAACTTGACCTAATTCACTAATTGTACAAGCTTTCAGCTCTTCCGCACGGGAACCATTTTTTAAAATCGGCAAAGATTGAATATTTCTTGAACGTGTCAAATCTATATGTCTAAGATGTGTATTTGGTAGGAGATATGAGTTACTTTTTCTTTGCCTCTTAGATTTCCTATCCCAACTCTCACATGCTATTGCTTCTTCATCTAAATTTTTAGGAACATATCGTTGGTGTGGAAAACTAACTTCACCCTTTTCATTACTTGAACTTGTTAATAGCGAATTAACAGGACTTTCAACGTTATTGACACATAGTCCAGCTTCGATATTAGTTGGTAGAACATCTATAAAATAGGGCAAAAATTGTCGATACATTGTATTAATACTTTGCAATTTTATATAGGAAGTATAATTTTGTATACAATAATATATAATACTCGTATTTATTTAATTATTTTTAACTCAATATTGCAAACTACATTAACCTTCTTCAAAGATTTTCCTTAAAAGTATCAATAAAATCCTTGAATACCTAACTTAACTTAAGACTGTGAATATTTAACTTACCTATTTTAGAAAAGGAACATAAATTGTTGCGCGGATTATAATCAAGTTCTAATGATGTGGACGTGGATAGCGCATCCATAAAATTGCCATCTTCACAAATATTGTTAAAGGAACGTTCTGGTGAAGTGATATGTTGTACGGAATGATGATACACAGCTCCTCGAATTAGCGATGCTCCTTTTAATGATAAAATATGATTTTCGAGGAACGTTTCAATGCCTGTCGGCAATGGAGTATGTTTGAACGTTACAGTCTTTAATTTTTTGAAACTAGATTCAACTGCTGCTGATGATGCTATTTCCTCACCGTAACCAAATATTGGAATCATAACCCCCGACCACAATGGAAGGAGTTTTAAAGCTTTAATAATTATTGGAACTAATGAAGGACAGTAGAAAGGATTAATGCCATTCCCCTCTTTGATTGAGGATTTACTTTCACAATAAATAGAATTGGTCCATGCTTGAAAAGGATTTTCAAAATCTTCTAACCCCTCATTTTGTCTATCATATTCTTGTTCTAGAGACATGCGTGCTTCATCTTCATCAATAGCACAAGCCAGAATAAAATTAAATTGTTCCTGAAAATCTAAAAAAAAATAAATATATATTAATAGTTATAGAAAGTAAATGTAAATAAGAAAAAATGTTTTTAACGATTATTATTGAGTTAATTTTTTTTTTATTATACCTATTAAATTTATTACTAAAAAGATGCGATTATTAAATAAATCTTAGAAAGAAAATATATAATTGTTATAACTGAATAATTGATTTATAGCTGATATATTTAAAAAATATTACTGTTATACTGTTATAAAAATATAGTATTATACAAAGTATTAAAAATTAATTACTACTTATATAAAAAATATTTCTCTGCTGTTTAAATTTTATAAAGAAATGATAAATTAGTTATTTATTTTTATATATATATTTTTTTTTTGTTTGTAAATTTACTTGATGATGTCTCGTCTTCATAAAAAAATAAAATAAAATAATAAATACCATTTCTATATAATTTTAATAACTGTATGGTGTTTCAATTCTTCAAATCATTAATACTCACCTAAAAATCCTATAGAAGTAGCTTGAATTAAACGCTGCTTATGTTCTTCGCAAGGTGTACTTTGATTGTTAGTATCAATGCCATCAGTTTCGTTTATTAGAACGACAAATAACGAAAGCAACATTGAACGTATATCTGTTAACGATTGACTTTTAATCAGAAGACCAACTGCTCTTAGTACTACTTCTCTTACTCGTCGTGGACAATTCTTTAATGGACCCCATTTGCAAGCAATTTTAATAAAATGAGCAATGTCAATCCTTATGAAACATCTCGGTATCCATTGCACCTCAGAGACTATACGGCCTGTCAGTAAATCTGCACACATACGTACATAATCTTGAAGAGAAGAGTATTGCGTGAAAATTTGTGCTATAGCTGATAATAAAGCCAAGGAATTATCACAAACGCTTTCCTTTGGTTTTGGAACATCGCAAGCGCACCATTGGCCTAACCATCTAGCTATTGCAAGGTTTGAATGACGTTCACTTAACATATTTAATGCTGTGAAGCTATGACCAGATATTTTATCATATACAACTCCTTCGTATAATAAAATAGAACTGGTTTTTTCTATACCAAATTTCTTAAATTGCTTTACGACTGAACCAGTTGCATCAATAATAAGTTTGGGCGATCGTTCATTTTTACAGTAGGATCGATAGAGGTGTATTTGTTCACTTGAATAATAATAAACGAAAAAAGGATCACACCCTATATCTCTTATAACAGTTTTAAAATCATCTTCACACTTCATAAAATATAATGCTGTTAAGGAATCTTCATGTCTTCTTTGAGCTTTAATTTGCTTGTGTTTTTGAATCCGTAAAGCGTTTCCAGAAGGCAAGATAGCCGGTTCAGGTTCACCTGATGAAAAAAGTGCAAAGTATCCAAATATAGTTTACATACCTCAGTGTGAAATTAAAAATTAAAATTTTCAAATTAAATATTTAGTTACAAAAATTGATTTAAATTATAACAGAAATGAAAATTATTTTTTTGTATTGCCTAGCTGTATATATGAATATTTTTACGATATTTAATTTTATTATGCTCTGCTAAACTTAATAAACTATCACATTTATTTCAAACATAAATTTAAACTTTGTCGATTTAAATTTTATTATTTAGCATAATAATATAATATAGTTAGTTAGTAATAATCCACATATCGAATAGATTAAGAAATTAAAGAATTATGTATTAGTTTATAATGATGGTTTATCTCTGATAAATTTTTTGAGTAAAAAAATGCACAAGTTTTCACATACTTATTATTTACCCGTCATGCTGTACCAATGTTTTACAGATGGTAATTATTTATGTCAGGTTTACAATAAATTTAAAAAAGTATAATAGATTTGAAAAAAACAAATTTTCAACGCACGAAAACTCAAAAAATAATTAAATATAGATTTTTCTATTTAAAATAGATTTTAAGTTTAGGTGAAATATCTAAGATAAAATTGCAGATGAATTGGGATTAATTTTGGATTACTTACTTATTAATTTAACCTTACTTACCCACGGACATAAGAGTTTTTGAAACATTGAATTTTTAAGACTAAAATCACGTTTATGTGGCAACTAAGGATTATTTATTAAGGTTTCTAAATTATATATAGTATATAATAATTATATAATATATAAATTTGTATATATTATATACAAATTTATAAAATTTGAACGAAAGAGTTTTATGAAACTCTTCTTTTTATAACCATTTAAAATTAATATGATTTAACTGATTAAGTATACCCATTTTCATTAGACGTGCTGATTCTCTTTCCCTGAAGGATTCACAAGATAAATTGTCCATAACTGCTGTTGTAGATTTTTTAAGTGCAGGGCCAATCATACGACGTTTACGGTTTATGTTATGTTCTTCATTAAAGTTTCCGATGTAAGTACAATTCATAAGTACTCTATAATAATAATAATAATAGAATATTGAAAATACATTTAAGTATTAATAACTATTACGTTTACGTTCAGTGTAGTTTTTATTTAATCGAAATCAAAAATATCATAACAATAAATACCATTTTTTTTTTTTTTTTTAAACATGATTAAGTTAAAATGAAATATACCTTGAATTCATATTTGGTCTTTCGGATATTATGCCTTTGAAGTGTGATTGGCATGTTGAACATTTACCAACAATCACAACATAATGTTTTCCACCTGGAGTTACTTTTCCTCTTCGAAATGCTAAACAACACTTTAACCGCGTATGTTCCCAGAAGTGTTCAGCAATTACTGGTGTCCAATTAAATTTTGGCAAAGCATAATAACACCTAAATTTATAATTATAACCAGATTTGTGAATTAAAATAATATTGAGATAAAAATATTAAATACAAACTTTGAACTTTGTATGGGTCTTGATGGATCCTTTGTTTTATAACGCACTTCCTGCGGCTGTATTTCACACCACTCTTCTACTGAAAAAGTTATTACAAATTTTTTCGTAGGCATATCCGAATCCTCATCACTGTTGCTATTACTACTACTGTAATAATCTATGCAAAATTTACAAAATCATCTTAGAAAAAATCAAATATTCAATACAAAAATACTTCAAACTATTACCATCTTCAGTAGTTGTTAACTGGTTTTGAAATGGTGTACAAGTAGTAGCATTTGGAATGTTAGGCAAACCAAGCATTTCCCAAATTCCATGCCTACCTTCGTACACGAATAAATGTATTGATTTAGCTGTCATACGAGAAGATAATAATTCTCTAATGTCATTCCAAACAGAGTTAGTAGCTTCTACGATTCCTAATAGTTTTGGAAAAATAAATACATTATGTTAAATTCAACATCTTGTATACAGTAATAAACATACATCTATTATAACAACAATTGTCCCAATTGCGATCTATATATAAATCTATATCAAATCCGATCTATATTCCCTAAAATTATCAAAAAAATGCCCTCCCAGAAAATGCATTTTGAACTAAAATCACTAAAATATGCTTAAAAATGAATTTAAACATAAATTTGCATTAAATTTTTATATTTTTTTTAAACTAGAAAAATTGTGTATTATGAAAATAAATGTTAAAATTCACCAAAAAAATATATATATATATTTTGGAGATGGCCAAGTAGATGCTGTACTGTAGGTGATTGAATTACTGTAATGAAAGGTATTAAATTTGAATTCAATGATTTAATATCATTGTATACGAAAAACGATTTTGAGCAAAGACGAATTGTCAGCCTTGGGTGTGATTAAGTTCTTGTTAGATATACTTAAGTAAAAATTTTGAAAAAGTCATTAAGTTGTATAATGATAATAGATGTAGGTACTATAGAAGTGCAAAGAATTATTTTTAGATATTATCTAATTTATTCCAAATTTGAAAATAAATCAATAAAATTATGTGTGTTTTTAACAAAATTCAAATTTCAAATTTTTATGAAATACGTCAAAATTGCGAAAATTTACAAGTAGCTAATAGTTGAAAATGTAATATAAGATGTACAGCAGATCAGTACCCACTTGACCACGCTTTTTTATTTTAATTATAAGAATTTAAAAATTACAACTGTTGAAACAAATAAAAAATTCTTGTTGTATAAAAAACCTACCTAGCTGTATTTAACCTAGTTGAATGATAAGTTTAAATTTACAAAAAAAAAAAAAATTGAACGTGAATAAAAAAAATCTAAAGTTGAATAAAAAAATCTTAATTGAATAAAATTCTAATTTAAAAATAAAAATGTTTATTAAAAAAAACACTGATAAAAAATCTAAATTTATTTGAAAAAATCATAAAAAAAGCTGGTTGAATGAAAATCTAAAATTATTTGAAAAATTGAACTTGAATAAAAACATTTAAAAAAATATTAAATCTTAATTGAATAAAAAACCTGTAGTTGAATAAAAAACTTAGTTTAAAACAGGTTTTACTTTATGATTTCCCACGTTCAATTTTTTAAATAAATTTAGATTCTTTTATTTATTTAAGATTTTTTATTAAATTAGTATTTTATTCAACTATGATTTTTTTATTCAACTAAGATTTTATATTTTTTTAAATATTTTAATTCAATTTCAATTTTTCAAATAATTTTAGATTTTCATTCAACCAGTTTTTGAAGTTATACATCTTTACGCAGGGTAGTGAGGAAAAAAAAAGCGAACGGGCGGCGCGTACGAACGGGGAAGCGTACATGTCAGTAAATAAATAAATATTGTCATGGTAGTGTTGTTTTATTATATATTATAATCGAGCAATACTAATTAATATGAATAATTAATGATCGATTATTATTTATTTTTATTATTATTATTATTATTCGCTCACAAATCTATTGTCTGGATAAAAACAATACTACAAACCATCGATCTGTCGAATAAAAATATATAAAAAATAATAAAACTATCAAAAATAAATAATTCCGGATACTTCTTCTCATTTTTTAAATTAATTAATATTTTTTTCTTTCTTTTTCACTCACTCACGTGTACCATTCAAAAGAAGTTTAACTTCCCGCGTGCGTACTGGTAACACACATACTATTTTAAACGAAGTGATGAATGTATTGATTTTACCATAATGTGTGTTTTTTTTGTGTGTGTGTACAGCATAACTAGTCGAAATAATGCTTCAATTTCAAACTTCGGGGGGTGTTTTTGAGCAGGAATTCCGGGAGTGGCGGCAGGAGTTGGCAGGAATGGACCACTAAATATTGGCGTTGGAAAAAATAAATAGTTATTCTAGGTTTTTTAATATGTAATTTCGTCTAAATTTGGTCTTTTTTAAATGAGGTTTTATTTATGATTTATAAATATATGTAATAACAATCAAGTTGGTTTATTTTAAATTAAAAATTAGTATTAAATATTAAGTATTAACTATTTAAAATTTACTATTATTTAGTAAATAATATAAATTATTGCTTTTCAGTTTTCAGCCTTTGAAAATATAATAATAACTATTAGTATAATATTAAAAATAAATAATAAAGGTAACATACTTTGTTTATTCGTTTCAGTCTTTGAAAATTATATAAAAATTTTATAACTAAATTAACAAATGAAAATTTTAATCAACTTTAACTTATTAATAATTATTATTTATTTACAACTAAACGATGATTTATTTTGTTACATATTATATCTATAAATCATCGATAGACAGCATTCAAAAAATTATTAATTAGTGACTACCAATACAATGAAAAAATTCCATTACAAACCAATACAAAGCGGCTAAAAAGAAACGGTAATAAGAAATTGAATGTAAAAAGCTTAGTTAAATAAAAAATCTAAATTGGATGATGTTTATTTTATTTTTTCAACATCAATTTTTTATCCAATTTAGTTTTTTATTCAACAAGACTTTTTTATTCAATCTAGATTTTTTAATAAAATTACAGTTTGTCTCGAATTAATTTCAATAATGAATTCTTATAAATCTAAAAAACTGAAAAATTATCTTAAAAACTATGAATAAAATTGAACCATAAAAATTATTACAATAACTGACTGAAAAATTAATGTATATTTAAAATAAATAAAAACAAAATAATTAAAACAATAAAAAATATAATTGACACATAAAAATTATAAAAAAAATAATAATTTAACCAATTTTAATAATTTTTGTCATTTACATTTATTTAGAATTTTTAATAAATTATGGTTTTTATTTAACTGTTTTTTTTTTTTCAAATCCGTTTTTATATTCAATTTCAAATTTTTTTATCTTATCCGGATTTTTTATTCAAAATGGCTTTTTAACCGATTAATATTTTTTATTCAACAAATCTAATTAGATTTTTATTCAACTTTCCATTTTTTTTTTATCCAACAAGCTCAAATAAAAATCTTGTTGAATAAAAAACTGACTTTGGACAAAAGAAATTGGATACAAAAAAGTTGAAAGTAGAATAAAAATCTAATGAGACTTGTTGATTAAAAAATCTTAAAAAATAACGAATTAGATAAAAAAATCTAAAGAAGAGATAAAAAAGAGCCTTGTTAATTAAATTGCTAGTTTTTATCCAAATTTGTTTTATAATCAACAAGACTTTTAATTAAATTTTTTTTTATTAAAAATGGTTTTTATAAGCCTTGTTGAATATAAATTGTAAAATAGATAAAATTCCAATTTAGGGCATTTCCCCAGCCCCCCACCAAAATTTATTTTTTTATAAAAAAACCAAATCTTTACAAACAAAAAAAATTTGATTACAAACCAATACAAACCAGCTACAAACGAATGGTAAAAAAAAAAAATGAAAATTCGAAATTTGGGGGGCTGGGGAAATGTACCTACAAAATAAGGAAATCGCTACATGAGAAATCGAATGAATATCCAATGTTGGAAAAATTTGAATTTCAAACGCTCATAAAAATTTAATTTGACTTTCTTATAGACATTTTTTTTTTTGAAAAAGGCTGATAATCTTATAAGGAATATTGTATTACATTTTAAAACCTTAGATTTGAAAAGAAAAATTTTTACGAATTCTTAACTCAAAATAATTTGCTAATTTTCGTGATTTTTCCATATTTTGTCAATTTTTAAAATTTAAATACTTATAAAAAAAAAACTGTGACTAAGGATTTTTAATATTTTTCATCTGCCTTTAAAACAATATAGTACTAGCCTTGTATTAAATTTTCAAGTATTTTTACTGAACAAATAAAATTTTATTGATATTCATAAAAAAAAAACTAATACAATTGGAAACTGAAAATGTCCCTAAACAGTTCAAAATAAATCAAAATATTTTGAAAATGTTATCGTGTATAGAAAGTGCAAATATAAACAACCAGTGAAAATTTCATGTATATACGGTCATTTGTTTTAAAGTTACACCAAAAACCAAAATCGATTTTCTCGAAAACAGATTTTGCGTAAAAATTCCTGTTTTTCCTTAATTTTTCTTTTGTTTTTCACGGCGCTTTTGAAAACTACTGAGAAATTTTTACTTTTGACACAGCAAAGTACCAACTAGATTCACTTTCCTATCAGAAAAGATACCGTTGAAGAAAATCCAAGCACTTTTACTGTCCTAAAACGTGATAACAGACACAAAAAAAAAAAAAAAAAAAAAAAAACACATATCATTGTAAAATCAATACATTCATCGTTTCACTCAGAATCTAAAATTTTATTTTTTGTGTATTGTGCTCCTTTATAAATGTTCGCGTAGTTATCGGTCGCTTACGAAATGCTGGCCGAAGTACGACGCCCGCTGTCACTAGAATGCATAACCACATAGGTATTAACCTACTACAAACCTACTTATTTATTGTATAATGCTATTAATTTATTAAATAATCATTTAATACTTTGATTTTATTTATATAATCAAATACTTTTTGTTGTTTTTTATACGTTCTGTAAATCTTTTGTTGAACCATTTTTAATGTTATAACTATGTTCTTTTTTTGTGATTATGTAAATAATCAATCAGACTTTTTGAGTACCTTTTTATACCTAGTGATTAATATTGTATATTGTTTCAATTTTTGTTATGATAATATAATATAATCAGTAAAATATGCATATAATCATATTTATAAAAATCTATAATTTTATTTATTTATTATTAAAATACCTATACATTAAACATGTATAAATATATTTTATATTATCATACTGTTAACATCAAAATAATGCATGCAAAATTCATAAAAAAATGAAATAAAATTTGGCACTTTATAGTTCATAACAATATATTATATAATTCGTTTTACAAACATAATAGATACTCACTTTTTTTCCCCTCATTTTCGACCACAACTCGTTCTTTAAACATCATTACAGCGGTGACACATTCTGTAGGGTTTACGTTTGGCTTACGGCCCACCATTTTTATAAATGAGTTTTATCACAATGTATAAATCGTAAATATTATACTAATTAAACTTTTACACTGCACACAATAATGGACGTTTACGTGCAAAAGCGAAACAGCAAATGACAAATTATTAATTATTATTATTATAGAACTATAAATTGTTCTATTTCAAATTGTAATTTCAAAAACTATGCAGTGGATTTTTGTGTTCTATATTTGGAACTAAGGACAGTCGATAAAAATAATACTACTATTTGTAGATTTATATTATATAATGGTATAATAATAATAATGTTTGTTTTGACGGAAATTAATTCCAATTTAGAATATAACGAGTATGGTGACAGTAAATACTAAAATGTACAGGATTTATTTTAAATGAACGATTTCATCTGATGTTCTAAATAATATCTGCGTTATATTTGTATTACATAATATGAAGAAAACTTCTGTTTTTCATAGTTTACAATTATTCAAAAATAAAACTATATACCTAATAGATACATTCCGTGACGTAACTGAATAAAAATCTAGGCGTGGGGGAGGGGGGTTGCAATAAAATTAACCTCCCGAAAGCCGTTCCTATAGTCATAATCGCGATTTCAAAAATATAATATTATTCAACAAGAGAAACCATTACATACAAATTGATATTCGACTGCATTACATCGGTTTGAAGAAAAAACCGATAGGGACCCGATAAACCAAAAGTACCAATATCGGGAGATAATTAATATAGGGTACGGTATCGGCTCAGCTCTAATTGTGTTAACATATTATGTGGATTATTTGGGAGGGGGCGGGGTAAGTGCAGCCCACAATTACGCCACTGGATACATTATATATATAATAACTTATTTACCGTATGTAATTATAAATTCAGTTTAAATGCATTGCATACACGATAATATTATATCGTACGCACAATGCAGAGTCGACCTTTCATTCAAATGTTATGGTAAGCAGTGATTGGTGTTAAACAGTGTTGGTGTCACAATTGGCTAGGATAAATAAACACGTACACCATATTATCGTAACAAACTATCATAAATCATCCATCTTGAATTATTCAATAAATATTAAATAAAATAAAAAACGAAATAATTAAAAATATTATATAACTAAATGATCCCGTGCACTTCGTTACCCGTTAAATTTATCAACTCTATATGACTCAAACTTTGTTCAATTCGTTATTTAATATTCTGTGTATGGTGTTCAAAATTTATCTTAACTTTTCCGTTGCCTGGAATAAAAATTCTGATTCACAGCACTACCTATATTATCAGGTAGACAATCGACCTGCTTTAGATCGCGGACCCCGTGATATTTGTACGTATCTTTACAATTTAACTCTAAAGTAGCAAAGTTATCAGTGGCGGCGCGAACTTTTTCGACAGTGAGGCAAGAAATGTTAGTTGCAGCACACACGACCCACCCATTTTATTTGCATAGAGCATTGGGGGGCTACGCCCCCCACACCCCCTTTTATTATTCTATATCAAATTTACCTTTCTAAAAATTCATTTTACGGGTACTACAATAAAAATAACTTTTATTAATTATATAAATACTGCTTTATTAATAAATCATTGATGAGGTCACTTGAGGTTTGACAAATCAGTTACCTACCTACCAGTTTGACATTATAATTTAATTGATGAGGTCTTAAAAAACCTAAAAAGGGGAAAATTATCTGTTTTCTATCTAGATAAAAAAGATGTTATCTTATCTTTTATCTAAAGTCAATTTCCGACCATGGGTGGGGCTGGGGAAACGTTTCCCCAGCCCCACCCACAGTTTTTTGGCTTTTGCGGGGGCGGCTTTTGAGCAGGAATTCCGGGGTCTACGGCAGGAATTGGCAGGAATTGAGCACTAAATATTGGCGTTGGAAAAAGTTGAAAAAGTCAAATTCGGACCATGGGTGGGGCTGGGGAAACGTTTCCCCAGCCCCACCCACAGTTTTTTGGCTTTTGGGGGGGCGGCTTTTGAGCAGGAATTCCGGGGTCTACGGCAGGAATTGGCAGGAATTGAGCACTAAATATTGGCGTTGGAAAAAGTTGAAAAAGTCAAATTCGGACCATGGGTGGGGCTGGGGAAACGTTTCCCCAGCCCCACCCACAGTTTTTTGGCTTTTGCGGGGGCGGCTTTTGAGCAGGAATTCCGGGGTCTACGGCAGGAATTGGCAGGAATTGAGCACTAAATATTGGCGTTGGAAAAAGTTGAAAAAGTCAAATTCGGACCATGGGTGGGGCTGGGGAAACGTTTCCCCAGCCCCACCCACAGTTTTTTGGCTTTTGCGGGGGCGGCTTTTGAGCAGGAATTCCGGGGTCTACGGCAGGAATTGGCAGGAATTGAGCACTAAATATTGGCGTTGGAAAAAGTTGAAAAAGTCAAATGGGTGGGGGTGGGGAAATGTACGTGCGGCGGCGGTCTCGGATGCCGGTCCAACCATTTACCATTATACCATTATTTCGAGTATATTGCTGACGAGTGACGACCAGCAAGATAGTATAATATATAGATTATATAGGCACTTGCTGACGACACAACGACTGTGATTGTTCAGTGAATGAGTGATCCGGCTCGACGGTATTATATTATTATGCTGAAAACTTGGAACAATAATAAAATTAAATAAGCAATCTGGTAATTAATACATTAGTCGTGGCACAATTAAGGTCGATGGCAAATCATATGCTCTTAATTCTGTGATTTACCATTATGGTCCATCTATGACTCAAGTCTCAAGTCCATTACACATCAGTTATTGAACATTTTTTTTATTTTATATAAGTAATTTACAATCTGTACCAATAGTGTGCACGATAAGAATATGGGCTATATTATTTGCAATGGCATGAAACGGTTGATGGAAGAAGCCACCCAGTAATGACACTCCCTGGACTTGACTAAATTATTAAACATAATAATAAAATATGGGTTAGATGTAACGATATAATATTTATATGAAAGTTTTAGAAAAAAAAACTAAAATAGAAAAAAAGATATGACAAGGGAGGCCAAAGATGCATAATATGCTATTATGGATTATTATTATTATATACAGGCAAATAAAATCGCAACTCATTTCCTAAAAAAAAAAATAGTTTTTTAACTTTTTTCACACGGAGTTATAACGAAGTGTTTTTGGTGTGATATTATGTAGTGAATTCTGAATAGTGATAATATTAAAAAGGTGCTCTGCTGTACAATAGGTTACAAGTGGTTTACTGTATAATGGATGGTATTAAATTTGAATTCAATGATATAATATTATCATTGTATAAGAAAAACGATTCTGGGCGGAGACGGTATGTCAGTCTAGGTATAAGACATATTATTATATACATATCTATGGTATTAAAAAAAAATTGATCTAAAATAAATTAAAAATTAATCATATCACAATATCCATTATTTTCTTATAACGCGTTATACATCAAAACAAACCGTGATACTATCATAGATATATAATAGTGTACTTTAGAAGTTTCAAGTACCCACGAATAATATTATACAATCACAAGTCACAACAAAATAACTAAAATAGTTATTCTAGGTTTTTTAATATGTAATTTCGTCCAAATTTGAACTTAAAATTACTATAAAAATAAACTACGCTTATGTATTTTTTAGATTTTTTGGTAACAGAATTAACTACATACGTGGAATCTTGTTTTAAATTTTCAATCCTTAGATATAAAAGTTGAACATTGTATACATTTTTAACTACAAAATGATTATTTAATTTTCAATTTGATAAATTTTGTCAAAATTCAATCTTTAAATAATTATAAAAAAAATTGTTCCTGTGAATTTTTAATATTTTTCAACTGCTGTTGTAACAATATATTAGGAGCCATGCATTAATTTTTACACTTTTTGGCCCAACAGATAAAACTTTATTGATATTCATAGAATAAAAAAATAAAAAAGGTGGGCAAGTGGGTGTCGCTCTGCTGTACAGTAGGTTACAAGTGGGTCACTGTATAATGGATGGTATTAAACTTGAATTCAATGATATAATATCATTGTATAAGAAAAACGATTCTGAGCGGAGACGGTATGTCAGTCTACTAAAATCGTAATTCTTGGTTTAAATATGAAATTTTGTCTAAATTTGAAATTAAAATGTCTGTAAAAAATAAGTGTGTTTATATATCTTTTAGATTTTTTGGTTACAGTATGAATTATTTAAGAGAATCTTTGTTTTAAATTTTCAACTCTTAGTTATAAAAACTGAACATTTTATAATTTTTTAATTCCAACGATTGATAATTTTCGAGATTTTGATAAATTTTGTCAAAATTCCAACTTTAAATGCTTATAAAAAAAAATCGTGCCTATGTATTTTTAAAATTTTTCAACTGATATTGTAACAATATATAAGAAAGCTTGTATTAAATTTTCAGACTTTATGGCCCACCAAATAAAATTTTATTGACAATTATAAAAAAAAACTAAAAAAATTGAAAACTGAAAATGTCCGTAAACAGCTCAAAAAGAGTCAAAATATTTTCAAAATTGTATGGTGTATAGGAAATGCTAATATAAACATTCAGTGAAATTTTCATGTATCTACAGTTATTCGTTTTTGAATTACAACAAAATAAGGAAATTGCTACATGAGAAATCGAGTGAAAATCCAATGTTGTAAAAATTTGAATTTCAAACGCTCATAAAAATTTAATTTGACTGTCCGGTAGAGATTTTTTTATTGATAAAGGTAGATAATCTTATAAGGAATCTTGTGTTTCATTTTCAAATCTTAGATTTAAAAAGAAAAATTTTTACGAATTCTTAACTCAAAATAATTTGCTAATTTTCGTGATTTTTCCATATTTTGTCAATTTTTGAACTTTAAATGCTTATAAAAAAAAATTGTGACTAAGGATTTTTAATATTATTCATCTGCCTTTGAAACAACATATTAGGAGCCTTCTATTAAATTTTCAAGCTTTCGCAACCAACAAATAAAATTTTATTGATATTTGTAGAAAAAAAACTAAAAAAAAATGAAAAATGAAAATGTCCCTAAACAGTTCAAAATAAATCAAAATATTTTGAAAATGTTATCGTGTATAGAAAATGCAAATATAAACAACCAGTGAAAATTTCATGTATCTACGGTAATTTGTTTTAAAGTAACACCAAAAACCAAATTCGATTTTTTGGAAAATCGATTTTGCGTAAAAATTCCCGTTTTTCCTTAATTTTTATGTTGTTTTTCCCGGCGCTTGTGAAAACTACTGGAAAATGTTTACTTTTGACCCCCCAAAGTACCAACTAGATTCACTTTCCTATCAGAAAAGGTACTATTGAAGAAAATCGAAGCACTTTTACTGTCCCAAAACGTGATGACAGACACAAAAATATAAATAAAAATATAAATAAATAAAAATATAAAAACATACATCATTGTAAAACCAATACATTCATCGCTCCGCTCAGAATCTAAAAATTGAAATATGAAATTGTCCGTAAACTGCTCAAAACAAGTCAAAATATTTTGAAAATGTTATCGAGTATAAAAATTGATACAATTAACATTCAGGTGAGCAATAGTCTCGGAATGGAATGTTCAAATAAGTTCTTTTTCTTTCTAATAGTGGTTATTATTTCTTTTGCCGTCGATTCGGCTGTTACGAGTGGTAGCAAGCTGCCAGCTGGGAAAACTATTTAAAATTGTTTTATCAGTAAACGTCTACAAACCCCATACAGTTGTAGGTTTATATTTGTGCGTATGCAATTTGCGCCAAAAATAACCACCCCCCCCCCCAAAAAAAAAAAAATATATATAATATGTAATTTTCACCACATCTAGTTAATTTTGATAATTTGAGCCACTTTTTAAGGTTGTAGTTTGCGCCACACAAAACTAAATAAAAGGGCATGAAGTAATCTGCGCTATCGTGAACGCCTACAAAAATTGTAATTTTCTCCATGGTTTTCCTTATTAAAATCGTAATTTTCACCACTTTAAAATAACTAAATGATCAAGTTTATTTTAATAAAAAAATCAGTTATATTATAATTATAAATAAATGTATATAAATATTAGGTACTCGAACTCTATCTATATTAATT
Organism: Macrosiphum euphorbiae; assembly: GCA_949089665.1. Lineage (NCBI taxonomy): Eukaryota > Metazoa > Arthropoda > Insecta > Hemiptera > Aphididae > Macrosiphum > Macrosiphum euphorbiae. The sequence continues at coordinate 106,253 of CARXXK010000206.1, read as the reverse complement.
AGGACAAATTGTTTATTTTTTAAATATATACCTATGAAACTGAAAATCAAATAAAACATTTTTTTTCTTTTAATTATTGATCTTGTATTCTTAGTAAATACATTTTCATATGAATACATTTTTAATTATATTTACTCCATATTAACTTATTTAACTAATATTTACAAAATCATTGTGTTGTTAAAACTGAAAATAATACAACATTTATTTAATTATATCGTCTAAACTTAAGTTAAACCACGACTTGAAAAAAAACCTTTATTATTTGAAAAAGTAAAACTAAAGATTGAATATAACATATAAATAAAAATAATTTAAGATAAACATTATTCAAAAAAGTTCAACAAATGTGTTTTCTATACAAAATACATATTTTTATAAATATTAAAATATTTAGGTACGTGACGCTGGCACCCGCAAATTCGCAAATTCACCCAAATTTGTGGCAATCAATGTTATATCATTTGTACAGGTTTGTAACCACAAAAATTTCATTTGTACACCCCTCTAACCCCCGGAAAATCAAATTCCTAGGTGCGGGTGCCAGCGTCACGCTATTCCAGCACCCGCTTTTAGAAATATTTGAGCTATCGACTCAAAAATAGTTGAAAACAATGTTATATCATTTGTACAGGTTTGTAACCACAAAAATTTCATTTGTACACCACCCCTAACCCCCGGAAAATCAAATTCCTAGGTGCGGGTGCCAGCGTCACGCTATTCCAGCACCCGCTTTTAGTAATATTTGAGCTATCGACTCAAAAATAGTTGCAAACAATGTTATATCATTTGTACAGGTTTGTAACCACATCAATTTCATTTGTACACCACCCCTAACCCCCAGAAAATCAAATTCCTAGGTGCGGGTGCCAGCGTCACGCTATTCCAGCACCCGCTTTTAGTAATATTTGAGCTATCGACTCAAAAATAGTTGCAAACAATGTTATATCATTTGTACAGGTTTGTAACCACATCAATTTCATTTGTACACCACCCCTAACCCCCGGAAAATCAAATTCCTAGGTGCGGGTGCCAGCGTCACGCTATTCCAGCACCCGCTTTTAGTAATATTTGAGCTATCGACTCAAAAATAGTTGCAAACAATGTTATATAATTTGTACAGGTTTTTAACCACAAAAATTTCATATACTTAGAAGCATGTTTTTCTTTGGTAGTAAAAAAAGAATTTGTTGAAATACCCTCGTGTTATTTAAGGAATGACGTAAATCATTTCATTCATCTTGTGTCACAGTGGGGCCCGGTTAAAAATTCAATTTATCCTAGTACAAAAGAAATAATTACAAGGGCAATGGGACTTCTCGTTGTCTGTTCAACCATCGAAAATGCTGAAAAAATATTGGAAGCTTTATTTGATATTATTTTGAGTAAGTATGACGGATTTGTTGAAAACTCTGAGACATTGACACCCTGTTATAAGGCTAAACGATACTTACAATCATTGATCACAACGACAAATATCACAAACATTTTAGAAAAAACCAACGGCAACGATTATCATGACGTAGAAGAAGAAGAAAATGTAACTGATACGACAAGTGATAATGATATAACTGATAATGATAACATACACATCATGACTTTTAAAGGGTGGACACAATCAATTGCAGATAGGTCTAGAGCTAAAGTGGATTCAATAAAAGGGACTACTGATAATGCACAATATTTGCTTGCACTTGAACCGATCATAATCCGAACGCTCAAACTATTTCCTTGTTGGTCAGCAATTATGATAGATACATTTGGATATGGTGAAGAAATCGCATCCAGTAGTCGTATCGAAAGTAATTTCAATCACATAAAAAACCGTGTAATTAAAAATGATAAACTACCGATACGAGTTGATTCATTTGTGGAAAAACTATTATCATATTATAGAGGGAATGAACTTTTAATACAAGGAGAATCATATGGTGAATTGGAAACAGATGTCGATGAAAACATATGCAATAGCAACAGTTACAGTTCTAATACTCAAAATATTATTCGATCTCCAGAACATGGCAATTATGATGATACATTGTATAATATGCAAAATGATTTTGACGTAAATGAGTCATTAGTAGAAACTGAACCGGCTTCCTTACACTACATTCCTATTTCAAAAGATATAATTGTGACTTCAACAACAGATAAATGTCAATCAACTTTAAAATCAACATGCCATGCATGTAATAATGGAGATTTTCCGACGGGAGCACACAAATGTATAGAATGTAACAAGCCTATTCATTTATTTGGGTGTTCTATATCTATTCAAGGAACGGAGGAAGGATACGGTGAGTGTAGAATTTGTTTTGACTGCGATAAAATAAAATCAACATTAGCTGAGACCAACGCAACTGAAAACTGGAATAGAAAAAGTATGATTGAAAAGAAAAAACGAAGTTCACGATCATACCTTAATCTCCAACCAGGATTTGAGTTTTTAGACCTAAATAAGCGGGGAAACATAACTCCAGTAGTATTATTGAAAAATGGAAATAGTCTAATCAACAAACCGATAATGGTACCAAGCGTAGGAAAAGTAGTTCTGAATAATACTTGTTCTGTAGATTCAGTTCTATCTATTTTAGCGACATCAGCTGCCGATAGTAGTAATTTTAAAGTGTATTTATCTGAAATGGCAACATCAAACATGACAGCAAGAATATCCATGAAAATGATCGAAGACAAAAACAAAACACAAATTTATCATAATAGACTGTTATTAATATTGGAACATTTTGGTAGTAAAATAGAACTGTTAGTTGGTGGACTTAAATCAGTAGATACTACAATTACTGCTGCATCAATGGTGAACAAGATAATGCAAAAAATGCCATCTTTCATTGAAAGTAGTTTCTGTGACAACAATTTATGTACCACTCCTATACTAGAAGTAAAAAAGACACACATATCACTGAACATATTCAATGGCCAAATAGTTATTCAAAATGAGCTCGAAAAATTATTTGAAAGTTCAGACGAAACTTGCTCATATTGTGGTGAAAAGAGGAAGACATCGATGGAAGCTACTACACATATGATTATTGAACTGAATTCAATTCCATTTGGTAAGTATAATACAAATAATTGAAAATACATTTTTAAAGATTTTAGGGGTTGATAGTTAACTGCTAAATTATTTTCCCAGATTTAGAAGCATCAACAAGTTTCACAAATATAGATTAAGTACCAGTAGAATTAGTGAAACAAAACTTTGTTAAACCAAATAATTGGAAATTAGATAATATCCCAAAAATGATAACCACCAATAGTAAAAATTATTATTTAAGAGGAGTCATAATATTTCATAGAGGAGGCAGATGTGGACTGAGGAGCGCCACTGGACACTATACAGCTGGCACCTATAGAGGCAATCAAAAATGGGAGATCTATGATGATTTAAGATCCAAAGTTATTCATCAAGTCTCATCTTACAAAACTGATGTCGAACTTTTATTTTATACGGTTTAATAATTCAAATAAGAACATTAAGAACAATTAGAGTATTATATGTATTTATAATAAGTAATAATTAATAACCTAACCATTTGTTCTAAAAATACTATGGTAAAAGTATTTTCTTATTTTTAGTTTCTTAATAAATTCTCGAGAAGAGTAAAAATAAAGTCAGAGTAATTTTGAATCTGTGATATTATTAATATTTATTTATTTTATTAGTCTATATAGTTACATTACTTCATAACATATATTTTTACTATATGATATTTTTAAATAAGGTTAAGTTAAATTCATAAATTAAATTTAAAAAAACCTAATATTTTATATTTATTAATTAATTTTTTTTTAAAACTCTGCTATATCAAGAGACACATAAAAACTAAAATTAATATGCTGTATTATATTTTTTTTGAATATTTACATTATGCATTATATTAAGCCTGAAGTGGTGGCAATCTTTTTTTTAGATTCTGTATGAAGTAATGTATGTATTGATTTTACAATGATGTAACTTTTTTATGTATTTTTATTTATTTTTTGTGTCCGTGTACACGATAACTTTTCAAAACAATGATTCAATAAAAAACTTCAGGGGTGGTTTCGGGTAGCAAAGTGGAGATCCTTGATGAATTATAGAGGTAAAATTTCCGGTAGTTTTCAAATGTGCCGTGAAAAACAAAAAAAAAATTTGTGCTCAAAACTAGTTTTTGACAAAATCGATTTTTTGATTTGGCTGTTTCTCAAAAATTAAAAATTATAGATACTCTAAATTTTCAGCAAATGTTTATATTGGTACCATCTATACATGGTAAAATTTGAAAGATTTAGAATTTTTTTGACCTATTTAGTATTTATAGGCAAATGAAATTTTCTATTTTTCTTATTTTTTTTTCAGAAATGTCTTTGTATATTAGGTACCAAGTATTTTCTTATGGTTTACTAGTTTAGATTTTAGCAATAGATTTTTATTATTTCTACGTTTTATATCATGAAGTTAAGAATGAGTAAATGTTTAATAAAAGTAAATGGTAGGTATAATTATTGTACTACCACGTGGCTTATTGAGGGCTCAAATATAGTCGTAGGCACGTAACTAGTAACTACCTCTCTTTAACAAACTCCTAATTGATGAAACTCTATATTATAACGAAATGTTTTATGGAATCATAAATTTTTCATTTAAAATCGTTTCTATGTGTAACAAAAAAAAAATTCTATTAAACGAATTAATTTTCTGTTAATTTTGTACATCAAATTAAAAAACTGTTGTTACATATTTATGAAGTATACGTAAAATTGTCAATCAGACTTATTTAAATAAATGCCAGCATTTTTATGGTCAGAATGTTACAAAGTTGTTCAGCATCTGCAGGAATACAGGATATCAGAAAGATCTTCGACAACAAATTGTAATAATAAAACGTAAAATAAATCAAATGTATTTTTTTATTTTTGTTTAATTACTAATATTTTATATATTTTGTAATTTTTTATTCAAATTATTTCGTTAATTTTTCAGCTATTTATTTATTTTTGGTTTGTAGTCTTATAAATGTCAATAAAACATGTTTGTGTAAATCAAAATACTTGAAAAATTAATAGAAGGTTTTAAATAAGTTAATCTAAAAAGGATTCAAAAATTATAATAATAAATTGGCACAATTTTTTTATAAGCGTGTTAAATTCAAATATTGACAAAATTCATCCAAATTAAGAATATTTGCAAATTTTAATTTGGAGAAAGGACACGGATCCACCTAAATCCATCCTTAATTTATTAAACTAGACATGAAATATATAGGTATAGACATAACTCTGTAAAGCAAACACGACAAGATTAAACTAATATGAATAATATTAAATTGGATTGACAGACGAATATTATTAAATAATTACCCACATAAAGAAACAGAATTTAAAATATTAAGATTCATTTTTTAAATTAAATACAATAACTGGTATTAAAAAAAAAATACTAACTAAAATCTTAAACTACTTGAGTCTGCAACTATTTTTGAGTCGATAGATCAAATATTAATAAAAGCGGGTGCTGGAATAGCGTGACGCTGGCACCCGCACCTAGGAATTTGATTTTCTGGGGGTTAGGGGTGGTGTACAAATGAAATTGATGTGGTTACAAACCTGTACAAATGATATAACATTGTTTGCAACTATTTTTGAGTCGATAGCTCAAATATTACTAAAAGCGGGTGCTGGAATAGCGTGACGCTGGCACCCGCACCTAGGAATTTGATTTTCCGGGGGTTAGGGGTGGTGTACAAATGAAATTTTTGTGGTTACAAACCTGTACAAATGATATAACATTGTTTGCAACTATTTTTGAGTCGATAGCTCAAATATTACTAAAAGCGGGTGCTGGAATAGCGTGACGCTGGCACCCGCACCTAGGAATTTGATTTTCCGGGGGTTAGGGGTGGTGTACAAATGAAATTTTTGTGGTTACAAACCTGTACAAATGATATAACATTGTTTGCAACTATTTTTGAGTCGATAGCTCAAATATTACTAAAAGCGGGTGCTGGAATAGCGTGACGCTGGCACCCGCACCTAGGAATTTGATTTTCCGGGGGTTAGGGGTGGTGTACAAATGAAATTTTTGTGGTTACAAACCTGTACAAATGATATAACATTGTTTTCAACTATTTTTGAGTTGATAGCTCAAATATTTCTAAAAGCGGGTGCTGGAATAGCGTGACGCTGGCACCCGCACCTAGGAATTTGATTTTCCGGGGGTTAGGGGTGGTGTACAAATGAAATTGATGTGGTTACAAACCTGTACAAATGATATAACATTGTTTGCAACTATTTTTGAGTCGATAGCTCAAATATTACTAAAAGCGGGTGCTGGAATAGCGTGACGCTGGCACCCGCACCTAGGAATTTGATTTTCCGGGGGTTAGGGGTGGTGTACAAATGAAATTTTTGTGGTTACAAACCTGTACAAATGATATAACATTGTTTGCAACTATTTTTGAGTCGATAGCTCAAATATTACTAAAAGCGGGTGCTGGAATAGCGTGACGCTGGCACCCGCACCTAGGAATTTGATTTTCCGGGGGTTAGGGGTGGTGTACAAATGAAATTTTTGTGGTTACAAACCTGTACAAATGATATAACATTGTTTTCAACTATTTTTGAGTCGATAGCTCAAATATTTCTAAAAGCGGGTGCTGGAATAGCGTGACGCTGGCACCCGCACCTAGGAATTTGATTTTCCGGGGGTTAGAGGGGTGTACAAATGAAATTTTTGTGGTTACAAACCTGTACAAATGATATAACATTGATTGCCACAAATTTGGGTGAATTTGCGAATTTGCGGGTGCCAGCGTCACGTACCTAAAATATTTGTTTGTACAACTGTCAATTGATTATCAGCAGATTCCATGTTTAGAATATGACAGAAATGATGATTGTGCTTTAAAACATCAATGATGAATACAGGCAGCTGTGGTTCTTGGGCTTATTTAAATTTTTTTACATGCTGGTGGTTATACTGGTTATATTGTTTCTGTAAAATCAACAATTAAATTAGTTACATAATAATTTATTAACTATTAAAATAATACCTAAGTATCTCCATATTAAAATAAAATCATGATTTAAAATTATGAAACAAGTGTAAATTTTCTAAAACAGATATTATAGCATACATAGATGTTATACTCAGGGTCGGCTCTTAGGGAACTATGAGCCCTTGGCAAGGAGAATTAATGCGCCCTCTAGTTGAGGTTAAGTATTTTCTACTCAGAAGTCAGAATAAAAAACAAACTGTTTTAATTAATTTTTATTACTGAAATAAATTTAAAGTAAAGTCATTTTTATAATTATAATATTAATAAGTATATTATATTATTTAATGGATAGGTTTGTTTATATTCAAATAATCTTCATATTTTTAAGTGGAACATAATTTACCAATATTCAATCGAAAAAATAAATTATTAAAAAATTAATGTCTGAACTCTGAAGGCACCCATGATGCATTAGCACCCAGCTCTCCCACCCCTAAAACTTGCCCTGGTTATACTGCAAGTATAGAAACGCCTTATTAGTTACAACATGTATTAGCATAAATAAGAAAAACACATAATTTATGTGTAATAACTAATAACTGATAAGGTGGAAAGTTGTTTTAAATAAATGCCTAAGACATGTGTGTTGTCAAAAGTTAGTTTTCAATATGTAATAATACCCTAAAAATAATAGAAAATATTTTTTTAATTTTGTCTTCATTTCTTATTCAAGCTAAACAAGTTGAAAATAATTTGAAAGATAAGGTTAATAAAAAAAATATTTACCTTGAAAGTTAATTGTAACTTCGGCATTCCCCAATTTATTCATCGCTCTGCAAGTGTAATTGCCATAAAGTCGGTACAGAATGTTGGTAATACTTAATATAGATTTGGTAAATCCTGTAGAATATGCTAATTCCCATATTCTAAATGTAAAGCAAAAACCAAGTTCATAAGAATAAAATTAACAATCATAAACTCTCAACAATTAAGTAGGTGGTTACCAACCTGTAATGTTGATTGTTGGAGAGTTGTAAGTAGTATAGGGGTCACTATGGTACACTTTCATTTTAAATGCAAAATTCCTTAAATTATTTTGCAAATCGTGAAACGCAATAATTATTAAAATATTTTTTCATAGAAATTGAAACGCAATATTTCCTAAAATATTTTTTCATAGAAATTGAAACGCAATATTCCTTTAATTATTTTGCAAATCGTGAAACGCAATAATTATTAAAATATTTTTCAAAAAATCTGAAATGCAAAAATACTAAAAATAATTTTCATAGAAATTGAAATGCAAAAAATAAAGCCGCCTACCACTCTCTGGTCAGCATCTTCGCGTCATCCCTTAAACAAGTGCATGAGCACCATTCACCATCACCAAGTAACAACCTCCCAAAAAGTCTAAAAAAACCGATTTCAACGAGCGACACTCTGGACTCCTTATGTGAGCAATAATCAGTGCGTTTATTATTTCGATTTATAATTTAAAAAATGTTACTCTGTGTCTATTAAAACCCTTACAAGATAATTCACAAACGACTGCGGATCAGGTAAGGCAATTAATATAATATTTTATATTAATTGCATTTATTATATTATCTGTGCATGTTTTATATACAATTGTGGTGTATATAGTGTATTTGATCTAATTCTCAAAAACACGATCTCGAGAGCCCTCCGAGCACCTGGAGGAAGGTAATTGCTAAGTTTTACGATTTTAATATATTTATCGACAGGTGTCGTATTTTGTTTTATATCGTAATTTTTGAGTTATTACAGTATACTAATACAGTAGTACACGTATTTCGGGTATAAAAAATTTGAGCGTCATTCGTTTGGGCGAATAACCCAAAATTAACTTGAGTAAAGAATATATCATTTGGGCGAGAAATTAACCGATCGTTTAGGCGAATTTATAAATTATTGAATAATAGGGAAGTAACATTACGTAGGTATACAATAATTTTTATAATATTTACTATTTAGGTACTACAGCTAAATATTATTATTATATCGTTTTGGCTGATTGGTGAATACAGATAGTGAAGTATAATTTGTTAGATTGTACTAAGACGGAGACAAAACATTTTACTCAATATTATATTACATAAAAATACTAAAGAAAAACAAGACTATACAATTTTTCTGGTTGTTTAGAATTTAAGTACCTACATAATGTTATTATGAATAAACCACAGTAAAACATTTTTTTAGAAAATAAAAAGATACACATACATTTTGCATGTTGATTCTGTTAATTTACCTATCAGGTATATTAAATGGAAGTAAATTATAAGCTTTTATTTAAGTCTAAAAACGCATTATTAAATATTATTGAATAGGTGATAATCTTTCTTATTAAATATAAAAATCGTAACATTAGTAATTTAAATTATTCACTTTTACTGTGTTATATAAGTACTTGGAGTTTGGATTATTATAAATGTGTAAACATAAACTGTTCAAAAATAAAAATAAATTTGATATCGATGTATAATGTATATACACTACGAATAAAGTTTTATAAATTTCATATCTCACCAAACGTGTAGTTATGTTAAAATAGTAATACATAATAATATTATAATGTTGGCTAAAATTAAATATTTGGTAAATTGGTAAGTGGGCCGGTATACTTTGTATTTTCCCGGGCCGAAATCTCTCCCCAATCCGCCCCTGCAGTCTGTTGATATTATTGTTAACACGTAACGAGCCAAACCGTTTAACCGAACAATATATTAATGATATATTGTTCGGTTTTTTGTATATTTATCTACGACATAGATAAACTTCTTTTCTATGTAGTAATGTACTATGAATTTATTTTGTAAATCTACTGCTGTCATTAATGTACTCGTAAGTCCGAAGTCGTAATAGTTTGTCCCACGCAAAATAATTTATTTGTAAAATATCATTGATAATTAATTATTAATACAACTATTGTTGGTACTGACATCGGACCACTTATAAAATACTTTGAAATAGTATGTAAGACCTGTAAAGTATATTTAAACATTTTATTTTAATGCTTCTCCTCAACATTTCATTAAAATAGCCAATATTAAGCCCCTTAAATAGCGGATAAAGTATTGGAGTCCTTTCAGTTAATACATATAACAGCTGCCCTCATAGGTAGATGACTTAGATGGCGTTTGTAAATGTTATTTACATACAATTGCAGTTTTGAAAATTGTTGAGAACTGTAAGATTTATAATAGGACGTATAAGAAGTAGATAATAATATTATCTTAGAACATTTTAATCAGAGAATTGACTTTAGTTGTTTCCGCATTATATTGAATATTGATATCAATAAAAGTACAAGTCAGAGACCATTAGCTTTCACGAAACGTGTTGTTTTCAAGAATTACCGAATTCGTGCTTATATGCGAAGACATACTAACAAGTAACAACTACCTACCATAACAGATCAATTCATATTTTTAAATTCCAAAATTCCGTAAATATTTCCTATTTTCTATTGAGTTTTAAGTTCTTAAAAACATATATTTAGGATTATAATATAGGTAATTAAATATTAATAGCCATTAAAAAATTAACTCGCTGTTGACTGTGTAAATAAATAATATAATATTATGTCGTAGGATGTAAATAGTATCAGCTAGATCGCCTAGATCAAAGTTAATACTAATACATTAGAACGTATATAATAGGTATATATACTGGTCTACAGTGACTAGAGACCGTCAACCTGTGGAATTGAAATCTATAGAAAATAATAATTGTATACTCGTATTTTTTAGCAATTATTATAAATTATTGTTTAATACCTACCTATTTATTTTGGTAGGTAATACGCACAAGTCATAATAAAAATCTTTTATAAAACGACGATCATCTGCAACGGTGTCGAATACGTGCCCTAGAACAACGATATGGTTCACTGATACAAGACCTAAATAAAGTCAATATCTATAACTATAGTGAATATATATATTATTTAGGTTAGTAGGCCACTAAAGGTATATTAATGGGTTTAAATTTGTAAAAAAAATTGAGGTCAATACGTATTAAAATTATAATTTATAAGCATTTTCCTCGGCATTCAACCGTTAAATTAGTTTGTAGGTAACCATATAGAACTATACAGAAGTACCTACTCGGCTATTCTATGTAGGTAGTACTGTAGTAGGTACCAATGTATTTGACTGTTGTATAACTATAGAAAGAATAATCCGAAGCTTGTGCCACCTGCACTTAAAGTTGGCAGTTTGGCACCTATACAGGCAATAATGTTATAATGTGCATTGAAATAATTTATGGGGTGGCGGACTGGAAGGAACTTCAGCACTGCAGCTGGAGAAGATGGCCCAAAAAACTCTATATATATTCGTATAATATTATCAAAAAATTCCAAAAATATTCGGGCCTTAGGATGATTGTATTTATATTACCTACATATCATAAAATCCGCCACGGCATTTAACTCACTTGGTCGTTTGATAATTGATAATTTGACTGGAAATATTCACATTTACAGTTCTTGTGTTTGAAAATGTGTTACTCGTTCAATGTGTATATGAGGTACATTTACTTCACTTTCATCGTTGATGATTAATTATGGTAGTATTATATTTGTTTTTACTATGATATGGCCACTGTCTTCAAATATTCCAATCTGGAAATTTTTTTTTCATTATACATGGTCCAAGTTTTTGTATTGGAGATGGCTTTACATTTGCGATTCGTAGTTTTTCGACCATTTGACTGTATTTTTAAAAAAACTTCCGCTTGGTGTTATCTAATCACTTCGATAAAAATTATAAATAGATGGGTGCGGGTTATAAAATTGATCTTTCAAATGACGGTGATATGATTCTGGACCATTGGTATAGTCCTTGGGTCATTCGAAGGTGGCTCAGCCTAACCTCAGAGGTGTGGTGGATATCTGTTGTCATTTTCAATAAAATTCGCTAAAATATAATCTGAAAATGCTGATATATTCTGATTGTCAAGAGCAATAGAAAATAGTTCGGAAAATGCATCAGAAATTTCAGTAGAAGGTAAAAAATCCAAATAAATATTTTAACCAATGTGAAATTTCTGATTCATTTCGGTCGTATTCAATTTTAAGTCCCAATTTTGCAATTTGTCTATACCAGTCTTGCCCGAGATGAAACCGGCAACATTTAATTTGTGCATTTGGAAATACACGCAAAACGCCATTATATGAGCAGATATAGTTCAAAATCCAAAAGTATATTTTGAGGTTTTAATTCTTTCTTCTACATAATGTTTTTATTAAATGCCACATTTCTTCATAAATATCAGTTGTTTTGGATGGTAACAGACAATACACAACTTGGACGTAAATTGATTTATGTAGAACATGAGTATGTATAGAGTTGTTCAAAAATGGGTCAATATAGGTCGATATCTGGTTACGATTCAAAACATTTCACTTAAATTTTCAAATAAATATAAAACGGCCAAGTATAAAATATAAACTGCTGGGTCAGCACGAACCCCAAGATCAACCCTGGGGGTCTATTTTGTACGCCATACGAATGTAGTTCGTATACGAAAATTGCACATTTTTCGTATGAAATTCCAATTCGGTATTTTGTAACTATATACTTTCGTATTCGAAAACTTATCGTACGTACGACTGACTCCCGTCCATTCGTAAATTTTTGGTATGGTTCACGAAAATGGTATTTTGTACATTGTCCGTACGAAATTACGTACGTACGTACTTTATTTTGTAACTATATTCGTACGACGATATCGCTCGTATGTACGACTGGTTTTTTAGTACCTACCTACCAACTTTTTTTTATATTGTCGAATAAATTCCAAATTAACTAATTCGAAATATTTAAAAATTTAAATACTTACTCGACGCCAAGCTTTCCATTCTTTGATTGGTCCCGGTATACTGTTTAACGATTCTGTAAGTTCTTGCCATAGATTTGTCGCTTTCTCATTGGTAAATGAGGCACAAAACTTACCTTTGGCGAGGTGAGGGTACGACTCCATAAAATCTATAATTGTTTGTTTTTGGTCGCCGGTTATAGAGAGCCAGATTTAATTTTTTTTTCTGTTGACATTTCGTTTCTTTTAAAGCATAAAAAAAAGCTGATAAATAATCAAACAGACCACTATAATCACAAGATTACGACTGTACGGGAAATAACCATTAGGTAAAAATGTACAACATAAAATCAATTATCAATAGGTGCGCTTCAAACTTGCTATATTAAAATTTTTAACCATAAATGGAATCTCTGTTTATCATAAGTTAAAGTATATTTAATATTTAATTAGGTATAAATGTATAATATAATAATTACCTATTATAATATAAAATAATTATGCAAATTTTAGAATTCATCTACCAATAATGAGTATTATATGTATATATTTTCACTATAGCTTTCCAGATAAGATATTTTATTTTATATCTAACAATTTGACGTATTTATTTTATCATATAAAAGACGTATTATATTTAGAAATTTAAATGTAAACAATAATAATATATTAAATTATTGTTCCTATAGTATTATAGTAAGATAGAGTTCCACCAAAATTAGTTTAAATGTATGGACGACTATACGATGTAGTCATGAGGGTATACGTATTTTTAAATGCTGTTCGTATAGGTTCGAAATTAAAATACGGATAAACGTCATCGTTTAATGCCGTCATACGTACGAATATAAATATAGTACGAAAAACATCCGTATGGCCAATGATTCGTATGGTTGTACAAAATACCAAATCATGTTCGTATCAGTGGCATATTTAGGAATTTGTCATGGGGAGGGTCCAGATAATTTTCAGAACACAGAGCCACGGGGGACGAAGCCCCCCACACCACCCATTTACTCTTTATTAAATAAAATATAGCACTCAAAACTCTGAATAATCAAAAAAAAAAAAAAAATAAGGCGGCTATTTAATTTCTATCTTATGGACAATAATATTTTGCAATAAAAATATGTTCAGACACTAATTGTCACAATATATTAATGTTCATAACTTTGGCATATTTAGGTACAAATAATTTTTGAGAAAATTACAAGTTTATATTATATTTAAACATTGAAGTATAATTATTAATTTATTACACTCATAAAATTAAATGAATATTAGGTATTAATTATCTTATAATAAACTTTAAACTATATTTGATATTAAAAATTTATATATTATCAATGTGAAAATAACATATTAAAAATGACATTTAACTAAGTAATCCTTATAACAAAAACTAGTAGAACAAATAATATTTAGGAGTTTGTTAATACTTCAAAGTGTTCAGCAGACATTGAAGATAAACTAAATTAACAACTAAATATATTCTTAATAACCCCATTAATCATTATGTAATATAATACATTATAAAATTCAAGTGTTAATGGGTATACATAATAATAATTTACAAGCTGCAAGTACCAATACTTAATAGATAAGTACAAAAAAAAAAAGGCAGGTAAGTGGATGTCGCTCAGCTGTACAGTAGGTTACAAGTTGGTCATTGTTTAATGGATTGTATTAAACTTGAATTCAATGATATAATATCATTGTATAAGAAAAACGATTCTGAACGGAGACGGTTTGTCAGTCTGTATATTTTATATAGTCATTAATTATTTTTTTTATTCGTTGCTACGGTGATAAACAAATTGTTAGAAATTAAAATCCCCTTTTAAGCGGTTTTTCGTAATTTTTCAGTACTTTTTCCCGTGGCATTAAATAACTATTGAGAAAATCGAAAAATGACCTCTCTAAAGTACCATCTTGGTCCAATTTGCTAAAAGATAAGGTACTATATGTTGAAATCAAAGCACTCCTTCTGGTAGAAATTTTTTATACAGGATATAAAAAAAATTAAAAAATTAAAAAAAAATAAACACCATTGTAAAACCACTAGCTTCCTTGCTCCGCTCAGAATCTAAAATAAAAACTCTAATCTAAGTAAATTAAAGTACATTGATTCAATATCAATATCATTAAAAATAAGTTTTTAAAAAAATAATGTTCATATTTTGTCTTGTTCGTCATTACTTAAACAGGTAATGGCTGATAAGGATATCCCGGATATTGAGACTGATTTGATGGAGGAGCCAAAGGTCTCTATGGATATGGCTGATAGCCACCAGGTTGACCAGGAGTTGGATAACCTTGTGGATATCCTTGTGGCGGAGGTTGATATCCTTGCTGAGGTGGTCCAGGCTGTTGGTTGGGTCAATTATTAGGAGATTGGTATGATTGAGCATTGGGTTGTTGTGGTGTTGGATAATTAGGTTGTGGTGCAGGAGCAGTCTGTTGTACAGCAACAGCAGCATTAGGAACGGATTGGTTAGGTGGAGGAGGGTATGTTTGTGTGGAGGCCGACGGTGCTGATTGAGTGGTCTGAGAAGAAGCATAAGTATTCTGAGGCGCTGATGGTTGATTTGTTACAGGACCACTGCTTGAACTCACTGGTTGCTGCTGCTGTTGTTGCTGTTGCTGTTGCTGCTGTTGTTGTTGCTGTTGATGTTGTTATAATAAATTACTATAGGTACTTATAATATGTCATAAGTTAAATAATATATGTACATACCGGAAGCAAAGATTGAGTGTTTTGAATTGAATCTACCACAGATGCCAAGTAGACTAAATTTCTATGAAGAATTTTCTGAAAACTTAAAATAAACAACAAAATATATTGTATTAGAATTGATGACATTTTCATTATATTTTCATTGTTGAACCTATTATATTATACATTATAATATAGAGCCATAGCATAAGGATAAAATTTAAAATACTTAATTAGTTAGGTATATAAACACTAACAACACACTGACTGTTTTACTCAATGTCTTTTGCTAAAATAGTTTAATTCTTTGCTTTAATTAGCAATATTTTAAAATGTGTGTGACCTATAACAGAAGTGTTCACTTCAAAAATATTCCTATGACCATAGAAAAATATATGCCTACCTACCAAAATGTATAGGTAGACAATTGTTATGAACCTAACAATTTTAGAGTCAAATCTATACTTATGTTTATACTAAAATTTAAATACAATTGTAGAAATGTTTTAATGTCTTTAAACTTGTGGTAAGTACCTAACACAAATTTAAGTATTATATACCTAAGTTAATTACAGTTATAGTAAATAATTGTAACCATTAAACTTACTGAAGACAATCTTGAACATTTCCTCTACTATTTTGATATTCTCGAATAGTTGAAATCAGTAGTGCGTTTTCTTCAAGTATCTAAAATATAAATAAATATAAATTATTAATCTTAATATACCTACCAACTAAAATATATGACATATTATCTAGGTACCTACTACAAATTGAGTTTGTATAATATTTCACGGACACAATATACAGTGGGGTATGCAGGATTTTTCAATGGGGGAGGGGACTTGAAAATTATTAATTTTTATTTTGTCCAGTCTAATGATTTCAGACGTTTATTTGAGGCATTTTAAAATGTTTGTAACTTTTCTGGTAGAAAAAATGCTCTGATCATAGGCTTCGATGCTCGGTGTATGTTTTTGGAAGCAAATTGGATCTAGTTGGTACTTTTAGGAGGTCGAAATTGAAAATGCCCAGTGATTTTTAAAATAATTAGAGAAAAAAATGAAAATGTATTAAAATTGTTTGGTAACCAGCTTGGTTATACCACAGAATAGATAAAATATCTATATTGTGTTTATACCGTCCTCACTTGAATTGTATTTGATTAATTAACATTTTTTTTTCTATAAAATAAATGTCAATAAAAAATTATTCATCCAATCAAAAAGCTTAAAAATGTAATACATAAGTTTTTATTATAGCTAAAATATTAATGATACATAGGTATCTTGGTTTTTTTTTATAAGCATTTTAAGTTCGAATTTTATCAAAACCACAGTTAATTTGTAGTTCAAAACTTATAAAATATTAAATGTGTATAGCTAAGGCTACACAATTTAATACAAGGTCTTTTATACAAGTAGTTCATACTTTTACCGAAAAATTACAGATAATTTATGAAAATTGGTACCTATATGCTACCTAATACAATTTTTTTTTTTCAAAAATGAATTCATTCTGGTGAGCCATATTGATATATGAAATTTATGTCTTGCTTATTATAGTTGACAGTTGAAACTTGATAAATATTTTTTTTTAAGTAATATAATAGGGGGAATTGGGGGGAGGGCTTCAGCCCGTGACGCCACTGACAATATAAATATGTAATACAATTTTTTTACACATTAAAATAGTCTATTCTTTGTTACTAAGCATACCTATTTTATTATATATAATTATATTTCTTTAGGTAAGCAATTTTTTTCACTATCTTCCTACCCATAGGTGCCTATTAATTAATACCGTAGATTGAATTAATTTTTGTCTAAAACATGTTATGGACCAACCCCAAATAACGAATGTGGTGTGTACCGTTTCGACATTGTTTGTTTTAGAAAAAAGGCATATTGATTTATATAGGTATTTTATATTTTGGTATGTTTTTATATTTTTTACTCAATTTTTTATTTTATGTATTGTACTACAACCCCCCTCTTTTTGGAGTGCATAAATATTATCATTTAATCCTTAGGTAACTATCATTGACAATTAATACTTAGGATAAAATAATATCATCAGTTAAGTGCATAGTCTAAAATGTGTGTCCTATTCACTATTTAGGTTGGTCATGAATAAGACCAGACAATGAGGATTTTTGAGTAATGATGCACTTAACATACAACGAAACAAAACTACTTTAAAAGGCAACACTTTTATTTTGCAAAAAAATGTAAGGAAAATGTATTTTTGTATGCAAAAAAACAATGGTGAAATCAGAATTTTGCGGAAAATCAAAGTATTAATGTTATAGCCATTTGAAGTTAGTCGTTTATACCTAACCTAACTGCATATAGGTATAATAGTCCCGGCAGGATCATTCGTTTGCTCAGACCGCTTAAATGGAAAACAACCCCTGATTTGTTATACAGAAAACAAACTTCAAATAAAAAAGAGTGAAACCAAAAAAATAATCTATTTACCTATACATTAACAAGGGATTAAAACCAAATACTGACCTAGGTACTCCGTTTTGGATACTTTGCTATTCTCATAGTATATTTAATATATTAACCTATAAATATATTTAGGGTGAAAAAGCCATGGAACGATATTCTTTAAAAATTAAACGGTTAGGCAGTATAAAATTGAAAAGAAAATTATTTGAGAGTAAAGTATTACAGTCGATGTACAGGTAGATATGTTTAACATTATTATACACATAAACCAGAGGTATTCAAACTGTGAGTTGCCAGAGTTCGTGAAGGTAGCCGTGTCAAAGCACCGGAAACCAAAACCAATGTACCTAAGTCATGTATAAATGAATATAAATATTATTAATTATAATCTTTAAAGCAATTATGGAAACGATAATGAAACACATCAGGCGACAATTTGAAGTCTTATTACTAAAGTCACTGTTACCTAATCGTTATTTGATATTACCTATCATCCATATTGTTTCATTTTTTTTTTTCATGAAAATAAGGCATAAATCTAGTTTAGGGGCAAAAGCGATTTTTCAATTTGTTTTATCGAAACTTATGTATCTCATCGAGTTAAGAACGATGGTGCAATCAGAATTTGTCGCTCTCATTTAGTTCCGAAGTTATGGACTTCCAAAGTTTTCGATTTTACGTTTATACGCATGCGCGCAACACTACTATAATGATGCGCGGAGAACCATTTTTGTTATTTTTTGGTACCTTTTTTTTTTGAAACTTATGTAGTTATGTATTATGTACCCTGTGACATACTTGAGGTGGTGTTTCATAGCAAGTCGGGGGATATTTTCGATTTGCGGAGCGGAGCGACGGCGCCGAGGAGCGTAGCGACGAGTGCCGATACACGCGTAATTACTGCCCATATACTACGACATAACTTTTCCTGTAACCTACTTAAGGTGGTGGTTATGACTTACGCGTAATGACTTTGAATTGCCATTACTTTTGAACGGTAAGTTTCCGGAAATTTGTCTGAGCGCAGTGCAGCGAGCGAGTGGCCACGCTTGCAGATAATATTATACATCAATTATAATTTGAAAAATACGTAAGATAAGATAAAAATTATTAAGTATTTATAACATATACGTAGAAAAACCCATGTATTATTCGGGATACGTAGATAAAAGTTAGGTAAGTCTATACGTGCCTGCTGAAAGGTTAAATAACAAAAATGGTCCGTCCTCCGCGCGTCATTATAGTTGTGTTGCGCGCATGCGTATAAACGTTGAATCGAAAACTTTGGAAGGCCATAACTTCGGAACTAAATGAGAGCGACAAATTCTGATTGCACCATCGTTCTTAACTCGATGAGATACATAAGTTTCGATAAAAAAAATTGAATAAATCGCTTGGCCCCATAAACTAGATTGTTCCGAAAATAACACGAGAGCGGTCAAAATATTGTGAACCAAAAGAGTTTGAATACTTTTGACATAAAAACGTTAAGCATATTGTCGTCAGCCCTGAGCGACGTCTCCGGGTGGTTTTCCACTTACCTTTTGGATTTTGCGGTTCTGATGTCCGAGTCTGCTGCGGACGCCATTTCGATGGGGTTTCTATTCGCACTGCGGGCTGCCAGTCGCCTGAATGACGACGGCGTGTGACGGTCGAGGAGGAAAACGGCAACGACGACGGCGACGGCGGCGTGCTAAAACGTCGACGGCAAGAGCACACGGAGAGTGTGTCGGAGGGGCTCTCGGAAAAGCGAAAAAGCTCAACTCGAATGGAAAAAAAGGGAGAAAAAATGTAGAAAAAACTGAGTATGAAACGGACGAATCGATAACGAAGAACGCCGAACGGCCGAACGCGGTGAAAAAAAAATTGATGAAAAATGTGCGTCTGTCACTCTGCAGTCTGCAGCTGCGTCTGTCGGTGTGTGGCGTACTGGCGTGTGCGTCAGTGCGGCGTGCGCGCGTGCGTGCGAGCGTGCGTGCGAGCGTTTCGGAAAACAAAAACGGATTTTTCGACGCGCGCTCCCGAGTCGGCGGCGGCAGCGAACGGACACGACGTCCCGGCGACACTCGACCGACGACGACGCGTAATTATTATTATCAACCGATCATCGGTAACCGGTTTTAAATGTCAGGTATAATATTTTGTTGCGGAACATATTAAATAATATTATAGGCCTATTTATTACATGTTGTTTGATTTTCGCCACCAACATAAACTAACACTCGACCGCACACCGCCGAGCTGCGCCGGCAGCCGCCCCGTGGGGACAGTAGGACATTGGGAGGTTGGGACGACGTTACCGGGCGGGCGGTGGACAAAGTCGATGTCGAAACGTAGGGAGCACGATTAAAGATATACAGGTTGCACATCGACTACTGATAAGGTGAAATACGAAATGACTACCAATAATTAACCAGTGGCGCTCCAAGCGGCAGTATTACAATAACCGATTATAGATATATAGGTGAAAATTAGTTCAAATGTCGACACGTCATATGGTTGAGTGTTGACATTAAGCGCCACTAGTTAATTATTAACAGCTGATTTTTATAGTCACTTTGTAAATCAGTCCGGAAGCGGTTTACTATAGGGCGATGTGCAACCTGTATATCTTTAATCGTGGTAGGGAGCGATAAATAATAACCATAAAATCAAAGAACAGCGCCCGATGAGATATAGCATAGAACCACAGAAATTGTATACCACATACCACAGTCTTCTCGTTATCAGTGAAACCCTCAACCATAATATGCAAAGAATACTACTCGATAAACAAACGTTATCAAGACTATAATTTGCAAATATGCATACTAATTACTAACTATCTACTCTATGTTTTTTTGCCAACTTTACTGTACAATTTTGTTTCTCTTTATTAATAATAATGTTATGTAGGTAGGTACCTTTTAAAATAGTTTCCCGCTATTTTATAAGTTTTTTTACTAATATACCTATTTATAATAATGTTGTACGTACCCTACCTACTTACTATATTGCATTATTAATTGTAATTTTTGTTAATAATATAGGTACTATAATAACGTTGTACCTGCAATTTGAATTAACTTTTTCAAATGTATAGTGAGGTTTCGGTGGAATCGAAAACTATATGTTTAACTTATAAATAACAATGTTCCAGTTTTACAATAATTTGAAAAGACTTTTAATTTATAGTGTTTTTAAAATACTAAATTAGTTTTTTTTTAATTTATACTTTGGTTCATCTTTTGGTTGGTATGTACCTACCTCACTTTATTAGTATAAGAATTAGAAAAAAAATGTTTGGTCATTTGATTTAGTTTACAAATAAATCTTCATTTATTCCTTAAAAATAGCAGAAAATCCAAACTGGTGCACTATATAGTTTGTTCTATCGATCCGGCTATCATTTAAGATGTATTTTTGTGAGTCATCTTGACACCTACATAACTCCTAGTCAGTCATCATTTTCTATCTTTAACCAGTTTAACCAATTTTATAGTAAATATTTTTGTAGTAAGCAGTTGTAAATACCTTTATCAATCCCATAATCTTCAAGTTTATAAATCCAGAATGTTATAAAAGTAGTTATTACATCTCAAGAAATTTGTAGGTACTACATATTTACTAAGCCCTCTACAAGTTCCTACAACCATTGATTATTCAGTATTCTAGTGATTAATTATTAAACAGTTATTCTTGCAACTAAACAATTTTTTTAATTTAAAATTCTAAGCTTATGTACAAAGGGTGGCAGTATAATGAACTAGTCATGTGTATTAGTTATTAGTTTTAGTTAGGTATTACTAATAACTAATATATTACCCATTTAATAATTTTCATAGATCTTATCGCAAAAATAAAATATTCTGTACATCATGTTTATAACTTTACAGTTTACCTTGACTTTATCAATATCATAACTAATAGTGTATAATCAGTGTATAGAGTCTATACTATAAAATATAGACCATGATTTATCATTGAATTAACATTCAACAGATCTGGTACACTTGATACTTACTTAACTTCAGAACTTCTTCCTCGGTTTTGAATGTTAGTTTTACCCACATTAGACGTTTCTGAACTATTTTTCACTTAGTTATTTCTGTAATAAGGTTTCTACTTAAAAATGTGCTATACACTTAACTGCTTTACAAACAATTTAATACAAGTACCTGTATTATTATTGCATTTTTTTTTCTTAATTAATTTAATATTATTTTGAATTTTTCATAGATATATAGGTCCATGCAACATCATAATAATTAAGTATCAAAAATTAATAGTATTTATATTCCATTAAAAGGAACAACACATTTTCTACTCATTGTGTATGTTAAATTAAAATTGAAAAGATAGGTTGTTAGGTTAGATTACTAATATTATTTATTTGTTATTAACTAACTGTTTATATTACAATAAATACAATTATTTCATATTTGTGTTAATTTTTATAAAAGCTAAAGTAAATAAATTACAAATGAAATAGTTGAATTAATTCAAATTAATTCATATTATTTTATTTCCTTTAAATTTGTATGATGCTGAATTATATTTAAGGGATATATTATGCTTTTTAAAATTAAATTACCTGTGGCACAGGGGTGCCCAAGGAAAGCTTCCCATTTTTATATAAATGTTAGAACCATTAAGTATGTGTATCACTAATTGAATAGATATAAATAAATAACACTGAATTTCTGTAATAATTATTTTTATTGTATATATATTGTTTTATTACTCATTTTTTATATTGTATATATTAAAAATTCAACATTTACCATCTTTTTTTCACTAACTTTTATAATTTTTTCTTTTGTGTCATCAAATACTTCCCAGTCACCATTTGATCTATGAGCATATCCTATGGAATGTCCAGAATTTATCCTTAGACTACTTTTTTCTGGTGCGTTAAATGCAATTATACCTCGAAGGATGAAATCATTGTTATGTATGCATATATTTTTAGGTAAACTATCCAACATTTTTATTACTACACCGGCATAATTTTGATATATTTTATTCTGTTCTATTAATTGATCATGAGTATAGCTGACTGATGTATGTAAGTCTGTAAACAAAAATAAATATTTAGTGGTACATAATATACTGTAAAACATTGTATTCAAAATGAATTTACCTAAGGGAACAGATACCAGTTCAATTAATAAATGACTGGTTGGTTCTACCTCAATATTTCTATTTTTACCACACTTAAGAACTGTACCGACTTCACATGTTAATGAATAAAAACGAAGAATTTCTGTTTCTAAATCAATCTGTCCATCAAATGCATTCAAGGATATGACTGTTGAACTTGTTTCTGCTGTACTAAAATGTTCACACATAAAATCTGAACACTCATTAATCCGGCGATAAGATGGGAATTCTTCTAATAACTTCTCTGCTACAATTTTTATGGTTCCAATTATATCCAATTGTTTCAATCCTCCAACCAACATTTGCATATTATTCTCAAAATGATTTAATAACAACAATGCTCTTTCTTTGTAAATATTTTTAAAACTACATTGAGTTATCATTTTTAAAATTAATTGAGGTGTATTATTTATTAATTTGGTGCGTGTTAATATTTTTTTGTAGCCTTTGCTATCAGCAGCTGAGCATGCTAAAATTGATAAAATTGAATCTGCTGAACATGTATTACTGAAAACTAATTTTCCTGTGCCTGGTATTAAAATGGGATTATGACAAAGTGAGCTCCCATTCTTAAGATGAAAAATTGGTTTAAAAAGTCCCTTTTTATTGAAAATTATATGTTCAAAAGCTGGCTGCTTGTTGAGGTATGATTTAGCTGAACTTGTAGCTCTGTCCTCTGTAGCTCTAATTGTAGATAAAATGAGGGAAATAGGACGAGATAGTCTGTTATGTTGATATATGACTAGGAAAGAGTGAGAGTGCCAGAGTGGCTATGGTAATATCCAAATATATGTAGAAGAAAAGAGAGGGATAGGAAGGTCGTATAAGAGATGGACAAACAGAATAGAGAATAACACTGGTCTGAGCAAAAGAGAGGTGGGTGACAGTTGACAGAGCCCCATTATAGAGGTGTAGGAGAAGGATGGCTCAGGTACCCATAGTTGAGAAAAGGGCAAAGAAGATTAAATGGATGTGTTAAATTGTAATTCAATGACAAATCAAATAAATAATGATTCTAAATACTATATACAATATAGTTATAGGTAATTATCAAGTCCTATCTATTATATTATAATAATAGTCAGACTGAATAATGTTTGTACTTTACCTATTGCAATTGTATACAATGTACACTTGCACATGTATTTATATTTAAATTATTATATTTATTTAATTATTTTATATTTATTTGTGAATTAATAATTTATCCAAAGCAGTAAAGCATAATATTATGCAAAAAATAGTTTTTATGCACCTACTATTAATTTTACATAATCATATTTTTCTTTTATACTATTATTTATTTCAATAGGTAGCTACTTTTATATGATAAGGAATTAAGAATATAATATTATTAAGTGTTAATAATAGGGATTAACAAAATTACTGAAAATGGAATTAACTAGAAAATAACATTAACTATACTAATCAGAAAGTTCAGAAGTTTTTCTTTATAGAATGACATTGCCATATACCTAATTTATAAATAAATAAAATATTATATTGCTATGCATTTTTTTTATATTATGATTTAAAATAACTGAGAATATAGGTACCTCTACATACTTTTGAGTTTTATTTACCAATTATCTCAAGGCATACACATAATTATAACTGTAATCGGCTAGCATTACTCTATAGTCTATAGCCTGTATTCTATATTAACGTTATAAGATGTAAGAAACAGATTTATATGTAATTGTAACAAAAAAATATTTGGAAATATGGAAATATTATAATAAAAATAAAATATATGATTAGGTCTTATCTCCTAATGTCCAATAATATAGGTACCTAGGTCATCATATTGTATGTATATAATAATAAAAAAGCTAGTCAGATAATGGTGGTGGGTATAAATCACCAAATAGGTTCCTTAGATGGACCATTATACAACTGGCTCATTTGGTGAACAAATTGTTTGGTACAGTGCAATGGTATTATTATTGATTTTAAATATACCTACCTACATGAAATTTGTATTTTGTAATGCCTATTACATAATACTAAAATAGCATGTGCTATCACATATATTTAATTTATTTATGTTTCTTATTCTAATAAAAATAAAGAAATTTACATAATATAAATTTGTTCATTACTGATAAGGGATAGGTACTTATTTAGAATACTAGAAAACCAATATTTCTAGAAAAAAACTAAAAAATCAATCGAAAAATGTACCTAATGGTTTTTTCAGTTTAAATCTCTACCAGTTTAGCAGATAGAAGAGCATATTTGAATAGGTTATTAAGATAAGTAAAAGCAAAGTAAGAAAATGTATCAAAAGTTTAAACTACAGAAATCTCAAATAAATGAGATGTATATTTTATTTTGTCTACATGATCAGTACTACCTACCTATGGGCTATTTAACCTAACACTAGTAAAGGCTTATAAAAAAGACTTTGTACTAAAACGCTATTATTGATTTTAATTATATTTTTAAAATTGAATTACTCATAAGAGCCTAATTCAATTTCCTAAAAAGAACTGACTCCTTGATGTCCTTAATATTATTAATTTACCAATCAACTATTGTTGTCATCCATTTGTGTAATTTATTGTAATGCTTAAGACTGCATTTTTTCCCATTGTTGGAACAATTTTCCACTGTTCCCCATATTGTCAGTAACTATAATATGTACAATGTATATCATTTATTTATAAAACATCCATTTATGTATTATAACTGTCCAGTGTGCCTAAATTGTTGAATTCCAAATACAGTTCTGTACCTACATCTTACAATTCCTACATCTCATACTTTACACCCAAATAATTACATATATTACTACGCCACAAAACATCACAAGTCATTATTAAATATCATAATAACAACAATAAATAATTTATTATAATATGTCACTCTTGAATACAATAAGTAATAACATAAGTCATAACCGTACACTGTATTTTGTAAGTAGCATACATGTGCACCATAGTAGGGTAGGTACCTATATTATATTAATCAAACTATGTAGGTAAGTTTATACTACTGTCATATTATCATAAATATTGTTAAGTATTAATTATTAATTTGACAAAATTGTTTAACAACAATAGGTAATAATAATTGTTTTAAATATACGGCTATACGTTCATTTTTTTCCCCACGGAAATTACACCATGTCCAAGCTGGAATTTTCCGCTTAGAGGACACTGATTTTACCGTACGTTCGTATGCACATCACGGGGACTGGGGAGATTACACAGTCGTTATCCACCTATTTGCGGCTAACACAAAAATATTTCCCGTATTGCATTTTGCAGGGAGATTTCACTGTACGGGAATTTTTACTCAAAATCAGTTTTTGGTGTAACTCTAAAACAAATCACCGTAGATACATGGAATCAGAATTTTTCATACACCTTAACGTTTTCAAAATATTTTGACTTATTTTGAGCTGTTGACGGACATTCTTAATTTCCAATTTTTATAGTTTTTTTTTCTATAAATATCAAAATATCAATAACATTTTATATGTTTGGTAACAAACCTTGAAAATTTAATAGAAGGTTCCTAATGTATTGTTTCAAAGGCAGATGAAAAAAGATTAAAAATCCTTAGTCACGATTTTTTTTTATAAGCATTTAAGTTCATATCTTGTCAAAATTGCGTAAAAATCACAAACTTTTGAAAATTATTTTCAGTTAGAAATTCATAAAAAATTTTCTTTTTAAATCTAATATTTGATAATGTAATACAAGATTCTTAATAAGTTATTCCACCTTTACCAAAAAAAAACATGTCTACAAGAAAGTCAAATTACATTTTTATCAGCGTTTAAAGTTCATATTTTTACAACAATGGATATTCACTCGATTTCTCATGTAGCGATTTTCTTATTTTGTTGTAATTCAAAAACTAACTACTGTAGATACATGAAAATTTTACTGATTGTTTATATTCTCATTTTCTATACACCGTAAAATTTTGAAAATATTTTGACTCATTTTGAGCTGTTTACAGACAATTTCAAATTTCAATTTTTTTAGTTTACCTAACTAATACAACAAAAAGTTTAAAGCTAACTTGGTGTATTTTTTTCTGCAAATTATATAGGTAGTTTACAAATTGGTCTCACCGCGAGAGTAGTGTTTTTCTTATTTCAACTTGTACTAAGAAAATAAAGTTGACACAACTGCTAAAAGGATCAAGGCTGGGCATTAACGAGTTAATAAGTTAAAGTTAAGTTAAAAAGTTAAGTTACTTTTAACTAAGTTAATTAACGAGTTACTTTTTTTTTTAGAAGTAACTTCTAACTTAAAGATTTACATTTTTCCCCATGTTATTCAGTAACTTAACGAGTTAATTAATTTTATTGGCACGTTAAGTTAATTTTTTCCCAAACCACATATTATTTAAAATTAATTACATAAAAAAATACCCGAAATATTAAATATATTTTATTAAATAATAATTTATAATAATAATAGTAAGTTTTTATATTGCATATTCACAGAAAATATTTTATAACTATATTTTTAGAGGGAAATATCATAGAGATGACTCTAACTGCGTCAAAGAAAAATATAACAATTTACTCAGTACCTATCCCATACACGACATATCACCTAACCTATACCTAATCATTATTAATATCATTACTTAATTATATTTTTATTCATTCATAGAATTACGGTGATAACTTTTCCCGTCGATGTAAATAATACCCGTAGTAGCATGGTATTTACTATTTACCTAATTAAAGTATAATACACAAAATTAATATAAGTACCTACAGTAACTAATTTTATTACAAACATTTATTCAAATATTGTAAGACATTTTTTGATTTATTGAATTATTATGTTATTTGTTAGCTTTAAAAAAGGTAGGTTATTATTCATATTATTCATATTACATTACAGATTACAGTGTTACAATATGTCAGAATAAAGCATTGGAGTTTATTTCCTAAATTTATTTTGATTGTCACTTGGTTATGATGGGCATACTTAAAATTCTAAATATTATTATAGAAATTAAATATTAGGTACCTACTCTATTTTTGGCATCATCTAAAATGTGTAGTTTGTTATAGGTATCTAAAACTATATTAAACAATCAATTTTATATTTTACTATAGGTCTCTAGACTAGTAATGTTTAATTTTAAGATATTAACATTTCATAAATATTGTGTAAACTAAAACAATATATTATCTATTAAGTATCAGTAGACTACTAGACTCTAATCAGAGGCAAGATGATGGAAGATTTCCTGGTGACATGGCCTAACTGACCATAAGAAACTAATTTTTTTGGTTAATCTTCCTGGCCTACATAAAAATTCCCGACCTGACTAATAGTGTAATTCAAATAAAATGTATTGATAGCAGATAGGTATTAGGTATACTATCTACCTAGTACCTATATAATATTATATATAATACTAGATTATATACATTATAGTTAATAGAGACAATAGAGTCATACATAAGTACCTATCTTGTAAGTATTGATTAATATAATTATATTGACTATGTTCTAAGATATAATAATAACCGTATGGCCTATGCGTACATATTGCTGGAAATAAAATTGTATACGTCTTATACTAATTGACGAAATCATAATTTTAAAAATTTCTAAGTAGGTAGGTTGTAGTAGCTATTAAAACGTATCTAACATTCATTTTGTTAAAAAGATTCACTTTATTTTTGTGACTTTTTTACATACATCGGATTATATCTACCAAACCCCCTCAAAAGATCATAGTGTAAATTAGCTTCAGGTTCAATATTGTAATTAATACAAATCTTACTAAATTCAGATATCTAATAAATGTATTTCTCAATTTCGAAATAATTTTTATATATATTTTAGCATTTTCTAGAATCAGAACAGGGGTTTGGCAATAGACCACGTCCCGTGGAGGGGAAATAAAATATAAACAGACCACCAAAAATATTTTACTTTAATGCTGAATTATTTTTTATTACCTATTAGTCTATGGGTAGACTCAGAATAATTTGCTAAAAAGAGAAATGTTGATATAAATTATAAACTGAATCTTCAATTTTACATTGATTAGGCACAGCTTTTATAATTGTATATACCCATCTGTTTCTTTGGTCGTCTCTATAGGTTTTAAAAAAGTATTTGTTCATAATTTCGATGTCACATTGTCCCGTAGCCAAAAAACATTATTTCCCAGAGTGGTCCTGTAAATATATATAGTAGGTACCTAAGAATATATTTATATTTTATACATCGGTTAAACGTCAGAATATCTCAGTATAAACTAAATACCTATTAAGCTTAGGGCATCCAACCATAAAAGGTAAACCACTCGAGTCCAATTTTTATTCGTCAAGAAATTATCTATATGTCTATATGTAAGTAAGTAAGATCAAACCTATGTGCCTAATACAAAATAGTAGATATTACCTACCTATCGGCTATCGCCTATAAATATTGATAATCGAATGGGCCCCCAAGGTAACTCCAAGTTGGGGGGGGGAACAGGCATAATTTAATTTCTGGGTTAAAGGAGGGGGGGATCTGTCTCCTGTCTCTTATGTCCCTAGTCCTGTCTCTAATGGCCACCAAGTTCCTCACTACGCCACTGAACGAAACAACTTGATAAAAAATAGTGTTCGAAATTTTAATTTGTATAGGTACCTATCTATAGGTAGATTTCAATGAATTAAAAAATTAAAATTAATACACGTACAAATTTTCTAAAAATATGAGTAATAAACTTTTGCTCACGTTCTCACTCCATCTACCTATAAGAAACGTTTCGCGTGTCAAATTATAATATACGAAAAATAAATAAGTAGGTAGGTACCTATACTAAAATATATACGAATTTAATGAACGGCCTTCTTTTAAAAAGTTAGAGTTGTACCTACTACCTACAGTTATAATTGTTTAATGTTAAATGTAGGTTAGGACTTAGGTTTGGTTACAAACGAAATTGTGAAACATATTTATAGAATTTTCCAACTTAAATTATCAAGTATCACAATCACCAAATTTTATATTAAATAAGCATCTGATCATACCTTATAAGTACCTCTAACCCAATTAAGTACCTCTTATTACCTATAAGTTAGAAACGAGAAATTATAGTTAGCTATAATTTAGTTTTTTCATCGTATTTCAAAATAATATTTTGATATATATATAATATATATATATATATCATATTATGATACATTTTAAATAATAATAAATTGTAAAAATTGTATTTATATTTATAATGTATAACTGACGGATAATTGTTGCTGTTAATTTGTAACGTGTGAAAGCTCTATCTCTCATACAATTAATAATGTAGGTACTGGGGCGTAAATTGCGCCCAAAATCAAAATTAACTCTTTTGAAATGTAAAATTCTCCATGATTTTTAACTGAGTTAAATACTATGGTCAAGTTCGGTGAGTGAAAATAGGGCATATTGGAAGCGATATTAATTTCTCATCGATGGGTGGTGATAATATATTAGGTATATCCAACCTATAAAATAATAAAATTCTCATTTGCCCCTTCCATGCCCCTAACATGTAATATGGGGCATATAGAAATATAAATGTATTTATATTATCTACTTTATACATTCAACTATTCAAGTATAATATGTATAAAATCAATGCTAATGACAAATATTTTCAAATGTCCTAGAAGTTATTCCTACAGATAATAAACTAACAAATTTGATTGTTTTCATTTACCAATAAAAGTCATATTTTGGTGGAGCAAATGTCATTGGTAATTTTATTTAAAAATAGTAAGTGCCTACATTAAACTTTTAATTGCGACATTGTCATTACTGGAAGTGTTCTAATTAGATTGTAATGCAGAAATAACCAACAATTGTTGACAACTAGCTGGTTATAATTGTATAAAATATGGTAAATAAAAATTTTTTTACTTGACCATAGTTATTATACCTACTTTGTATAATGTAAACTGCGCACCTAGCTGTGTTTCATTTCTTATCGTCAGTCAAAAATTTCAGGCCTTGAGCTATAATATGCAAATTTTTAAACTGCACTAATACCTACACCTAAATTAAGTTCAGATGCGAAAAAAACCCTGCACCAGCATTATATCTTTCTAATTATATCAGTCAAGTTTTAGTTCTCTAATCAGTTAGCATAGTCCATTCATAATATGTCTGTGTTACAGCTAAGGTCATTCTACTATGAATAAGGTCAAAATTCACGATTTTACGAGGAGGTATTTTGAAAATCGAATTATTGTTGTCCCGCTTCCCTTATATATACTTCAAGAATAACCATCGATGTCACTATTTTTGCCATGGTTGTGTATCAATTATAAATAATAATCAACAACATTAATAATTTTTTCCGTAATCCTACGGTCGGTTACTATACGTTTTGCGTGTTTATTTTTTCCAGTGAAATACGGTCTGGTATTATACGGTTTGTGAATTTCCGGATTTTTACGGTCGGTAAAAGTACGGTATGAAAATGATCAAATTCGGGAATTATACGGTTTATAAAAAAAAAAATTCTGTAATACTACGGTCGGGAACTATACGGTCGGCGTATTTATTTTTCCAGTGAAATACAGTCTGGAACTATACGGTTTGTGAAATTCGGAGTTTCTACATTCTGTGAAAATACGGTCTGAGTATTTACAGTCTAGAACCCTACGGTCTGTACGATTATTTTCTGGGTTTCTACATGCGTCCGTCTATAGGTATCACGAAAACAAGGTCCATAAACAGAGTTCTGTCCCAATAAGTACCTACCAATATAGTTCTAATATTATATTCCATTACGATTTTAGAAATTCCGACAATTGACATCGTAAATTCGTAAACTAAAATAATTAATACATTTTATCCTACTAAATATTTTATTTTTATTATATTACAAACGACATTATCGACTTTTTTTACCACCCTCAAATATTTGGCCACTCCTGCCGCCTGGAGCAACCGTTCATTTTGCCCCCCCCCCCCCTGAGTAGGTGTCAAGTGGGTCACTGTTTAATGTTGAATGTTGACACATATTATTACCATTGTAATGAAGTGAAGTGTGAACTATTAGATTGTGATGCGTGGTAGATAACACCAGTGATTTGAACGCATTGATATTTGCATAAATGCATAATAATCATGACTGTCAGAACTAGTAAAAACTCTTTTCTTCCACACCTCAACTAATATAATATAATATAATATAATATATTATACTTGCCTATAGTTTAGTATTACCTATTAATTGTTATACCTTTACGTTTTATAATATACGTATTGAAATTTTTTGTTTAATCCTACATAAATTATTGTACGAGGACTGTGGTTATGATTACAAAACTTATCGGAATGTAGGTACAGTGAATTCATCTGAAATTATTACACGAGCTCCACAGTTTTCAATACACTTCCAATATTTTTTATTTTTTATTTTTTTATCAATTCTAAAATAGTTATTAAAAATAAGACACTCCCCTTTTCGCTGTGTAGAAATATATTCAATATTCGACATTATTATTTAAAAATTGTGAACTGTAAATGCGCAAATACGTACTGGTGATAATCATATGGCACTGACTGTGATAACTTTGCAATTATCGCTGCGACGACCCACTATTCATTCTATTTTATTTATATAATTATTGGGGATTTATCAATCGATAACTTCAGAATTGAGATAGTATAGCACTAAGATCGTTTCAAACGATAAATATTTATGATAAATATTTCTCTGTGTCTATTTATCACTTTTCAAATCACAAATTCATAACCATGTTCTAAGACAAAAATAATTTTATGCGGCGAAATGGGTCGGCGGCAAAATGTGATTAATTTGGCGGCGAAATTAAATGGCGGCGAAATGGGATACGACCATCTGAGTGTTTGAAGTTTTCATTTTTTGCATTTAAAAAAATTAATTAAAAAATCGATCGTTTTAATAACGCACCTCACGAGTATAAACCATGACTGCGAGTACTGCGAAACGATAGGTAGGTACGATAAAATATATCAGTGGCGCAACCAGGAATTTTTCGTGGAGGTGGGGTCTGACAAAATAAATCATCTATCTTAATTATATATGCAATATACCTATGTTTTAATATACCTAATATTATAGGTGCCAAGGGCCAGACTCGGAGTCCACCCCCCTAGTTGAGCCACTGAAATATATAGACAAGAATATTAAGTAATATTCAGATATTGGTATGGGACACAGATTGCAAATTAAAATTAGTTGTCTAAACTTAGTACCTTACCTTACTTAATGACCGATAATAACTTATTCGAGTGAAACAAAAATATTTTCACTGTCATAACTCTATAACTCTCGACAAGTCGACTTGAAAATGCCTTAAAACCAGGGCTAAAATACCTCTGATTTTAGGGGGGACAACACACACTTATCCATTTAACTGTAACTTTTGGGCTTTGTCTTTTGACAGTTTCCTATAGCAAAACCAAAAAAATGTGTTGTAACACACAGAATCCCCCCCCCTCACTTTTATATACCACTTACCCTGTAAGCGAGTTAGTAAGGTAACTTTTATAATTACGTAATTTATATGTATGGATTATGTATTTTAAATCACTAAAAGCGGTAAAAACCTATGTGTGTAGTAAATTGAAAAAAAAATTCAAATATTTTTGTAAGTTATCATCATCAAATTAGAATATGATTTATGTAACGAAATAGACAATAGTTTATAATTTTATATGAATATTCAAGGTTTTTAAAAAACAAATTTGATTATTATGTTTAGAAAATAATATTGGTTTTGTTAAGTAAACTGTTATAATTAGGGCTGGGATTTCGATGCACTTTTCATTTTTTTCCCTAAGATTGCAGCTGTACAATGCTTGCCTCGTCACAAATCCGTAACATGTATACTTTTGAATGAGAATAAGAAAGTTATTTTGCATATTTTTGCATTTTTTGACAGTTTTTGATTTTAACGTCATTTTCTTCATTTTTTGTAAAGCATTATAGGGTTTTTAAAGCATTATCGGAGTTTTTGAGTAAAAAATTCAAATTTGAAATTTTAATTTAATATCTTACACGCTAACGCGAGTTTATTATATAAAAATTATTGTTATTTCAGATTAAAAGAAATCCAAGTTGAAGTTTAGCCTATAGAAAAAATATTTTAATTACTTGTTTATCACTCATATTTTACAATTTATTAAAAATAAAAACAATTTACCTGCATTTTTTTAGTGAATTATTTAGAACTTTTAGGGCATTAAAGCATTTTTTCAAGGCCACTTTTTTAGGGTTTTATAGGGCATTATATTCCCAGCCCTAGATACAATATAATATTATATGTATATTATTTCTTTAAAATTTGATATATGATTTTAATAATCAGTTTAAGACTTTAATTTTTTTAATATTTTAACATATTTCATACTAGACATAAACAACAATACATAATTAATAATATGCTATAGCCTATAGTACCTAGGTATATACCTTATTAAATAATTATAATATTATGACAATATTCTACAAACTGCGATGCTCTTACTATAGTTAACTTTTCGGTAAGTATTATAGTAGGTAGTATTTCAATAGACACAACATAGAATAATTTAAATATTTTATGTACCTGCATGTTTAGTTATTTTCAGGGCTGCAACTCAAATAATGAACTAAAAAAGTGAGAAAAGTGATCAATTTTTTTTTTTAGGTGACTAAAAGTGACTATACTTTTTTTTAAGTTATAAAAAGTGACTATCTTTTTCTTAATAAAAAACTATTTTAATAAACTAACAAAAGTATATTGCTCACTTGCATTTTATTTTATATATTAATAATAAAAAGTAATAATAATATCAACTCATTTTATATCTTATGAATTAATAAAACAACATAAATATAATATAATAGGCATTTGCCATGTAAATATGTAATAACTGCAATATAGATACTACATTTAAATTATAATTTAAGTATAAATTAATTATTGTAATTAAAATATTTTTTTTTTTTTTAAATAAATTATTGAAGATTATTGAATAATGATTACAACATACTATAATGCCATAAACTCAAAAAAAGTCATGATAATATTATAAATATGTAATAACTGCAATATAGATACTACATTTAAATTATAATTTAAGTATAAATTAATTATTGTAATTAAAATATTTTTTTTTTTTTTAAATAAATTATTGAAGATTATTGAATAATGATTACAACATACTATAATGCCATAAACTCAAAAAAAGTCATGATAATATTATAATACTAGCTCTAAGTGTAACTCGGGGCCGCTCGGACCTGCACATAGAGTGGTATGTGCCATAGCATGACCGGTGCTTTATCTTATGTAAAAAGTGTAAAGTCGAAAACCGTGTTGGAGTTTCTAGCAAGTCAGTCATCTCCATTGAACTATATAATAGTTATTATATAGTTCAATGGTCATCTCAAGTCAAAATCTATTAACTTTCAAGTTAGCCACTCCATGGTATTGATGGTTACTTAAAATACGGTTGTAGATCATGAGATTACATAGGACCATAGCAATAGTTGTACGTGGTTGTATAGATACTTTAATCGTGCATAGGATATAATTTTATCAAATTTTCATTGGGTATCGTCACGGACTTAGTCTGTGGGTATCGTGTTTTAATCATAGATAATATTATATATATAATATCTAATCAGTTTAATTACTTCCTAATGATTATTTAAAATATGAGAGACCATTATACCGCACCATTATCAAAGATTTTAATCACGGATGTATCACGACTATAATGGTACAATACAATATATTATATATATGCGAATATTGTAAGGGTAAAATTAAATTAACAGAATTTTAAAAATTACTTGATTAAAATTATTTTTGGTTTCTTCCATGAAATATTATAATAAATGGCTATGAGTGAGAAAAGTGAGAAAAGTGACAGTTTTCGAAATATAGTGACAAAAAGTAACCAAACCAAAAAAAAGTGACAAAAAGTGAGAAAAGTGACAGAGTTGCAGCCCTGCAATAATATTGAGGCAGGTACCTAATTACTTTGTATTACCCCA
Source organism: Macrosiphum euphorbiae (assembly GCA_949089665.1). NCBI lineage: Eukaryota > Metazoa > Arthropoda > Insecta > Hemiptera > Aphididae > Macrosiphum > Macrosiphum euphorbiae. The sequence continues at coordinate 70,095 of CARXXK010000206.1, read as the reverse complement.
TTATCATTTCTTCTTTTTTTTTATAACAAACATGTCCATAGTATAGAAATAAAATAAATAGGTAATTGTAAATTAAAATATTAAATGATTGTTAATTCTACAAAACTAAAAACAAGTTATAAAATTTGGGATACACATTTGTCATTCAGGGGAAACACTTTGATTTTCGGTGCCTGCTTAAAACTGTACACAATTCTAAAATATGTACTTGAAATTCAATATAAATTGTTGTACCAATACAGAATCGTTAGGTTAAGATGTTTGTATAAACTGGTATCTATTTTTTTGATCAACCAATAAATATATTCAAATTCATGCATATTGCATACCGATGACAGCCTTACTATTTGTTTTTGAATCAATGGTTTATGATGGCAAGAGTAAAATTGATACTTATTTCACACTTTTTCCTGTCACAATCCACTAGTGAGTCGAATCCAAATTAAAAAAGGTGGGCAAGTGAGTACCATTCTGCTGTACAGTAGGTGTCAAGTGAGTCACTGTAATAGATGGTGTTAAATTTTAATTCAATGATATAATATCATTGTATAGGAAGAAAGATTCTAAGCCAAGACGGTCAGTCAGCCTATGATATATTGATATTACTAAGTATATTTGATGATGTTATTGTGAATATAATAATTTATACTCAGAGGTTAAAGTGGCAAAAATTCCAGAGGGCACTAATGTCTCCACATAGTTTTCAACGTTTCATATATAATTTTATGTATAAAAGAGCCGTCAGAGGCAGGGGGGCTGACGAATACTGCGTCCCCTCCCACTTAAAAGTCTGTTTGTATATAAGCTCTATACGAGGAACCTTGATTTAAATTTTCAATCCTTAGCCATAAAAGTTAAACCTTTTATACATTTTCAACTACAAAATAATTATTAAATGTTAAATTTGATAAATTTTGTCAAAAATCGAACTTTAAATATTCATAATATAAAAAAATTGTAACAATATATTTTTAATATTTTTCAACAGCTATTGTAACAATATATATTAGAAGCCTTGCATTACATTTTTACACTTTTTTACCAAACAAATAAAATTTAATTGATATTTAGGTATAGGAAAAAAACAAAAAAACATTAAAACTAACAATGTCCGTAAACAGATCAAAAAAAGTCTGCAAAATATTATCAAAATTGTATGGTGTATGGAAAATCAAAATATAAACATTCAGTAAAATGTTCATACAAATTTTTTTAAATTTTTAATCTTGTGACACGAGTACCTATTTTACATTTTTACAAAGTAGGTACCTACCTCCTATCTATATTTAATTAATTAATCAATAGATACAAAAATAATTATTACCTAATTAATATAATACATACCTACTGAAAGTGGCGTATCCAGGGAAGGGGGATAACAACGTTATCGTTGATAAATTATTTTCCGATAAAATTCGTCAAAAATGAATTATAACCCCTCATGAAAAAAAATCTGGATACTCCACTGCCTGCTGTGTCCAGTAATAAAAAATAAAGATGTAGATATTAGGTACTTATCATTTGTCTGTTGCATATATAGGTACATGGGCATGCCCCCTTATTGGAAGTTTTTTTACGTGCTCTTTTTTAAGTGCCCTGATATCCTCCCCCCTATATATGTTTCTAGATATTATCCATACCACCATTGAAAATTCCTGAGAACGCAACTGTGTATATAGACGTAAATTAGGCCAGTCTAAGGGGTATCGCGATGGGTACTTTTGCTAACCCCGAGAAAAAACAATTTTTTGATCAAACACTGTCGACCAAAATATTATTCGGTCTAAATATTTATCGGCAAAAATACTGTCATCGACATTATCTTTGGACTTTGAATAGCCCCTCCCTTTTGAGGAAACAATAATAATTAAGATACGTATCTTTCTTTGATTAAATAAAAGACGGAAACAATTTTTCAATAATTAATCTATTGTGATGTCAATGTAAGTAAAATTTAAATCCCAATTATACATAGTATAATTTATTACGTCCTTTCGTAGTGACTACTGAAGTCTGACAGAGTTTCTCAACATCTTACTATGTTGGCCATAATAATGGAAATAAATTAACAAAAAATGAATTTTTATATTTTAATATTTATTTGAAAAGCCTAAATTATTAAAAAACATTATCTCAGATGCTGCATTTTCACCACCTGCCCCACCCACTCCGGGCGTCTATACTCCACGTACAGTTATGTCACCATGAATTAAACGTAAAAAACAAACATACAGCTAAAACATAATTGCCAATGAATTATAATCGAAAAATCAAACCGCATTTATAAACCATCATTGTTTTGTGTTACGCATTACAATAAACTCACGTTCAACCAATGTCCTTCAAATTTGGTTTAAACGAAAAATCCAAGGCGACGAGTACCTAACAACGACTGTCAAGATAATACCCACTATTTTAGTGTGAGTAAATCATTATTATTAAACATTTTACGTAGGCAACTATTTAAACCTCTCCAAGAGAAATGTTGAGCAAAAGTATCCCGCGGATGGACGACAGTTTTTATAATGGGTATAGAAATTAGAAAATATTGTTTCTGTTTAATATAAACTATATATTATAAAATGCATACTGTTTTACCTACTTCTTAAATACATTTCGAAAGACACGGTAAGACACATTCTGCGAAATTCCAACAAACATCGCCTTGTTTAATGTTCAGCTCTTTGCAGTAATGCGCTTACTTGTACCTATGTTAAACAAAGACGGCAATACATAAGTAAATGCAGGTGTATAGTGGCGATAATATTACGATACATATTTATATCGAAATAATAATTTATCAAAGCGACAATGACGAAAATAATTTTATTCTTATTAAACACAGGAAGACAATGTCGATATTATGAATTATAATTATTTGATTAAAATTGCATTTTTTTTCAACTATCATCAACCATATATACATATTACATATAACTTATTAGCTTAACATTAAAATTGTATTATTTATTGTAAAACACGTCACCTCCAATAAACATTTTAACACGTGTTATTAAATTATATAATATTATAATACTTTTTTTTTTTACCTAACTACCTATAGCTCCCTTAGTAATGACAAAATATATTTTACTCAACTAACATATACATCTGAAATAACATAACCCTGGTGTATAATAAATAATAACTTTATGTACAATGCATATATAGCGTACTACTACAGGCTACTAGCTATATTCTTAAACGCTATTGTACAAAAAATTTTAATACGTAGGTAAATATTGCGTATGTACATAATAAGTATATTATATAGTTACTGTATAGGTACCTGAGTTTAAGTGTTTTTTGACAAATAAAAGATGAGATACCTATCAACCAATTAAAATTCTAAACGTTTTTCTTATATAAGTCCTACAGGGCATAATAGATATGTAGGTACCTATCTACCTACTTCATATTTTTAATAGTATAGGCATGGGCATAACTAGGATTTAATAGCTACAGGGGCTAGAGTCCTAGAAAACCCAAGTTCAAGATAATTTGTGGGGGGCTTTGCCCCCCACACCATCCCTCTAAGCATCCCTAGCATTTAGTAATCACAAAAGTCCTCTAAAATCAAAATTTAAAATAAACCATAGAATCAAAGTATAACCTAGTCAATAAAAACAAATTTACATTATAATTTATAACTGTATACGCCTATATTTTGATGAAAATAGTTTTAAAATATCATCATCGTTTATTACATTAGATAGTTCTCTGTCTATATTAAGTATAGCCAGATCACTAAATCTGTTTTGGTTCATAGTTGACCTAATGTATGACTTAATTGTCCTCATACAAGAAAAAGATCGCTCACACGTAGCTGAGCTTATGGGTATAGCAAATGCAGTCTTTAATAATGAATAAACATTTGGATAAACTTCTTGTTGTACAACTGATTTTAACAGTTGAGATTGTGTTTTTTCTTCAACATTCATACCGCTTATGGATTTGTCTGAATTTTGAGCATTTACCAAACACCTTTTTGCTACTTTTAGTTCACACTTTAATGCATCTATATTAAATAAAGACTAGAACAAAAATCAAAAGAACTATGTTTAGGTCAAAGTATTATTTAAATGTAAAAATATAAAAAATACTCCACCAATTATGTGTCAAATTATTTTAATATTAGTTGGCTGCTATTTAATTACCTTATAACTATTAACGGGTAGGTACCCATTTAAAGATAACAAATATAATAAGTGGGTTTTGGTCTTCGGGACATACAATACAATCCTATAAATAAAATACTTTGTGTAAAACTTTTAACTGATAAACAATCATAATTCATAATAAGTCTCATACCCGCGTCGTACATTCAATAGTTAATGTACCATATTTAGCCATATGTGAACAATACCTAATAATTTATATATTGTGATATGTCATTACTCATTAGTATTTATTGACTCAAGACAATACGTCAAGACAATTTCTTCCGCTATAACTATAGGTAACCAATTACTTATAAATTTGTTTTTGGTACATCCACAATAAAACAATATCAATATGTATAAAATATTAATTATTATAATTATGACTAGAGACCGGATTTATATGCACTTAAAACCTTAGAAATAAGATGTTTCTATGCTCTATAATTTCATCAAAATATTCTTTAATATGCAAAAATATTCTTTTATGAAAAAATATTCTTTTTCGTAAAAATGTATCAAATACTGAAAAAATAAATAAAAGTAATAGTTTATAAAATGTATAAGATAGTTAAATTTATCCTAATCGTTAAAAAAATATTCAAACATTCATATTTAACCTATAGGCTACAGGTAATATGATGATATACTAGAGTACCTATATTGTTTAATTGTATTTTAGATGTATGAGTGTAACACATAGTTACATACCTAAACTTCAGATTTATGAACTCAAAAACCAATAATAATAACATGTTTTAAATAATAAAAACAAAAACGTATTGTATATTGTTGAATAACATAATAATATTATGTATTAAAACAATGTAAACTTAAATAATTCAGCCTTATGAATTCAAAAAATAAAATAATATTGCATAGAATAGTCAAATAAAAGAATAATATTATGTAGGTATTAAAACAATGTAAACTTAAATAATTCAGCCTTATGAATTCAAAAAATAAAATAATTTTGCATAAAATAGTTAAATAAAAGAATAATATTATGTATTAAAACAACTTAAACTTAACATAGAATACTAGCCTATTGTATATTCTATACAATTCTATGCTACTACCATGGTTCGTCTATAAAAATAAGATAAGAGAATATATACCTAGAAAAAAATTTAGAATTGATTTTCTTATCAATTTTATGTTCTTTTCAATATTCCTTTCGTCAAGATAAATAATATGATAGGTACTATAAAAAAAAAATTTTTTATAAACTTAGATTTTTTATAAAATATTCAAATTAGACCCCAATATACCAATATATTCCTAAAACATGTTTTTTGCACAAAATATTCTTTAACCCTGAAATATTCTTTTTTATGCTCTAAAAACTTTTGTATATCAGTTTATAGGTAAATGAATCGTCCAGAAAGCTTATCAAATTGAAGCTGCATACTCTCAGTAAAAATATGTAAAAACATAAAAATCCGGTCTCTAATTATGACTATTATGAGTTTTGACATATGAGTTATTTTAAACATTTTTTTTCTTATTTTTTCGGATTTGGGTTTTAGCTACAGGCTCGAATTGAGGCTAAAATGTAAAACCTTCTAGGGGGGTTAAATACAACTGCAGGGGGGCTAAGCCCCACTAGTTACGCCGATGAGTATAGGTAGTATAAGTATTATTAAATGAACCACTACGACATACGGCTGTATACAGCATAATTTTATAAATTAAGTACCTATCTTAGTAAGTATAGGTAACAAAAAAAGGAATATAGTCATGCTATGCTTCTATTTATTTCACTCCCAGCTATCTATTCCCTAGGAGGTAGGTAACTCACCTAATATTTACCTATTACCCATATTGATATAGGTACCTATATAAATACATTATATAATATGATTTATGATGTTCGATTCAAGCTTGTAATTTCGATTAATCTTAAATTCTTATTTTAACAATATTTGTGTTATTAGGTATATTTTGAATAATTTATTACCTATGGAGTGTATAGGTTATCATGTACTTAAGTCATGTTTTTGGAAATAATATTGTACTTAAAAATAAAAACCTATAATTATTGGTAGATGAGTCAGTGATTTTACACCAGGAAAAAATTGATTACAAAATTACAATAATAATATTATAGACTTCCAGTTAATACTGACTCCACAATAATTTATAAAGGACATAGGTAGTATTTGCACTTAAAACCATGTGTATAGGTGTATACTTACCTAAATATATTTTATTGAAATTATTTTAGGTCCTAAAAATTACAAATAATATGTAGGTACCTTAAAGTTAAAACCTATTATAGAGTTAGAGTATACTGTATTAATGTGTACACATAAACAGATAACTGTCGTTTATACTTTCTATGATCATACACTTTGATTGTTTCAATATTCAATGAATAATGATAAACAATTTAAAAGATAATATTCAAAGTTGTGTCTATCATTTAAAAATGGATAGGTAAGTTAGGTTAGTGAAGTAATTTAGATTTAGAATCAGAAATAATAGGTTTTTCAATTAAAACCTACCTACCTATATGGCAATAGGTATGTAGACCGTAGACCTGCACTAAGCTACTTAGGAACCTAGTTAAGTTAATAGCTATACCTACACAGTAAAAAGTCAGGAACAATTCAATTAAGGAAACTCTTTGTCAGGAATGCTTTTATGACAAGAACAAAATGTATTATCTGGAAAATCAGATTCGGGAATGTCTATTTTAGGAAAATATTATGGAGGAAAATTATTCCCAAAAATTGTAAATTTATGAAATTTGTTGACAAATATAAATTATTATGTGTTGTGGTATTACCTATAACACGTACCTAATCACAAAATAAAAAGGCATAAAAAAAAATGTTCTAAGAAATTGGTAAATATTTGGTTTTATTCTGAGTGTCTTTAAAGTTGTACAAACAATTATTACAGTGGATAGACTAGCCTAAACGATGTTAAATTTAAAAAACCCAACTGTATGAATAAGACATGTTACGTTTAATAGTTTAATAGGTAGGCACTTGAGTGCATTAAAAAAGTTAAAAGAGAACTGGGAACTGGGAAGATACTATTAATTAATTGTCCTCAATTGAAACTAAATGCATGCAAATATAATTTATCAAAACTTTAAACATACAAACTTAGACAAATTTCTTAATAAATATGTAGTTGATTAAATAGTTTAATAATGCATAACATGACCTACCTACTAATTTCTGGTAATATTTATTCAAGACATTTGCGCAGGTCAATAAAGGCTAAATAAACATAGTATAATAACTCCTGATCATAGGTACACTTATTGCTTTGCTAGTAAAATGTGTTTTATTGGTTGTTTTGATGGATGTTAAATTTTAAAACTTTTATTAATTGTTGAAATCTAATCCTATTTTAAATACATATGGTATTGTTTAAGAGATTATAAAAAGTAATTTAATAGCCAATAGGTACCCTACATAGGCTACATACATAATAAACTGTGCATTTGTCCATTTGTTGTAGTTTTAATAGTTTATAAAAAGTAATTCAACATTTTATTAACCTATTAAAATTAATTATACCTATGTGGCTAGGTGCCTACTTTGTTTATTTCACGAATAAATTGCATTATATTTATTTTTCTGGACACATACTTAAATAAATTAACGTTTATCTGGTTAGATTAATTATTTATATTCAATTATTAACTACATTCTTGGGTATGAAACTCTACAGTCTTTTGTTTTGACAATATGAGAATATTATATTAATTATTCTTTAGTCAGAGGTCAGTAATTATTTTCTAAGAAAATAAAAGATGTATACTACCAAATATTTGCCAATTACTTAAAACATTTTTTTAGATTCTAAGTGAAACGATGAATGTATTGATTTTACAATGTGTGTTTTTATTTTTATTTTTTTATTTTTTTTGTGTCTGTGTACACGATAAGTAGTCGAAATAATGCTTTGATTTTCAACTTCAGTATCTTGTTCGATTGGAAAGTGAATATCGTTGGTGCATTGGGGAGGTCAAAATTTAAATTTCACAGTAGTTTTCAAAAGCGCCGGGAAAAACAAAATAAAAATTAGGGAAAAACGGGAATTTTTACGCAAAATGTGGTTTTTGGTGTAACTGTAAAACAAATGACCGTAGATACATGAAATTTTCAGTAGTTGCTTATATTTGCATTTTCTATACACGATAACATTTTCAAAATATTTTGATTTATTTTGAACTGTTTAGGGACATTTTCATTTTTCATTTTTTTTTAGTTTTTTTTCTAGAAATATCAATAAAATTTTATTTGTTGGTTAAAAAAACTTGAAAATTTAATAGAAGGCTCCTAGTATATTGTTTCAAAGGCAGATGAAAAATATTAAAAATAGTTAGTCACAGTTTTTTTTTATAAGCATTTAAAGTTCAAAAATTAACAAAATATGGAAAAATCACGAAAATTAGAAAATTATTTTGAGTTAAGAATTCGTAAAAATTTTTCTATTTAAATCTAAGATTTGGAAATCTAATACAAGATTACTCATAAGGTTGTCTACCTTTATCAATAAAAAAATCTCTACCGGAATGTCAAATTAAATTTTTATGAGCGTTTGAAATTCAAATTTTTACAACATTGGATATTCACTAGATTTCTCATGTGGCAATTTCCTTTTTTTGTTGTAATTAAAAAACGAATTACCGTAGATACATGAAAATTTCATTGAATGTTTATATTAGCATTTCCTATACACCATACAATTTTGAAAATATTTTGACTTTTTTTGAGCCGTTTACGGACATTTTCAGTTTTCAATTTTTTTTAGTTTTTTTTTCTATAAATATCAATAAAGTTTTATCTGTTGGGCTTAAAAGTGTAAAAAATTAATACAAGGCTCCTGATATATTGTTACAATAGCAATTAAAAAATATTAAAAATACATAGGCACAATTTTTTTTTATAAGCATTTAAAGATCATATTTTGACAAAATTTATCAAAATCTCGAAAATTATCAATCATTGTAATTAATAAATTATAAAATGTTCAGTTTTATAGCTACTCTAGCTAAGGATTACAAATTTAAAACAAAGGTTCTCATAAATAGTTCATACTGTAACCAAAAAATCTAAAAAATATATGAATACTGTTATTTTTACAGACATATTAAATTCAAATTTGGACCAAATTACATATTAAAAAACCTAGAATAACTATTTTAGTTATTTTGTTGTGATTGAATAATATTATTCGTGGGTACTTGAAACTTCTAAAGTGTACTATTATATATCTATGATAGTATCACGGTTTGTTGTTGATGTGTAACGCTTATAACTACCTAATGGATATTGTGATATGATTAATTTGGAATTTATTAGGTATAGGTACCTATTATAGGTCAATTTTATTTTAATACCATAGATATGCATATATTTATTTTATGAATATCAATAAAAATTTTTTTGTTGGATAAAAAAGCTTGAAAATTTAATAGAAGGCTCCTAGTATATTGTTTCAAAAGCAGATGAAAAATATTAAAAATCCTTAGTCACAGTTTTTTTTTATAAGCATTTAAAGTTCGAAAATTGACAAAATATGGAAAAATCACGAAAATTAGCAAATTATTTTGAGTTAAGTATTCGTAAAAATTTTTCTTTTTAAATCTAAGGTTAATAAAGGTAATACAAGATTCCTTATAAGATTATCTACCTCTATCAAAAAAAAAATTGTCTATAAAAAAGTCAAATTAAATTTTTATGAGCGGTTGAAATTCAAATTTTTACAAAATTGGATGCTCACTCGATTTCTCATGTAGCGATTTCCTTATTTGTTGTAATTCAAAAACGAATAACTGTAGATACATGAAAATTTCACTGAATGTTTATATTAGCATTTCCTATACATCATACAATTATGAAAATATTTTGACTCTTTTTGAGCTGTTTACGAACATTTTCAGTTTTCAATTTTTTTAGTTTTTTTTTCTATAAATATCAATAAAGTTTTATCTGTTGGGCCAAAAAGTGTAAAAATTTAATTCAAGGCTCCTGATATATTTTTACAATTACAATTGAAAAATATTAAAAATACATAGGCACAATTTTTTTTATAAGCGTTTAAAGATCGAATTTCGACAAAACTTATAAAAATCTCGAAAATAGATAGTTTTAACAAGTATTTGGGTGTATTAGTAAAAGTTATTTATTAAATTTTAACTATCAGATTTAGGTGGGTACTAAAAAAATATGTTGACATTTAAATTCAATTTAGAAAATTCTTATAAACACATGGGTACTATTAATAATATTTATAATGCTAATTGTGTGATAAAAAACGATATAATAAGAATTGTTCGAATCGGGAGTCAGGAAAATACATATTTACCTTTGGTATAAATTACTCAATGATCAACTAACTAATGTATTTACCCTTTCCTGTATCTTATATTTTAGATTCTGAGTGAAACGATGAATGTATTGATTTTACAATGATGTGTGTTTTTTTTTTTTTTTTTTTTTTATTTTTTTTTTTTTTTTATTTTTTTTTTTTGTGTCTGTGTACACGATAAGTAGTCGAAATAATGCTTCGATTTTCGACTTCAGTATCTTGTTCGATTGGAAAGTGAATATCGTTGGTGCATTGGGGAGGTCAAAATTTAAAATTCCCAATAGTTTTCACAAGCGCCGGGAAAAACAACATAAAAATTAAGGAAAAACGGGAATTTTTACGCAAAATCAGTTTTTGACAAATCGAATTTGGTTTTTTGGTGTAACTTTAAAAAATGACGTAGATACTGAAATTTTCATGGTTGTTATATTTGCATTTTTAAACGATAAATTTTCAAATAGTTTGATTTATTTTGAAAGTTTAGGGCATTTTCATTTCCATTTTTTTTTTTTTTTTTTTTCTAAATTCAATAAAATTGTATTTGTGGTTGCGAAAGCTGAAATTTAATAGAAGGCTCCTATATGTTGTTTCAAGGCAGAGTGAAACTATTAATCCTAGTCACAATTTTTTTTATAAGCTTTAAAGTTCAAAATTACAAATATGGAAAAATCACGAAAATTAGCAAATATTTTGAGTTAAGAATTTGTAAAATTTTCTTTTAAATCTAAGATTTAAAATGAAACCAAGATTCTAAAATTATCTACCTTTATCATAAAAAATCCTACCGACAGCAATTAAATTTTTAGACGTTGACATTCAAAATACAACATGGATTTCACTCGAAAGCGATTCGCATTGAACACTTAGATATGAAAATTACTGAATGTTTAGAATTCTATACACCATAAGTTGAAATATTTTGACTCTTTTGAGCGTTAGCATTTACACTTTAGTTTTTTTGTTTCAAAAAATGGCCAAACGTAATCCGAAATTGTAGCAAATAGGGTTAAAATCGTTAAATAATTATTACTCATCGTTATAAATCAAGTTTAAAATATCTACAGAAAGAAATTATCTCCCTTTAATAAAAAATACCTACAGAAATCAATATTTTTGTTTTGTTTATAGGGTTTGGGACTCCTCGCATTATTTTAGATAAGTTATAAATTTGTCTTATGAAATTTTTAAATGTCTAATCAAACAAAGTTTGAATTTGCATATTTTAGGAAAAGTGTACATTTGAGCGATTATTCGCATATTTATGCATAATTTGCATTTTTCTAACTTAAATGTAGGTACATACCACCTACAATTGTCGGGAAAAAATCATATTTGGATAACATTGAAAAATATCTTTAAAAATATTATGTTTGGTGAGGTACAATAGGCTCTAATTTTGAGATTTGGGGAGGCCGAAGCCTAAAACCATACTATTATAAAATTGAATTAAAAATATTTAGTAAATGATTGGGAGGGCTGTTAAAGTTGTTGGTGGAGCTTGGCTATACGGTTTGCCCTATTTTCGCATAGTTATGGTATGTAAGATTTTATAAGTCTCTTTGTGACAAGACTGTGTTAAAACTATAATTGACATCTACATTCTAGATTGTACGAAGAAATGAAAATCAGTAGATATACGTGTTCGTTTATTACGGTGTTCCCATATCACGTTATTCTTTATTAGGTACATATTTATTAACCTAGTATTTTATTCCAGTATTTTTAAAAATCAAGTTGTTTTATTACACAATAGTTTAAAAATGTCCAAAACATGCAATAGTGTACTCCGTCCATTACATTAATCAATATAGGTACCTACCTATATTAAAATTAGTAAGCCTGTGTATAAATTATTTATATACCTACTTATTTTTTAGTTTTTTACTACCAAAATTGTAGTAAGTTTTATGAATTTTTCAAAAATAATATAAAAATGTAGATGTATATATTTAAGAATATTTTGACAACTTTGACTGCATCAAATTTCGATAATATTTAGTGCAACAAGTCAAGTCCCGAACCCTAAATTATTTATATACGAAAACTGTAAAAACTTGGTTTTAATCTATACTTAAACACCCCCCATTTCATAATCCTGGCTACGCCACTGCATAGAGACATAGAAGTTAATTACTGTGAAGATGTTCATAAAATAATGGCTAAAACTTCACAAAAATTAGATTTAGTAGTGTCATTTTTTTGTTATATCAATGTTTATATTTTAGAAATAGTATTATAAGTAGGTAGAGCTAATTTTTGTAAAAAAAATTTGTATGTTTATTAAAAAAAGTTCTACTTTTCAATAACTGATTTTCAAAAACACCCCAAAAAACACCCACCAAAACTTTTTTCTGCGTACGTCACCGATGATAGTATTTACAGTGTCATATTTGTTGGATTATCATAATAATAATTTAGTGGATTGATTTATTAATTTAGAGAATTCCACACCCACATGTGTTGTCACAACGAACTAAGATATAGTCTGTGGTTTTCTGTCATACAAACGCAATTACATACCACATTGTACGTTTTGAATAATTAATTTAACTCTGTTATAATTTTAGAGTGAATTGACCTATTAGTACTATTACCAAATTTTAAAGTAAGAATATTATCTAAAAGGTGATGTTTTTTTTATTTTTAAATTTTAAAGAAAAATTACAGGGTTATTAAAATAATAAAATGTCTTTGATCTTACCGATATCAACACTATCTTGACCATTCAATTGTAATTGTTTACTCATTCTTCTTTCTTTGTTCATACCAATCGTCAGTATTATATAATCAGCTTAATTTCATTTACCACATTTTCCGTATTAACTGTAACAAATTATACAGTTTATTAGTGAAGATAAGGTAAAGAGATAATTAGGGAAATAAGGGATGGAGAGAGCTGGTGTTGAAGGTACCCAAAATCCTCCTGCATTTGATTCCATTGAAACTCCAATAATTGTCAGTTGGGTGACATTTTCAGGATAAAAAACATAAATAGGTATCACATTAAATAATAACTTGTAGAATACTTGCATTGATTTTCAAAAATTATGATTTGGAATTTCGAAAAAATTATAGGTAATTCCCGGTATCTAATTAGTTACAACCGGACCATGTTCTTGAATATTGATTATAATTTATAACTTATAAGTTGTCCGATCTGTTTTTCAAGAGAAAATACTTTTTGAATTCAAAATGTTATCGTAAAGTGGATTACACACTAGGCGATTCGAATGTCGCGATTAATCGCCCAAAATTAAACAAGTACGTTTCGGCGCGTTCGAACGCGCATCTCATTTACGTGTGTCAGTGTGTGAATAAGCCCATATAACAGTGTGTTTAATTTTGGGCGATTAATCGCGACGTTCAAAACGCGCGTTCGAATCGCCTAGTGTGTAATCCACTCAACGATAAATATGTGATGGACAAACAAGTAACAATGACTTAATAATAAAAAACTATTAAACTACTGTTACAATAGACAGTATATACGTACCATAGCATTACAGACTATTAAATTCGCGAAGACAAAATAATAGAAACCGACAATGAATGTACATTAAAGTTTACGTCGAACAGGACACGAGTCCAAGCGGGAAAAATGTGAAATGTAAATGGAAAAAAGACTTTAACCACAGAACGAGAACAATAGTAATAATTGGTTAGTTAATAGAGTAAATTACTCTATGGGTAAGAACAGCGCACAATGTGGTGATACCCCAGTTCTCCCGGAGGCCGGAGTGATAAGAAAAAAAAAAAACAAAAAATCGGAAATTGTCGAAATCACCACTATCAACTTAGAAAATGAAAAATCCCACCAATCTATCAACTGTAGTACCAACCTACTAACAATATATGTCCCCGAAAATTCTCGTATTCAAATTTTTATTTTCCAATTCAAATATTATCAAATAGTTATTGACATGGGAAATTAAAAATATTGCAGATTTATTACGAGTTGTTTTCCGGAAAAACCGTGAGACTCGTGAGAGATAGGGCGAAAGGGTTTTCAAAACCTGATTATTTGAAATAACAACTTCAGCGGAAAATGTTCGCCCGGAAAATTTTTTGACCACCAATTTCCATATTTGAAAAATCTCGCTTACTTATGCGTTTTAGTTGTTAGTAGACATTTATTTTAATAGTAATGAGGCTCTGCCGGAAAATTCGGACGTGGGCCAATTAGAAAAAATTATTATTTAATTGTAACCAAAATTAATTTATAATATTTGTATTACTTATCGCTTGTCACTATAGACGCTTGTGTTGTGTAATGTGTTCCTGTATATCTTATTATCTTAATTCGTGGTTGTTCCTTGCGGCTTGCCGTCCGTCGAACGGCCGTATGGCTTCCGGTTTCGATAACGAATTTTATGATTGCTAGTTAATCGCATATATACAGTTATATGAAAATACAAAATATTATCTAATCTAATGTTAGTTCTCGACTCTCGTTTTATTGCGAAGTGTATAGTTCGTCTGAGCGTATTATTGTCACTTATATAAAATCATAAAAATATTACAATAATTATTATAAAAATTTGCGAAGTGCAGTGCGTTTTTCTGTTTATTTTATTCCTTTTTCGTCATGGAGTACATGTATAGCAAATCTGGTAAACAATTAGGTGTGATTGACGAATACAAACTCGGATTCCTGCTCATCCCAACATTTTCAATTCCACGGAAATTTTGAAGCAGATACATTGTGACGCGTACCTATATAAAGCTCCGCAGCAAGAATATTAGGAAAAAACAAAGAACCAGCAAAATATTTGTAGTGCTATTCAGAAATTTATTGATCAAGGAATAATTTCCAGAGCGGAATACGTAAAAAAAATTTCCTTCAAGTTCAAACCACAACTTTTTTTAATTTTACATTATTTTTAAGTCCAAAAAAAATTTTAAGCCAACACAATATTTTTAAAAGAACACAATTTTTTATTTTAAACACCAACAACATTTTTAACCATGCCTACAGAGAATTTCTTCTCACCGTAGCCAGTCCTCAGCCTGTAAATGGGAAGGAAGATGTTGATTGGGAGCCGATACGTCCATACCACTGGCATCGGGTCGGAGTCTATACGGCCACCTTCAAATGAAAGGAGGGAGCCGAAACGGACAAACGAGAGCCAATGCGGATACTTCCTTTAAAACCTAGTGGCTAGTAGGTGTCTATTGTTTAACCCGTGTATTTTGTTTTTAATTATCAGTTACCTAGTCATTACGGCAACGGGCAAAGTGTGAAATAAAATAATATGTGCAAGCAATGTGTAGATTAATTAGGTACTTCATTTAAAAATGTTTAATTTATACCTATCTGAAATTATTTAAAATTAATTCTAAACACTTTTTTAAACAAACAGATAATCTAGCATACCTGCATTGGGCATGATAAGCTAATGTATCCATATGTTTATGTTTGCAATTTCGATTGGAGTGAAGTCTTAATCTTTTCACGTAATGTTTATGTCGCAATAAATATGCATAAAAATATTTGTTTGTTATAATATAATAACTGTATTAAAACAATAATTATGGTAAAATATTCTACATGAAAAGAGTGATTTCATTTCACTAAAACTCATACTTAGCTATATATTATAATATTATGTAATATAAGTATTAGGTAGCTGAATCCTAATTTTTTTTTAGGTTTTAGCTGAATTTATTTTAATTTTTGGGTACATACCTTTTAAAATAAAAAATATTATAAAGAATAGGTAGGTACTTAAAAAGTTCATACATATTGAATTAAAATTCTACACATACTGTATTGTATCTTAATTATTATGTTGTATTATTGTAACTTTTCTACATCATGGAATAGTTTATTTATCCAAATAAATGATTAAACAAAGAAATATTTTTTTTAGATAAATCAATTACTGTTCAACTATATTGTAGAGGAAATTCGACCT
Organism: Macrosiphum euphorbiae; assembly: GCA_949089665.1. NCBI lineage: Eukaryota > Metazoa > Arthropoda > Insecta > Hemiptera > Aphididae > Macrosiphum > Macrosiphum euphorbiae. The sequence goes on along the minus strand of CARXXK010000206.1, from coordinate 53,684 downwards.
CTAGTCACTTGTGAAAAACCAGCCTTTCATCGTCTCATTAAAGGACTAACAGGAATTACAGATACAGCTTTACTTCCAAACCTTAGAAGTTTATCTAAAGAGCTAAAACTTAAGTATAATAATTATGTAACAACGTTAACTAGTTTAATTGATAAACAAAATTACATATGTAACACTGCAGATATATGGAGCGCAAATAACTAAAGTTTTATGGGGATGACTTGTCATTTTATTGATAACAAAACATATAAACGTTATTCATATGTATTGGGTCGCAGAAGAATTAAAGGCAGCCACAACTTTTTTCATATTGCTGATGTCATAAATGAAATCTGTGAAACTTATCAAATAAACAATTCTAAAATCAGACATATTATCACTGACAATGCAAATAAATTCGGAAAAGCTTTTCGTACCTTTTCAAGTGTTTCTAGTTTTCTACTACTTCATCTGATTGCAACTATCTAGGTGACTTTAATAGTGACACAGAAACACAATTCGATAGTGATTATTCAAATAGTGACACTGAAAATAATAATAACTCTGATAATGTTGAGTATATTAATGTTGGTGATTTGCTTTCTGAGTCAAATAATTTAAGTAACCCAGAATATAACAATATTTGTTTGCCCAATCATTTAACTTGTTGCGCACGTACACTGAATTTAATAGCTACTACAGATATTGGAAAAATTAAAGATACAAATTATTTAAAAATTTCTAAAATTACTTTTAATAAATTGAATTCGTTTTGGAATCTACTTAGTAGCACTGAGACCTCGGACAAAGTGTTTGATCATTGTAAGGTTAAATTCCCTGTCCCAATAATTAAGTACTAGATGGAACTCTATGTCCATTGCAGTAAAAAAAATATTAACTTTTAAAGAAAAACTTATTAGTGTGTTTGAAGAGTTGAATTTAGTTAAATTAATAATGGCAGAATGGATATTTTTAGAAGAATATTCTAAAATAATGGAGCCATTAGCAGTTTCTTTAGAAAAACTACAAGGTGAAAAACGCAGTTTTCTTGGATATGTTGCTCAAACTGTTATTGTTTTAAAATGTTTATTAATTCAATCAACACACTTGCAGTATTGTAAGCCTTTAAGTTTATGTTTAATTTCTAGCCTCGAAAAAAGGTTGGATTATTTGTTTAATTTAATTCCCCCGAAAAGCAAAGATTTTATTATAGCTTCTATAAGTCATCCAAAATTCAAGGGGAGTTGGGTTCCAGTTAGATATATTGATTTATGCAAATAATTATTCATAAATAAATGTAAATTAATAAATTATAATTCTGATTTTACCGAAAATGTATCTTATTCTGATAACAGTGATACTAATAGTGATTCTGAATTCTATAGTAGTGTATGTTCCCCAGATAACTCATTAATTTATGATTCCAGCAAGTAGCAACCCAGAGTTCGATGTTAGAAATTCAAATATATCAAGTGTTCAAGCTTTACCTTTTTTAAACTCTAAAAATCTGAACTAAACGTATTGGATTCGTTTCATCTGGTTAAAAAAGTATTTTTTTAATTTAATACTTCAATACCATCTTCTGCGCCTGTTGAAAGGCTCTTTAGTGGGGCTATTCATGATCTCAACTCCAAGGCGTAATCGCCTTGAAGATAAAAATCTTGAGATTCTTCTTTGCTGCAAATGTTTAATGCAACAAGAATAATTTTAATCACTTATAAAGGGTATATTATGTTATAAGAATTTTAGTGTATGACAAAAGATAATTTATAAAAAAAAATATTATTTAATATTTTTAGATAAGTGCCTATACTCTTTTCAGAATAAGAACGCACCAGATTTAAGTAACAAAACCGGTTTTGTCCGTGGCCGCCTGGTTCCTTCTTATTCTGAAAAGAGTATATTATTATGTTTTTCTTGAAATAAAGTATCACGGATAATTATTCATTTTTAAGACATGTTACTGTCCATTGAGCATATTATTATTATTATTATTTTATTATTATATAATATTAATTGTATTGTTATTACTTTGAGCAATAAATGTTACAACTCAAATGAAAAACTATAAAAAGTAATAGAGTAATTTGTTAAAAAGTGTAAAATTTACTTATTTTAAAATATATAGCCTATTATTATTATTTTATCATTATATAATATTAATTGTACTGTTATTACTTTGAGCAATGAATGTTACAACTTACAACTCAAATAAAAAACTATAACAAGTAATAAATATATATACAAGTATATTTTTTTTTACACTTTTCCTGTCTTATTAATTTAAACTTTACATGGTTTAAATATAATATAGTATAATATAATATAATATAATATAGTAGATTAATTTTTAAGTTGAAAGCTTTGATTCAATGCAGAAATAAATACATTGGATTTGTGTACCTGAAAAAACATTTTTTAAATCATAGAAGCAACATTAAAATTGAAAAACTTTAAGCACCTTAAACAAATACAAAATGTTCTTTACATGATAAGCTTGATGCATCTTATTAATCTTAAACAATTTAAATTTTAAAATATTGTTTTTAAAAATTTATCTGCTTTTTATCTAGATAAATTCTGATTATCTTTTATCTAATAAATAGATAATTTTAGTAGGACTTATATCTTTATCTAGATAGATTTTTGGTCTATTTTCTTTATCTAGATGACAAACTATTTATCTGGGCTCAACATTGCCCGCAGGTACCACATGCATACATCATCGTATACCTAATATTGCATCGACAAGACACTTTCGCTTTTGTAAATAATATAATATACGACATATCGTGCACATCATAATATGTTATTATTTATTGCTTGTATTATACACTGTGGTCAGCTGCGTTGTCTTCGGTGGTTTGTCGCGTGTAAGTACATTTAAAATAAATATTAAAACTGCAGTTTTTTTTCATATTATATAAATACTGTAATTATATTTGCTCGGTGTATCCATTATTAAAAATATATTAACCATATATTATACATAATATTATATATAGCAATTAGGTACCTACCTGTACACCTATATAATATCATATATAAGACTCTTCACATACACACATATGCATCCATGCAGCCCCCGGCTGATTTTTAGTCCTTATAATCTTGTTAATATAATCTAATTTTTTGTGGTAAATTTTGTATCCAATTTGTTGCGCTCGGAAGTCGGAATCTACAATGATATGATGTATAATATTATATACATACGCATATATAGAGATGAATGCTAAATGCATGTAAATTCATACTAGGTGCTATGGACATATAGGGAAGACTGGCTTAGATATGACATACCACTTTTCAATTTAAAAAAAAAAAGGTGGGCAAGTGGGTGTCGCTCTGCTGTACAGTAGGTTACAAGTGGGTCACTTTATAATGGATGGTATTAAATTTGAATTCAATGATATAATATCATTGTATAAGAAAAACGATTCTGAGCGGTGATGGTATGTCAGTCTATGTATAAGGCATATTATATACATATCTATGGTATTAAACAAAAAATTGACCTATAATAGGTACCTATAATAAATTCCAAATTAATCATACCACAATATCCATTAGATACTTATAACGCGTTATACATCAACAAAAACCGTGATACTATCATAGATATATAATAGTACACTTTAGAAGTTTCAAGTACCCACGAATAATATTATTCAATCACAACAAAATAACTAAAATAGTTATTCTAGGTTTTTTAATATGTAATTTCGTTAAAATTTGAAATTAAAATGTCTGTAAAAAATAAGTGTGTTTATATATTTTTTAGATTTTTTGGTTACAGTATGATTTATTTAAGAGAATCTTTGTTTTAAATTTTCAACTCTTAGTTATAAAAACTGAACATTTTATAATTTTTTAATTCCAACGATTGATTATTTTCGAGATTTTGATAAATTTTGTCAAAATTCCAACTTTAAATGCTTATAAAAAAAAATCGTGCTTATGTATTTTTAAAATTTTTCAACTGATATTGTAACAATATATAAGACTGCTTGTATTCAATTTTCAGACTTTTTGGCCCACCAAATAAAATTTTATTGACAATTATAAAAAAAAAACTAAAAAAATTGAAAACTGAAAATGTCCCTAAACAGCTCAAAAAGAGTCAAAATATTTTCAAAATTGTATGGTGTATAGAAAATGCTAATTTAAACATTCAGTGAAATTTTCATGTATCTACAGTTGTTCGTTTTTGAATTACAACAAAATAAGGAAATCGCTACATGAGAAATCGAGTGAATATCCAATGCTGTAAAAATTTTAATTTCAAACGCTCATAAAAATTTAACTTGACTGTCCGGTAGAGATTTTTTTATTGATAAAGGTAGATAATCTTATAAGGAATCTTGTGTTTCATTTTCAAATCTTAGATTTAAAAAGAAAAATTTTTACGAATTCTTAACTCAAAATAATTTGCTAATTTTCGTGATTTTTCCATATTTTGTAAATTTTTGAACTTTAAATGCTTATAAAAAAAAATTGTGACTAAGGATTTTTAATATTTTTCATCTGCCTTTGAAACAACATATTAGGAGCCTTCTATTAAATTTTCAAGCTTTCGCAACCAACAAATAAAATTTTATTGATATTTCTAGAAAAAAAACTAAAAAAAAATGAAAAATGAAAATGTCCCTAAACAGTTCAAAATAAATCAAAATATTTTGAAAATGTTATCGTGTATAGAAAATGCAAATATAAACAACCAGTGAAAATTTCATGTATCTACGGTCATTTGTTTTAAAGTTACACCAAAAACCAAATTCGATTTTTTGGAAAATCGATTTTGCGTAAAAATTCCCGTTTTTCCTTAATTTTTAAGTTGTTTTTCCCGGCGCTTGTGAAAACTACTGGGAAATTTATACTTTTGACCCCCCAAAGTACCAACTAGATTCACTTTCCTATCAGAAAAGGTACTATTGAAGAAAATCGAAGCACTTTTACTGTCCCAAAACGTGATGACAGACACAAAAATATAAAAATATAAAAATATAAAAACACACATCATTGTAAAACCAATACATTCATCGCTCCGCTCAGAATCTAAAATGAAGAAAATAATGTTAGTTAACACATGAAACTTGAGCAACATATTTGTATTTATACTATACACATATTTTTGAAGTCTAATCGTACATTTAATACAAACAAATAATTTTAATTTACTTTTAGATTCTGAGTGGGAACGATGAATGTATTGATTTTACAATGATGTGTGTTTTTTTATTCTTTTTAGTTTTTTTTATTTTTTTATTTTTTTTGTGTCTGTGTACACGATAAGTAGTCGAAATAATGCTTCGATTTTCAACTTCAGTATCTTGTTCGATTGGAAAGTGAATATCGTTGGTGCATTGGGGAGGTCAAAAATATCTTAAAATTCCCAGTACTTTTCAAAAGCGCCGGGAAAAACAAAAGAAAAATTAAAGAAAAACGAGAATTTTTACGCAAAATCTGTTTTCGAGAAAATCGATTTTAGTTTTTGGTGTACCTTTAAAACAAATTACCGTAGATACATGAAATTTTCAGTGGTTGTTTATATTTGCATTTTCTATACACGATAACATTTTCAAATATTTTGATTTATTTTGAACTGTTTAGGGACATTTTCAGTTTCCAATTTTATTAGTTTTTGTTTTTATGAATATCAATAAAAATTTATTTGTTGAGTAAAAATACTTGAAAATTTAATACAAGGCTCCTACTATATTGTTTCAAGGACAGATGAAAAATATTAAAAACCGTTAGTCACAGTTTTTTTTTTTAAGCATTTAAAGTTCAAAAAATGACAAAAGATGGAAAAATCACGAAAATTTGCAAATTATTTCGAGTTAGAAATTCATAAAAATTTTTCTTTTTAAATCTAAGATATGAAAATATAATACAAGATTCCTTATAAGATTATCTACCTTTATCAAAAAAAAAATGTCTATAAGAAAGTCAAATTAAATTTTTATGAGCGTTTGAAATTCAAATTTTTACAACATTGGATATTCAATCGATTTCTCATGTGGCGATTTCCTTATTTTGTTGTAATTCAGAAATGAATTACTGTAGATACATGAAAATTTCACTGAATGTTTATATTAGCATTTCCTATACACCATACAATTTATGGTGGAAAATATTTTGACTCTTTTTGAGCCAGTTACGGACATTTTCAGTTTTCAATTTTTTTAGTTTTTTTTTTTCTATGAATATCAATTAAGTCTGTTGGGCCAAAAAATGTAAAAATTTAATACAAGGCTCCTGATATATTGTTACAATGTCAGTTGAAAAATATTAAAAATACATAGCCACAATTTTTTTTTATAAGCATTTAAAGATCGAATTTTGACAAAATTTATCAAAATCTCAAAAATTATCAATCATTGTAATTAATAAATTATAAAATGTTCAGTTTTTATAGCTAAGGATTACAAATTTAAAACAAAGGTTCTCATAAATAGTTCATACTGTAACCAAAAAATCTAAAAAATATATGAACACAGTTATTTTTTACAGACATATTAAATTCAAATTTGGACCAAATTACATATTAAAAAACCTAGAATAACTATTTTAGTTATTTTGTTGTGATTGAATAATATTATTTGTGGGTACTTGAAACTTCCAAAGTGTACTATTATATATCTATGATAGTATCACGGTTTTTGTTGATGTATAACACGTTATAAGTAGGTACCTAATGGATATTGTGATATGATTAATTTGGAATTTCTTACCTAAGTACCTAACCTATTATAGGTCAAATTTTGGTTTAGTACCATAGATATGTATATAATATGTCTTATACCTAGGCTGACATACCGTCTCCGCTCAGAATCGTTTTTCTTATACAATGATATTATATCGCTGAATTCAAATTTAATATCATCCATTGTACAGTGACCCACTTGTAACCTACTGTACAGCAGAGCGACACCCACTTGTCCACCTTTTTTTTTTAAATGTACCTGTTGGGAAAAAAGTAGATGCAAAAATGATGTAGGTTTCGTTCTTTTATTTAAACCATTTCAACAACAACAAAAAAACATAACCGTCTCGGCGAAAAGCCGACTAGACAGGACTGTGCAATAATTTACATTTTCTAAATAAATTTTAATTTAGTTTTAAACATGATAAGTGCAGTGGACTGTATTTTAATTGATTATGTAATGATAATACATTCTTGATAAACAGTACCTACTATGTAATTTCACCCGTAGTGTCGTTTAAAATAACATACACGATACATATACACCATATTGTATAAGCAACCATTGTATACTGCCATACTGGGCAATAAAAATAAATTATAAATTAGAATTTAATAGTTTAATCAATTTTTTTTATAATAAATAACAACACTTTAGAAACATATTTTAACATAATTAATATAATAGTATAAATATGAAATTAATATACCTAATGATAAACACAACTATGTCATTTTGCCTGATATAATACAAGTTTTTTTCAAAATATACATGGCAAGAGTATTATAATAAGCTTATATATAAAACAATTGTAGTATAGCTTGCCTTTTTATGTTCAACTTCGAATAGAAAAAAATTGAAAGAACATAAAGTTTTATATTTTTAAATTAATTTTTAAAAATGATTAAAAAAAAGGTGCTCTGCTGTACAGTAAATTACAAGTGGGTCACTGTATAATGGATGGTATTAAATTTGAATTCAATGATATAATGTCATTGTATAAGACAGGGGTCTCCAAACTACGGCCCGCGAACAAGTTTTAACCGGTCCGTGGCCCGCAAAGGACGCATAGATAAAAAAATTATTTCAAAAATGTATTTATATTATATTATATTTATACCTATTTATTTTTATTTAAGTATATTGTAAAGTAAACAATATTCTATACAAAAATATAAAGTAAACATATTATTCATAAAGGTTAGGTTATCATAAAGTTTAAAATTATATGTGTTAATAAACTTTTGGCCCGCTAAGAGCATTTGATTTTTTTTGTGGCCCTTGAATAAAAAAGTTTGGAGACCCCTGGTATAAGAAAACGATTCTGAGTGGAGACGGTATGTCAGTCAAGGTATAAGACATATTATATACTTATCTATATGGTATTAAAAAAAATTGACCTATAATGGGTACCTATAATAAATTTCATATTCATCATATCACAACATCCACTAGGTAGGTACTTCTAACGCGTTATACATCTGTAACGGACTGTGACTTTTGACAATAATATAATATAATAATATATTACAATATAATATAATAATATATATATATATAAATGGTGCAGGGCGGCGTGCATCAAAGGAAATAGTTATAATATCTAATTATAAAGAGCGAGCGCGTATCCCGGCTGCACCCACAAATAGTAAAAATAACAATGGTACAGCGCGAGGCGTTATACGAACACATGATAGGTATATGCATTTTTAAATAGACTAAATTCTAGGTAAAAATAATAGTAAAATAGTGCAAAATAGTATTCCGGAAATAACATTTATTTTTACGAATGACGTCCGAAATGACCTCTGGCGTTTTGCAGCTCGTGTATCAATTTTGATATTTAAAAAGCCGTGGTAGGAATCTAATGAACTACCCGATGAAATACGTCGATGGACAACCACCCATCAGACGAGTAGCCAGCCTCAACTCAAGCAGACACCTGCAGAGTCACATCTCGTTTACCATAGTGGCGCCGAGTTCAGTAAAATAAGGTGGTTCAATTATTGTAACCAAAGCTTATCCAAAGTTTATTTATCATTCAAAAACGAAAGAAGATATTTAAAACACAAAGCCACTCGCAAACTAGACATATTTTATTAAATAATTTTATATTTTATTGTTTTATTGCCTTCAATCATAGTCATTGATCAGTTAGTCAGTCACTGTTCAAAAACCATTTTCACTGCATGTTTGCATACAATTATAATTTATATTAATAGGTATTATTCAATATAAACAATTATTTTAGCCCTCACCAATTTACTATTTTTGATCTATATTTAATATTATATTATTATAATAGCTAGACACTTGACATTTTCGGGGCATCTTCGTATCACCATGTAAGGGTGCACTATAAGTAAGAATTATCCAAAATTCTCTTTGTAAAAAAGTGATCACACAAGGATTTTTGAGTTTCACGATGGATTACAACTTTTTTTTATTTATAAATGGTTACTAGGTATTGGTTACAGATAGTAATATTAATAAACAAATTAGTAGAAATGAATAATATTTTTGTGTGTATTAATAGTTGTCTTTGGTTACTCGGGCAGATGAGGTAAAATATTGAATCAAATCGTCGTACTTACATGGCCACGGTTAAAGAAACTATATCTTAAAAAATATTCCATAACTACAGGACTGATTTTGACAAAAATTTCAGAGATTATTCTTAGAGATATCATAAACGTTTTGATAGAAATTTTAATTACGTTAAAAATAATATACCAAATACTAAATCCAATCAATGACTTGTGGTTACCCGTATATATATGTCAAATTATTTCATAAATAGTGATGTACCTACGCCAAACCCCTCGCCGATTTGTTCTTTAAATGAGGTACACTAAAACTGAGATACATTCAGTATAATCGGGCAATACAGCTACCTATATACTCGTAGTACAAATATAAATGTTAATACATAAATATGGAAACATTATTTTAAGATTTATGATTCACAAAAAACAAATCAAATTCAATATTTCATGTTAAAATAAAGTTAATTCAAAATTAGGTTAAATGCCGTCCGATAGTACATAATAATATGTAGTACTCGCAAGCCCGGATTAAGGATCAATTAGGCCCCGGGACACCATACACTAAGTGGGCCCCCCTTCAACTTTAACTTAAAAATAATTGTATCATTACATATTAACGACTTTATATTATTGTATAATTTTTTACGATACAAAAAATATACAGGGTGTTACGCGGTTTCTTTTTAACAATTATGGGTCAATGAAATGGAATTTCGTTAAAACAAAAGACATGTTTCTTAATTTTTAACAGGCGATTTTTGTATAACGTTTTTAAACACGCAGTTGTACCTACCAATAATAAAATCATTTTTATTTTTTCAAATGGTGAAAAGCATGTAAAAAAGGTGGGTAAGTGGATGTCGCTCTGCTGTACAGTAGGTTACAAGTGGGTCACTGTATAATGGATGCTATTAAATTTGAATTCAATGATACGATATCATTGTATATGAAAAACGATTCTGAAAGAAGACGGTATGTCAGTCTAGGTTTAAGACAAATTATATACATATCTATGGTATTAAAAAAATTTACCTATACCTAATAAATTCCAAATTAATCATATCACATTATCACAATATCCATTAGTTACTTATAACACGTTATACATCAACATCAATAACAAACCCTGATACTATCATAGATATATAATAGTACACTTTAGAAGTTTCAAGTAGGTACCCACGAATAATATTATATAATAACAACAAAATAACTAGGTTTTTTAATATGTAATTTCGTCCAAATTTGAACATAAAATGACTATAAAAATAAACTGTGATTGTATATTTTTTAGATTTTTCGGTAAGATAATTAACTACTTACGTGGAATCTTGTTTTAAATTTTCAATCCTTAGCTATAAAAACTGAACATTTTATAACGTATTAATTACGATGATTAATAAATTTCGAGATTTTGAAAAATTCTGTCAAAATTCGATGTTTAAATGCTTATAAAAAAAAATTGTGCCTATGTATTTTTAATATTTTTCAATTGATATTGTAACAATATATCAGGAGCCTTGTATTAAATTTTTACACTTTTTGGCCCAATAGATAAAACTTTATTGATATTCAAAGAAAAAAAAACTAAAAAAAATTGAAAGCTGTAAATGTCCATAAACAGCTCAAAAAGAGTCAAAATATTTTCAAAATTGTATGGTGTATAGGAAATGCTAATATAAATTTTCATGTGTCTATAGTTATTCGTTTATGAATAACAACAAAATAAGGAAAACGCTACATGAGAAATCGAGTAAACATCTAATGTTGTAAAAATTTGAATTTCAAACGCTCATAAAAATTTAATTTGACTGTCCGGTAGAGATTTTTTTATTGATAATGGTAGACAAACTTATGAGTAATCTTGTATTACATTTTCAAATCTTAGATTTAAAAAGAAAAATGTTTACGAATTCTTAACTCAAAATAATTTGATCATTTTCGTGATTTTTCCATATTTTGTCAATTTTCGAACTTTAAATGCTTATAAAAAAAAACTGTGACTAACGATTTTTAATATTTTTCATCTGCCTTTGAAACAATATACTAGGAGCCTTCTATTAAATTTTCAAGTTTTTTTAACCAACAAATAAAATTTTATTGATATTTCTAGAAAAAAAACAAAAAAAATGGAAAATGAAAATTTAATTTGACTTTCTTATAGACATTTTTTTTTTGATAAAGGTAGATAATCTTATAAGGAATCTTGTATTATATTTTCATATCTTAGATTTAAAAAGAAAAATTTTTATGAATTTCTAACTCGAAATAATTTGCAAATTTTCGTGATTTTTCCATCTTTTGTCATTTTTTGAACTTTAAATGCTTAAAAAAAAAACTGTGACTAACGATTTTTAATATTTTTCATCTGTCCTTGAAACAATATAGTAGGAGCCTTGTATTAAATTTTCAAGTATTTTTACTCAACAAATAAATTTTTATTGACATTCATAAAAACAAAAACTAATAAAATTGGAAACTGAAAATGTCCCTAAACAGTTCAAAATAAATCAAAATATTTTGAAAATGTTATCGTGCATAGAAAATGCAAATATAAACAACCAGTGAAAATGTCATGTATCTACGGTCAGTTGTTTTAAAGTTACACCAAAAACCAAATTCAATTTTCTGAAAAATCGATTTTGCGTAAAAATTCCCGTTTTTCCTTAATTTTTCTTTTGTTTTTCTTGGCGCTTTTGAAAAGTACTGGGAATTTTAAGATAATTTTGACCTCCCCAAAATCGAAGCATTATTTCGACTACTTATCGTGTACACTGCAGACACACACAAAAAAAAACACACATAATTGTAAAATCAATACATTCATCGTTTCACTCAGAATCTAAAATATATAAATTGTTCACCCCACCAAATATCCACACTCTATGAGTATGGTACACCACACTGGTATCACGACGAGGACGAGGACCTAATAACACGTATGCGAAACGTATACTCACGTAATTGCACAGACATGCGAGTGATGTACGTGCGCTCCGGTCACCGAGGGACATATACAGCTTATGGGCAACTTAAAACTAATCGTCAATGTGTGCACGGACCTAACGTGGGTAAAACAATTTTAAGTATCGGTCCACCAATCATGATGAGATAATATCAGAGATTGTCATTGACTCAGGGGCGGCGGGAGGGGAGGGGAGAGGGGTGGCAGTTGGGGCAGTTGCCCCGAACCCCCTCGATTTTAAAATTATAGTTAAGGCCCCGCAGTTCTGAAATGATTTGTACTGCAGTTTAGAGATTTTACTGAATTTCCAAAATTGTATTTATTGAAATCATAATTCATATTAATTTTTTTTTCTGCTAAAATAGGTATCCGGGTAGGTACTATATATTAGTGAAAAAGTCTTATAAATTATAATTATTGAGATGGTAGGTAACTAAAATATAAACGGATTATAATTTACGAACATACTTTGATGCAGTGTTATTGGTTTCGGATATGTTATTATTTATTTTGTACTTTTGTCGGTTTTATTTTTAAAACTACTCTACAAACTCTATTATATTAATTTTTCATTTCCTTATGAAAAGTTTTACTATTTGTAATATACGCTACATAATATATACATATACGTGTATACAGCACATCCGTCATCCACCGATACTATGTTAATGTCTATTCTATGTGATTCCTAGAATCGCCTTGAGCGTGTTAACCTTCGGTTTTATGTTAGGTTAAGAAATACGCGACGTGTAGATAAACATACATATATATATTTGACTGACAGGTCACTAGTGCATGTTATGTACACTTTATAAAAAATGATCCTGGAAAGGTCGCCAACTGTAACGTCTCACACAAATGGCTTACCCAGATTCGGCGTGGAGCGTCCGTTGACGAAAAACTTTAGTGGGAAGGTCGCCAACCCACAGCCGAGATTCGGAAATCGGAGCGTGTGGGATTTGTAAAATAATAATGTAAATAGGGAAAAACAATAAGAACATATAGGTATACTCGTATACTTGATGGATGAAGAAACGTATATTTATTTTAATTATATTATGGTAAAGAAATATTTAATTTATGGCCAAGAAAAGCCCACACTGGCATAAAACCTCGGCTGCAACAAAAAGGGTCAAAAACAACAAATACATACCTAATAAAAATAATAATAAATTACACTATCGCAGGGTACTAGCACGGCACCTATGTGGCTATGTGGTTATACCGGCGCACATAAATAATATTTTTTTTTACGTGTCTCGTATGCATTAAGAACACATGAGTGTTTGGCAGAATTTCTATTGGGGCACCCGTAGGTTTCTGCCATGCCCCGGAGTGGGGGATGGCGGCACTTATTCTCCGGACACCGTGACTTGCCCGAAGAAAAATGCCGCCCGGTGACCAAGGATCGAACCCGGATAGGCTGCGCCGCAGCCGACGCGTTAGACCGCTCGGCCACCTCGTAAATAAATAATAAAATAGGTGGGCAAGTGGGTGTCGCTCTGCTGTACAGTAGGTTACAAGTGGGTCAATGTATAATGGATGGTATTAAATTTGAATTCAACGATATAATATCATTGTATAAGAAAAACGATTCTGAGCGGAGACGGTATGTCAGTCTGGGTATAAGACATATTATATACATATCTATGGTGTTAAACAAAAAATTGACCTATAATAGGTACCTATAATAAATTCAAAATTAATCATATCACCATATCCATTAGGTGCTTATAACGCGTTATACATCAACAAAAACCGTGATACTATCATAGATATATAATAGTACACTTTAGAAGTTTCAAGTACCCACGAATAATATTATTCAATCACAACAAAATAACTAAAATAGTTATTCTAGGTATGTAATTTCGTCCAAATTTGAATTTAAAATGTCTGTAAAAAATAAGTGTGTTCATATATTTTTTCGATTTTTTGGTTATAGTATGAACTATTTATGAGAACCTTTGTGTTGCATTTGTAATCCTTAGCTATAAAAACTGAACATTTTATAATTTATTAATTACAATGATAGATAATTTTCGAGATTTTGATATATTTTGTCAAAATTCCAACTTTAAATGCTTATAAAAAAAATTTGTGCCTATGTATTTTCAATGTTTGTCAACTGATATTGTAACAATATATCAGGAGTCTTGTATTAAATTTTTACACTTTTTGGCCCAACAGATAAAACTTTATTGATATTTATAGAATAAAAAACTAGAAAAATTCGAAATTCAAAATATCCGTAAACAACTCAAAAAGAGTCAAAATATTTTCAAAACTTTATGGTGTATAAAAAATGCTAATTTAAACATTCAGTGAAATTTTCATGTACCTACAGTTATTCGTTATTGAATTACAACAAAATAAGGAAATCGCTACATGAGAAATCGAGTGAATATCCAATGTTGTAAAAATTTGAATTTCAAACGCTCATAAAAATTTAATTTGACTTTCTTATAGACATTTTTTTTTTGATAAAGGTAGATAATCTTATAAGGAATCTTGTATTACATTTTCAAATCTTAGATTTAAAAAGAAAAATTTTTACGAATTCTTAACTCAAAATAATTTGCTAATATTCGTGATTTTACCATATTTTATCAATTTTTGAACTATAAATGGTTATAAAAAAAACTGTGACTTAGGATTTTTAATATTTTTTAAATGCGATTGTAACAATATAATAGGAGCCTAGTATTAATTTTCAACCTGTTTTAACCAACAAATAAACTTTTATTGATATTTTTAGAAAAAAACTAAAAAAAATGGAAAATGAAAATGAGCATAAACAGTTCAAAATAAATCAAAACATTTTGAAATTGTTATCGTGTATAGCATAGTCCGTTCACAAGTTAGAGTGAATCGACCTATATTGAAACAATTATACGTTCTGCGTAATAAAATTTATTATTTGGGTCTGTAAACACGATATTTAGTCGAAATAATATGCTTCGCTTTTCATCTTTTCCCGTGGGAAAGGGAGTGTAGTAGTAGTAGTGGCATAGGGAATGTCGAAATGAACAGTACCTACCTAGTCTCAAAAAAAGACGGGGAAAAAAAAAAAAATATAGGAAAACGTGAATTTTTATGTAAAATCGGTTTCGGTTTTTCGTGTACTTAAGTGGTGTAACTCTAAAATAAATTACTGTAAATACTGTAAAGTTCTGTAGTCTATATTTTTGTTCGAATTTCAAATAATCGAGACTCGCGAGTGATTCAAATTTTAAGTCTACATCGAAAAAATAATAATATTATTATGTTGTTATTTATTTGATAACAATTATTACTATCATAGTTCGTGGTACATAGTGATAAGACAGAATCGCGGGCATTAAAATATTACATTTTACCGAACTAGTCCGAAATTTCGTGAACGATGCAGCTCCACGAACCACGATTTAAGACGTAACACGGGCATTTTATTGTCTCCGTCCTTAAAGCAAATTTACGATCTTGCATATATTTCAGTTACCATAATAAGTATAATCCATTGTATGAGCTAAAAACGATAAACTGTTAAGTAACTTTTGGTTTTGGCAAACATTTAAAATTGGATACTTGTGTGATATACTTATACACATGTGTGTGTGAATTTGACATTATTTTCTGGGCGAATAAAAAACGTAGAGACGCTACCAAATTCATGGATTATGTTAAATGATTTTACCTCTTAGATGCGATTTACTAGTCGTGCTCAGAGTAGTACCAATGTTGCTGTAAAGTACTAACATTTATTTTACTTCTCTATCCCAGACAAGTGGTTTGGATTATGTTTTGAGACAGCCTCTGACCATATTTACTAATTTACTGGGCATTGTTTACAATCACTAATAATTGAGAAATGATTACCGCTGCAGATTCTATGCCAGGTAGAAATCGTGATAATTCGAACATTTGTAGCCATTATTTCCTTTTATTTCATTGATTTTTTGGAAATCTACCTATATTTGTAAACAAATTAGCAAATTAGACTGACTCCACAGTATTAAGATATATAATCAGTACAACTAGAAAATAATACTTACAAATTAACGTATTGTGGCGAAGCTATACATTGGATGTTTTACTAAAAAGAATACACTTATCTTTGGTGATTTTGTACCAAAATTTATGAATAGTACTCTGTACCTACGACCGTAGTTCTGTAGTCTGTATTTTTGTTCGAATTTCAAATAATCGAGACTCGCGAGTGATTCAAATTTTAAGTCTACATCGTTAAAATAATAATATCATTATGTTGTTATTTATTTGATAACAATTATTACTATCATAGTTCGTGTTACATGGTGATAAGACAAAATGGCGGGCATTAAAATATTACATTTTACCCAAGTCCGAAATTTCGTGAACGATGCAGCTCCACGAACCACGATTTAAGACGTAACACGGGCATTTTATTGTCTCCGTCTTTAAAGCAAATTTACGATCAGCAGATCACATTTAGCATCGTCAGTTCAAAAGTTAGAGTGAATCGACCTATATTGAAACAATTAGAAAATTTACGTTCTGCGTAATAAAATTTATCATTTGGGTCTGTGTACACGATAAGTAGTCGAAATAATGCTTTGCTTTTCATCTTTTCCATTTGCAAAGTGAATCTAGTAGGTGCATAGGGGATGTCGAAATGAACAGTACCTACCTAGTCACCAAAAGCGCCAGGAAAAACAAAAAAAAATATAGGAAAACGTGAATTTTTACGTAAAATCGGTTTCGGTATTTCGTGTAAGTGGTGTAACTATAAATTAAATTACTGTAAATACATGCAAATTCCATTGAAAAACCTGGTGTTGTCCGAAGTCACCCCTTTTTACGGTAGTCATTAGTACAATAATCAATGGTTCAGACATTTTTAAGATCACCCCCCACCCCCCTCAACACACACGTACTACACACAATTTTAGGGACTGCCTTATAGGTGTTAACATTCTACAAACAGATGGATGGGTACCCAGTTATTATGGAATAATTTAAATACGTTATTATAGAAACTATAAAGAAAAAAGATTACCTAGTGTTTATCTAAATCTATAATAAATTATCATCATTTTACGACTGAGCAGCGGATAAGTCAGCACCGGGGATTTACAATAGGGGTTCACGACCTCCGGACGGGTCATCAACCTACGACTATATCTGCACCGGTCTTTATCTTGGAAAAAAAATTGTTTCGTACGAAAGAACCAAAATCCTAGATATACATGTGTGCCACGGTTAATAGATATTCAATTTAGAACTATATTTTATATTTTAACAATTTATTATTGACAACTTTTTTTATAAGATTGAAAAAATCAACCAATTTACTAAAATTATAATTTTATAATTATAAGTTATTAATTTCTATTATATTTATTAACAATTTTTTATAAGATTGACATTATTAAATAACTGCTTGTATAAAATATTAATATTGGAATACTATTATCTTATCGTCGGTTATTACTTATTATAGGGCTGACGATATAGATTAATAATCTATATTTAATATTATGAACGTCGCTGACTCTGCCTGTCTACCGTATCCATTTTCGTGATCTATCTCACACGAAGCTTAATAATTTATCCTTATCGCGATGTTGTAGTGGGGTGATGAGGTATACGATTTCTGCACACCGTTCAATTTATTTGACAATTTGACTCCAGCAATCAACAAGACACGTAAGTAAATTTAACTTAAATTATCTTTTTTTTTAGGTATAAAATCATCTTAGGATTGCTTACTAAATTTTAATTATTGTAATAGGTAAGGTTATATACTATATACTGGCGTCGTATCCTGTGTTATTTTTTTGTTGTTATATTATGACTAAAGTTAGTATATGTATAGAGCGCGGATTCGTATGTACCTACCTATAACTGTACCAATATTTTTTCCTTTTCGTATTTTTGGATTTTCATCAGTAATCTTTACGAATCATAATAGATTGAAACTTATGTAAAAATGTTTTGCATATTTAATGGATATAAAATTTTCAATTTTTTTTTTAACGGCTTGTTTGTTATGCTTAAAACGATAGTGTACATTTTTTTAACGGAAACTATTATATTTTAGAAGTTATAAGCCTTCTCAAAGTTTGCGATTTTACGTTTATGTGCTGGCGCGCAACGCTATTTGACTTCGCTCGGCGTTTATAAAAATTTTAATTTTTTTTTACGTAATAGTCATTTGTTTTAGAGTTACAACAAAAACAAAAAAATCGATTTTGACAAAAACCGAATTTTTATAAAAACTGCCATTTTTCCTTATTTTTTTTTTCCCGGTGCTTTTGAAAACTACTCAAACATTGTATTTCTTATCTCATGCAGATATTTTGTTTTTTTTCAGAACGAAAATGGACTCGTATTATAATAAAAAGTATATCGATAACTTGTTTAACGATGTTTTTTATAACAAATGTGAAGTTAAGTTGACACGATTAACTGCAGAAGACATTGAAAATTATAAATTGTAAGTTTATTTTTAAATTTATATATAAGTGGGCAGTGTTTGGAAAGAACGCTAGTTCACAAGTTTATGTCCCCAGCCCCCCCCCCACATTGGAATTTTCAAATTTTTTTTCGTAAATATTTATCATGTATTTGCATGCTAACTTTTGTAATTTGTATGCGTTTCAATTAAGCGTGGTATCAAAAAATAGGTGGGGGGAGGAGGCTGTAGACATGTGTCTCTGACCCCCCCCCACACATCAAAATCACTTATTTTCAAGTATTTTTGGGAGTGGGGGGGGGGGGGTGGCTGGGGACACGTGTGAATTAGGAAAACGGGTTACTGGACATAAAACAACAATAATATATTATCAATTATGATTTCCTCCATTTTGTATTCGTATTTAAACAATACATAAAAATAAATTAAATAAATTAAATGAAAGACGAAATGAAGTATGAACGCAATCATATTTTCAAAGACCGAGAACGTGTTCAAATGAAAAAAATATGAATTTGAACGTGAACAAGTTCCTTTTTTTAAGCACCGAACGTAAACACGAACGAATTCATTTTTTTAGTGAACTTTCCGAACACAGTGTGGTAGGTACTAGTGATCACTATAATATAATACAAACACTTCATTTTGAGGACAAACCAAACTGAAGCCAAACTTTTTTAATTTAAAGTATTCATAGCGTAAGCCGTATTCAATTTTTCTATTACAGGCCACTTTAAAAAACTAAAAACTTTTTAAAATATTAATTTTGATAAAACTATGACGAATAATAAAAATTATATACCATGAAGACATGAAGTCCGATTTTTAATTGTTTGAATATTTTCATCTGTAAGATTCCGGCCATAGGTACTGCGGTATTTTCACCGTCGAGTCCGAACAAGTTTTACAGCCGCAGTTTTTACTTTCAAAAGAACAACAACTTTTTCCTGTGATTTGCCACTTCGTGGGAATATCCTATTTGAGATTTCCATCATCGCCATTCGCCAGCTATCTATCAGAAATCAGAATAGAAAATTGAGCCAAATTGCATTTCTCTTTTATTCATTAAAAACATTTTCTCGAACCATCACTTAGTTCTGAAAGTCTTTTTAATAATATAGTATTATTATGACGATTGCTTATACACATTTCGATTAAACCATATTATCTTAAATATAAGAAAGGGTAGACAGCACACTACATTATAGCCTATCAATTAATCTATTAAGCATTTGTTTTGGTTCAATTTTCGTACAATTCGTCACATCACTTTTGATTTATATTTAAATGTAATTTGTACTTTAAATAAATAATTGTATTGAACTTTTTAAGAATTTATAAATATAATCTATAATCTTAAATACGAATACCTATTTTATTTTTGAATACATGGATATTTTGAATATTAATATGATACTTATCTCAAAACATTTATTTAAGTTTATAATTTTTATTAATTTTAGGAGCTTAATTAAGAATATGGATACACCCAAAAAAGATGATACTGCATTAAAACAGGTTAAGACATGTAAAACCAATATAACATCTAAAGATGATAAAAAGTCAAAAGTCATTAAAACATCTAAAAAAAGTGGTACATCTATAGATGGCGAGCCTGCTAAAAAAAAGCGGAAGTTAGATACAAATGGAAATGATGTTTTGAAATTGATATTATCTAGAGAGGGTAAAACTAATAATTTTAAATCACAATTCAAGTCTACATTAAAATACAATAATGAAATTGCTTCTACCAATGCTGAGGAGATACCCATGTTAATTGATTGTGATGAATTTACTGAATCGGCTAAAAATCTAAAACCAAAGATCTGGGTCATCGATCCCAAGAAAATGATGGATAAAAAGAATTACAATAGATGGATGAAAATGATTTCTTCTGATAATAAATCCAAACATTCAACAAATCACCTGAAAAAGTTAGCAGTTGGTAAACCTCTACAACCTACACCATCTTCAAATAGTACCAAAGTGAATGGAATTAAACACCCTATAAATGTCAAAAATCATGTAAGAGGTAATTTAACTGAAATTGAAAATTTATGTAAAAAGTATCAATATTTATAGTATACAGTAGCAAGTAACAAATAGTGATGGTCCTAAATTACTAAAAACCAAATAATTCATGGTTAAATGGTAAACTTACTAACCAAATTATTTAAATTTACGACTACTTGGGCTACCAACTATCTAATCATTCAATTGACTGTTTTTCTAAAAATAATGTGAAAAATTAAAATAAGCTATAACACTTTCATTATAACTAACTTTTTTTTTTTCTGTAAATGAGATTCACCCTTTTTTCCTGTAAATTGTTTAGCTAAAGCTTTTTTTGGAAATCATGAAGGATCTGAATCAAAATTCAAATGAAGAGTTATTGAGTTCCCTATTTAATTTTGTGTACTAAGAATATTAGGTCCATAATATTGGTTTAAAAGATTTGGAACTATAATGATATAAAAAGTAGGCAGGTATAGTAATTAATATTAATTTACTATCATTTGATTATTTGTAAAAACTGTATAATATGAATAATCAGTTTTAGATTATACATAATATACATTTCATACTTTTGTAAAACCATATTTGTGGAATATTATTCTTGATATATACATTTTAATTACTCAGAAACTACTAGTTTGAATTTTAGATGAGAGGCATAAAAGTTTAAAAAAATCATAAAAATTTTAATATTATAGGTAATAATATTTTTGTTGTTATTTTTTTTTAGTTCTACGCGAAAGTATATAACAACCCTACAAGAAAAATGTGACAACAACGGTGAAATACTGTTCCCATAGCTGAAAAGTAATAATATATTTGTTAAATTAATATACTGCTGTTATATAATAGTATAATTAATGTCTTTTTTCTTCTTTCAGCAACTTGACTGATATGCCTGTCATATAAATGACTGTGATCGACTGCTAAGCAAATATTATAATTTCAATTTATATTAAAAAATTTTTCATGGATTTATTTTTATTTAAAAAGAAATTGGATTATATATTTATATTTTATATTGATTATTATTGATTATTTAGTTTGTATAATTAATATTACGATTCATTACTATTACATGTTTGATCTAATAAGTAATATTACTACATACTTTTTAGGATTTGTATGTTCTTTTTTTTTATCTACAATTGTGATTTTTTGTTTTTTCCAGAGAGAGGAAGCACCTAAATAAATTAATTTTTGGTATTTATAAATTATATATGTTTCTTGATATATATATTTCTCTACAGACTATATTTGTTAGTAAAGAAAAAATCATTCTGTGGATAGGGAGTAGAGAATGCCTTTGGACTGATTCTATTATGGTAGGTTCAAAATATCTAGGAAACTCGAAGAAAAAGCAAGAGAAAAAAATATCTCAAAGCAAGTAAGACATTATTAGGTACTACCTTTTTAAAAAGGTAATAATATACAAATATTTCATATCCTTTAAAATAAACAATGCATTTTGTTTTATTAAATATTATTAATCAAAACATACATTGTCAATAGAAATTATATGCAACACATCTTTGAACAATTTGTTAGTTGATTTAAGAAAACACTATGCATTCAAATACATTTTAACCAGGAAATTGAATACTGTTGGGCTGGAAAATTTGTTCAGGTTCTTAAAGGGCATGGCAGGAAGTGATTCTTAAATAAAAAGCAATTCAAATGAATGTTATTATTATGTAGGCAATATGTAATTAATTCGTTATACATTATAATTTATAGCCTATATTCCACAGTAAAATATTGATTTAACTTACTGCATATATACAATCATCCAATACACTAACTCCCAAACGCATTCTACTAACTAACATGTCGGCCATTGGAACCCATGATGGTGATTGTGAAGATACGTCAAGCATACTAACAGATTTAGAACTCGATCCATTTACACCTCCCACAGAAAACACAAATTGATCATTTATCACACCAAAACCAGCACTCAGCCGACTTTCATTTATTCCTGGTGCTTTCTCACGTAGTTTGGTTGCTGGATCATACCATTCTGTATAACACAATGGCGATTTATCAGACAGATTGAACATTAGAATAACCTAATAGAATTAAATGGACAAAATCATTGTGAAAATAAATTTATCAAAACGGAATCATACCTTTTTTGAATCACCAAACTGCCTAGGTTTACACCGAATTGTTTTTTGGAATGGTGAAATGTTGAACTGACTTAAGTAGATTAAATCGTATAGCTTCAAACACATAATCTTTATCTATACACATTAAATAATATTCAACAAAAGATATAATTACATATAATGAAGACGTATTTATTAAAATATACATTTAGGGCTATTCTTCAGAAGAGGTTCTTCGACTACATTATTTAATACATCAGGCTTTGATGCTAATAATGGCAAACGTACAATATGTTCCATTAGTTTTGGCAAAAAATCTATTCTATGATCTGAATCATGTTTTACCCATTTGATAACACATTCAAATACCTACAATAAAAAATATTTAAAACTAGATTAAGATATAATAATAGTTTGTTCAACTATTCAATAGTGTATAATTATCACAGGATCCCAAAAATATAATAGATCTTTAAGATCATGTGTTCCTACTGTTTATATTAAGCAAAGGAATATTAATTAATAATTCTTATATTTTTATGGTATTAAATAATATATATTATTTGTTATTTTTGAATACACATAAATCACAATATAGACATGCAGTAGAAAATGTCGAGGTTTATGTGCTGCGTTTGCAAAATTGTTTGGGCCTACTGACTAATCAATGTGGTACGTGGAGGTGAAAGTTATAGAAAATTAATTACAGTCGGAGCCGACCGCAAAACTTCTTTATCATCAAGGAGATACAAACGTTTTAACTATTTTAGAGTTATTTAATATTTATAGACATTTAAAATAAGACATGTTTTTGTTTATTTTCAATAACAGTCAATAAAATTATTTTCTATGGTAATCAAGCTTTATTGATTTTAGTTATTTAGTTTAAAAATATTATTTGTAGGAACTTAAAATTTTAAAGTATATTGTTATATTGTATGCACACAATGATCTTTTCATATGCACCTTTTTTGGAAAAATAATTAAAACTGCTACAGAAATACAGTTTTTCTAATGTCTTGTGTAACGATCTCGGTGCTTGGTACCTACTATCGTAGTGCTGATAGTAGATAAGTGGCTACCAAAACGTTATAGTTGCAGGTCGCAGACACTTTATATGATGTTGAAGTCATGGTTGATGAATGAATAATAAGACAGTTGTTGTATATTGTGAATTTTATTATAACGTTTGATAATTTTTCCTAAGTCCAAATAATATTGTACAAAGTGACGTGAAGGTGCTTGCTCTAATGGGTGGTAGTACACGTCTGAAAACAGGCTGATTCGGGCTCCCTTATATATGAAGTTCCCCGTGCTCCTCGCCTACAGATACGATAATCTTGGTTCTCATGGATGTGATTTGTGTGGACATTAATCCAGCCTACGCATTTACGACTGCATGTATTTCTACATTATGATTATTATAAAATAATCTTTTTTACTCTTTTATATTTTGATTTCGTCATATTCAGTTTTTTCTGTAAAATATTTCATCCGCTTATTTTTTGAACCCTGGTGTCCTTTATGTCCCCTAATCTCCCGGTTATGCCGGTCTACCCTCTATTATAATAATTATGCACCTGTGGAATTTGGTTTTATTGTTACGTAGTAACTTGCTTACTACAGTGGTAAAATAAATTAGTTTATCAACCATACCATAAAATATTCTTGGTAATATTAATTATTATTAAACCTTTAGAGCTCAGAATCCTCTTCGCTTACAATGATTTTATATCATTGAATACAAATATAACACATCTGATACAGTGATCCCTGTGGGGTCTAGACATCAACTACTGTACTGTATACTTGCCCACCTTTATCCTACATATGTTGATTTTCCATACATAATATTAAAAATATAATTTGTAGTTTGCTTACTTTTTCTTCAAATGGTCATTAGAGGAAATAAGCTTCACCAAATCATCAGAAGATAAGGATAGAAAATCTTCGCCTTTAGCTACTTCTCTGGAAATAATAATCATAATTTTTATTATAAATTACATACTTACTCTTGATATAGAGAATTAAAAAATGTTAATCATACAAAACATTTTGTTTAATATATGCTTCAGAAATTGACAACAAATCAGTACAGTTATGTAAGTCAGCAAACGCTATGATACCAAGACAATTTGATGGATTCAGTTGTTTTTGTAGAAACTCAGCACATACACCACTTACATAATCTAACTGTAAGATATTTGCGGCAGGTAACAACACCTAAGAAATCAACAATAATTAACATAAAATAATATGTTGTTTGAAGTCGATATCAAATAAAATATTTTATTATACCTGTACATTTTCTTTTGTGACCATAATTTCTCCAGTATAGATATAATCTACTAATAGTAGTAAAATGGTGGAATCTAATTCTCTTATATTAACAAAATCTTTATTGCCCTCATCAAAATTATTAAACATTGCACGGAAATATGGACTAGCTGCTATTAAAACATTTTATGTCCAATTACAATTTTACCATCATCTGCTTCAAATCTAATGTCACATAAAACTTCTTATCTAAAAACAAAAATGTGTTACTCATATTTATTTTGAATGATAGTAAAATCATTGTTAACATACTTGCGTTGGGATTGTAAGTCTTCTAGTATTCTTACAGAGTGTGAGTCATTCCTAAAATTAGTTGGTTCACAGTCATTTGATTTCAGAACTTGCTTTATATTATTTTCGTTATTTTCACAACATGAAGCCTGAATGGTATCTATTTCTTTTACTGACGTGCCTAACAACTTTAAATATATTTTAAAAATTGTGATTAATTTTAATTATCATCATTGTGTTTAAACTTAATACTAAATGTAGGTGCTTTAGAGTGTAGACAGGATAAAAAACAACATAATGCTGATGTTAAGAAATTATTAAATTATTGGTTAGATTTATTAAAATAACTATATAGAATAGGTACGAGACCTTTTTTCTTACTTACTGCAGTTGAATTCATATCAATGAGTGAGTTCTAGACAAAGGTATGGTATTGAAATATGGGCTAATATACAAAATACCTAATTGATGTTGGTAGGGACAGCTGGGATAAGATAAAGTCAGAAGTTGTGAGGTAAGAATGTAAGATGGGAATTGTATGTAAGTCGTAATAAGTTGATTATATCTAAATTTATCCAACGCACATGTACTGTATGTTGAGCATATTGTAGTTTGTTGTTTTTATTTAATAATAATATATTATAATATTACGAAAGTTGGTTATACTCATTACTCCTGAAGACTAGACAGTAGACACTAGAATACAATATCCTAGCATTAACTAAAGAATAATATTATGAATTTCGCTTTCACGTTGTCAACTTTTTATAATTCCTGCTCTACCTGTTTTCCTAGAAAGTCAAAGTTGCCCCAGACTACATACCAGTTTAAGTTCTACTTTCCGGGTAAACAGGTATAGCAGAAATTTTAAAAAGCTGGTCAGAAATTCACAGGAATTGAGCACTATACTTATCAATGCAATAAGAAAATTACAAAATTCAGATTGGGGAGGAAGTACCTACCTAATGGTTATACAATTTGGTTCAGTCTAAATCCATACAGGTGCTCAAACACAAACAATTTATTGTTTTTGGAGACATGTAAAAGTAAGTTTCTAAAGAGACATACAGGACACATTTGTATAATAGAGTACATTGTTATACGTTGACAGCTGCATTGGTACGACCCAAGCAGTCATTTTTTGTAGATTATATACGACACGCGTACCTACCCGCAAACTTAATATAATTTGCAAATGTCTAAGATTTAGACAAATTTCGTCAAAATTCTTACCTGTAGTCGCGTTCCGGTCGGTACGTGGTATGTAGCTGTGTCAGCGTAGGGCGTAGGAGCAGAGGTCGATCGAGGATTTGGCGGACGGCGGTGCGAAACGCGAGTATACGGCAACCGACAACTGACAAGTGACAAAGTTGAACTGCGAATTGAGCAACCGACAAGTGACCACAGTGACCACGCGACTTCGAATGACGACAACGAAACAAAAAGCGGTGCCAGTTTGAGGCGTTTGAGCGTGTGATACTGTGATCCTCTACTGCTTTGTCGAGTTTAACGGCGTGCGGTGTACATGGATGTCTGTGAAGTTGGCTCCCGGACGTTTAGCAGTTATCAATTCTGATAAGGTAGGTAACCGTATACCACAGATATATACAATAATAATATATATAATATATATTATTGTATATATCTGTGCCGTATACTATATTGCCTATTCATATCTTACTAGGAGTCTTACCAAAAATATTTATTTTTCAGATATACCTACCTAATTCGAGATGGAAGAATGATAATTATTATAATTATTAAGATTATAATATTATTAAATATTAATAAGTGACATGTCATAAACTGGCAATACGAAGAATACGAAAAGTATGATGGTATAGTTTATAATGGTTTTAAATAGGTACCTACTTTTCTTTTTTATTATAAAATTTAAAAATAAAGTTTTCTTAAATTAGTCATTGACAAAATGATTTAATTCA
Source organism: Macrosiphum euphorbiae (assembly GCA_949089665.1). NCBI lineage: Eukaryota > Metazoa > Arthropoda > Insecta > Hemiptera > Aphididae > Macrosiphum > Macrosiphum euphorbiae. Next base: position 26,416 of record CARXXK010000206.1, on the reverse strand, counting down.
CAAACATAAGTCCACAGTGTGTAGGTATAGTTTTCTTTTGGTTAAATAAAGTAACTAAAATTACTTTCTGATGGGTGATGTGGTAGGGGGCGGGGAAAGTAGGTAAAATAAGAACACAAATTAAACGAAATAGGTACCTATCAGAATATACCTAATTTAAAAGTCTTCATCAGTTATGTCCATTGTTGATAGTTGAAGAATTTTAATAACAGCCACTGAAGCTTTTTGGTAATTGCATACTCTTTTTTCAAAGAAGTTTGTCTTTCCTCATTGCAAATGGGAACGGGCTTGAAAACTGTAAACCAATAATTTACATATTTATATTCAATTTGATAGTTAATATCACTATGATCAATTTTTACTTTAAAATATATTATCCGCATAACTAGGTGAAAAAGAGTAAAATTGTTTTAAAAATTGTATGGTGTATAGGAAATGCTAATAGAATCATTCGGCAGACAAATCATGTATGTATACCTATTAGGTATGTTCTTAAAATAAGTCATGGTTATTTTGAGATTATAACACATACCTAACATATTCATTTATTAATTTATTTTGAGTAAACGGGCTGAGCCCTTTCCATAGACAAATATATGTCCACGCACACAATTTGATAATATTACACAATGTGTCCCGTGAACAGATGGGTATGTAGTTAGTTACTAGCACTGTAAAATAGATTTGAAATAAAAACCTATCAACAATATTCTCACCTTTAAGTTTCATAATTCGCTCCAATATTGTATGGTTTCATCTGACTATCTGAGTCAGTAGAATTATCTCCAAGAAAATCAACGTCTGAAAAATTGTCAATACATTGGCTCCACTACCTATTTCCTTGCATGTGGTACTTGCATATGTTTCAGTGTTGAAAACCATAATAAGTATAATACATTGTATGAACTAAAAACAATAAACTATGAAGTAACTTTTGGTTTTGGCAAACATTTAAAATTGGATACTTGTGTGATATACTTACACATGTGTGTGTGAATTTGACATTATTGAGTATCTAAGGCTTTTCTAGGCGAATTAAAATAATCATCAACTGTACGGCCTCCAAATCCTTTATTGGTCTGTTAATTTTCTTCTAACTCGTCGTTGGAGAAACATCATTTTCTGAAAATGTCAAGTTGTAAAAAAAAAATACATAAATAGGTACCAAATTCATGGATTATGTTAAATGATTTTACCTCTTAGATGCGATGTACTAGTCGTGCTCAAAGTAGTACCAATGTTACTGTAAAGTACTAACATTTTTTTTTACTTCTCTATCCCAGACAAGTGGTTTGGATTATGTTTTGAGACAGCCTCTGACCATATTTACTAATTTACTGGGCATTGTTTACAATCACTAATAATTGAGAAATGATTACCCCTGCAGATTCTATGCCAGGTAGAAATCGTGATAATTCGAACATTTGTAGCCATTATTTCCTTTTATTTCATTGATTTTTTGGAAATCTACCTATATTTGTAAACAAATTAGCAAATTAGACTGACTCCACAGTATTAAGATATATAATCAGTACAACTAGAAAATAATACTTACAATTGAAAATTAACGTAATGTGGCGAGGCGATACATTGGATGTTTTACTAAAAAGAATACACTTATCCATGGTGATTTTGTACCAAAATTTATGAATAGTACTCTGTACCTACGACTGTAGTTCTGTAGTCTGTATTTTTGTTCGAATTTCAAATAATCGAGACTCGCGAGTGATTCAAATTTTAAGTCTACATCGAAAAAATAATAATATTGTTGTTGTTCATTTGATAACAATTATTACTATCATAGTTCGTGGTACATAGTGATAAGACAGAATCGCGGGAATTAAAATATTATATTTTACCGAACTAGTCCGAAATTTCGTGAACGATGCAGCTCCACGAACCACGATTTAAGACGTAACACGGGCATTTTACTGTCTCCGTCTTATATAGCAAAGTTTACGATCAGCAGATCACATTTGGCATCGTCAGTTCAAAAGTTAGAGTGAATCGACGTATATTGAAACAATTAGCAAATTTACGTTCTGCATAATAAAATTTATTATTTGGGTCTGTGTACACGATAAGTAGTCGAAATATTGCTTCGCTTTTCATCTTTTCCGGTGGCAAAGTGTATCTAGTAGGTGCATAGGGCATATCGAGTGAGATTAATCATACCTACATGGCTACAAAGAGAATGATAATGATATCGGTGGGATATCGATCATGAATTTCATGTAGATTTCATTTAAATGGTCAGTTTAATGAATATTCAATTAGGTACCCAGTTATCCAGATTCGTTCGAAAAATTGTAAAAATTTAAAATGGTGGCCTATAAAAGTTGGAGGCCCTCTCTAGTGTAAAAATTAAACAGTGATTTTATGAAGAAAAAAAATGCATGCAAAGGTACCTGTATTATTTTACTGCTGATAAATTTATAAAAACAATGACGTTAAAATATTAAGTATTATATTATATTATATTATAATATATTTTTATATTATAAAAATTCACTTTTCTAGCCTTCACTTGATGACCATGAAGTTAGCCCCCCCCCACTTTGACGGATTCACTTCAAACCAACGCCAATATTTAGCAAATTAATTGCAAATAATTGCAAATTGGTTTTTAGAATTTGCAAATTTAGTGCACGCTCGCAAACTAAAAAAATGATTTGGGGGGCTAACTTCATGCAGCCCCCCCACTTTGTCCGATCCGTTCCAAACAAACGCCAATATTTAGCAAATTAATTGCAAATAATTGCAAATCGGTTTTTAGAATTTGCAAATCAAAATTGGAATTTTGGCGAATTTTTTTGCAAATTTGGTCAGCCCCCCCCACTTTGTCCGATCCGTTCCAAACAAACGCCAATAGTTACCGAGCTAGTTGATGATATTTTCCAATTATGTTAAACGAAAATAGTGGGATGGTTGTAATGACCATGAAGTTAGACCCCCCACTTTGACGGATTCACTTCAAACCAACGCCAATATTTAGCAAATTAATTGCAAATAATTGCAAATTGGTTTTTAGAATTTGCAAATTTAGTAAACGCTCGCAAACTAAAAAAATGATTTGGGGGGGCTAACTTCATGCAGCCCCCCCACTTTGTCCGATCCGTTCCAAACAAACGCCAATATTTAGCAAATTAATTGCAAATAATTGCAAATCAGTTTTTAGAATTTGCAAATCAAAATTGGAATTTTGGCGAATTTTTTTCCAAATTTGGTCAGCCCCCCACTTTGTCCAATCCGTTCCAAACAAACGCCAATATTTAGCAAATTAATTGCAAATAATTGCAAATCGGTTTTTAGAATTTGCAAATCAAAATTGGAATTTTGACGAATTTTTTTGCAAATTTGGTCAGCCCCCCCACTTTGTCCGATCCGTTCCAAACAAACGCCAATATTTACCAAATTAATTGCAAATAATTGCAAATCGGTTTTTAGAATTTGCAAATCAAAATTGGAAATTTGACGAAATTTTTTGCAAATTTGGTCAGCCCCCCCAACACTTTGTCCGATCCGTTCCAAAAAAACGCCAATATTTAGCAAATTAATTGCAAATAATTGCAAATTGGTTTTTAGAATTTGCAAATCAAAATTGTATTTTTCGTGCTTTACTTTTGCAAATAATTTTTTTTTTCCATAATTTTCTTTTATATTCCATCATATTTTTTTTTATTCTACTTAGTTTTTAATACACATAGATTAAAATAGAAATATAGAATAAGATTTTTTATCAAGTATAGATTTTTTTATAAATATTAATTTATTATTTTATGAAATACTAGCTGATCCCGTGCACTTCCCGTGCCCATTATAAATACCAACGCTATAAAACTAATAATATATTTTTTTGTATAATATAACGGTTACCATAACAACGATTTGAAACCAATTATTATTATTATTATAGCTTTGAAACCCACGGCAACCATATAAAATGTATAAACAAAAATTTCCATCGGAAATCTCAAAATCTCTGTTTGAGCACGTCCCGGTGTTGGTCCTCTCCCTTTTTAAATTAGCCTATCTTCTGCCCAGAGGTCTAATCTATCTAAATATATAAAAATATTTGATCCCGTGCACTACGTTGCCCATTAAAATTGACAACTCTATATGAATAATATGTTATACATATCACCATGGCAACCATTTATATACAAAACATTATCGGAAATTTCAAAATAATATTTAATTGGTTGCCATTGTAATATGGAGACACTCACAGACGGAAATCTCAAAATAATATATATATATATATATATATAGTTACTATGGTAATATGGACACACACACACACACACACACACACACACACACACAAACGCACACCGACATACATTTATTAAGGGTTGCGTACGGTAAAACGGAAACCTATCACTAAGGCTCCGCTGTGCGTCCGACCGTCTGTCACCAGGCTGTATCTCATGAACCATGAAAGTTAGAAAGTTAAAATTTTCACAGATTATGTATTTCCGTGGGTGCTATAACAAAAAATACTAAAAATCATTTTTTTTTTTTATTGGAGGTAATTCGGGGACGGAAGAGGAACCGCGTTAGCATTACTTCTCCTCAATACTAAAAAGGTGCTCTGCTGTACAGTAGGTTACAAGTGGGTCACTGTATAATGGATAGTATTAAATTTGAATTCAATGATATAATATCATTGTATAAGAAAAACGATTCTGAGCGGAGACGGTATGTCAGTCTAGGTATAAGACATATTATATACATATAAAATTTGACCTAAGATAGGTCCCTATAGTAAATACCAAATTAATCATATCACAATATCCATTAGGTACTTACAGTACGGTCCACGAAAACGTGCGGGTGACCGCTGCGCGCCTCGTGGCGATTTCTCTGAAAGCCAGTGTACCTCAACATATGATCCGTGCCAACTGCTGGTGTTGCAGCCGGCGCGGCATGCCGGCTGCAATACCGGTGAGGCAACCAAATGTTTTATATGTAGGAACATCCCTTTATATTGAATAAACTGCAACCGGTGTCCGGCACCCCATGTGCTATTTAACAATAGCATAGCACATCCGTACATTTTGAAATTGGAATTTAGATATAATAGTGGGGACTACAAAAAAAAAAATAGTGGCTTGAAACCCTGAAGCATTTAACAGCTATAGCAAACGTATCTCTGTCTTGTATCGACTCCACGTGCGTTTGGTGCTCCCTAGTCATTAGTTTTGATATTTAATGAAAAGTGTATTGATTTTCGCAATTTTTAATCTCACGTTTTAAAAATGGCTTCTTGTACACACAATGATATTCATAGCCAAAGTAAACAAGTGATTTTTCGCGTGTATACTTTTTTCAAAAAACTGTCTGCTATGGAAAATTTATCAGCAGAGTTTTTTAAAAAAACTCAGCTCATTACTGCAGAAGCGTGTGGAGTCAGCGAACGAACTGTTCAAAAAATTTTCGCGGAATCAAAAAAATCTGAAAATGAAAACGTCACGTGTGCAAAAACTTTATTCAAATCGCCGAGAAAAACATATTATAGGAAAAAGAATATTACTGATATCGATGATTTTAACGCCGATGTAGTCCGAAGATGTGTCCATGAATTTTACGATAAAGGTAACTAACTCATTTTTGTAATATTTAAATTTTTATTTACTTTCTCTCTAATAAGTCAATAAATTACAACTATTAACTATAGCTTTTTTGAAAATTTTTTTTTAATATACGCATCAAGATTTTTTCAATACGAATATTCCAAGTTTCATAAAGATTGGATTGATCCATTTTAGATTCTGAGTGAAGCGATGAATGTATTGATTTTACAATGATGTGTGTTTTTTTTTTTTTTTTATTTTTTTTTTTTATTTTTGTGTCTGTGTACACGATAAGTAGTCGAAATAATGCTTCGATTTTCGACTTCAGTATCTCGTTCGATGGGAAAGTGAATATCGTTGGTGCATTGGGGAGGTTTTTTTTGGAGGATCTAAAACATCCGTGAAAAGAATTCTGCAATCCTTACACTTAAAATATAAAAAGTGTAGCAACGGTCGGAAATTTTTAATGGAACGGAACGATATTGTGGCGCTTTGAAACACATTTTTAAGGTGTACTCTACGTTCGAGCGGTGACACTAGACCTGTTATTTATCTAGATGAAACTTGGGTGAATCAAAACCACTCGAGAAATCATATTTGGCAAAATGAATTGGATCGTGAAGGATTTAGAGTGCCTATTGGTAAGGGTGGTCGCCTTATAGTATGCCATGCTGGAGCATCTAAATTTGGTTTCATTTCTGGCTCTAAATTAATTTTTAGAAGTAAAAATGACGGCGACTACCATTCACAAATGAATAGTCAAATATTCCATGATTGGTTTATAAATATGTTACAATTGTTAGAAGAGCCATGTGTCATCGTTATGGATAATGCTCCATATCATAGCGTTTTAGTGGAGAATGTACCAAAATCAAGTACGAAAAAGGCCGATGTTCAAAAATGGCTGACAGAAAAAGGTATAGAGTTTTCCCTGTGTGAAACTTTGGCTGAGCTCAGAGAGAAGATCAAAATGGCAAGACCACGAGAGAAACGCTACCAGTTAGACGAGACGGCATTTCAAATGGGACATGAAGTAGTTCGACTTCCACCTTATCACTGTCAATACAACCCGATAGAGTTGATTTGGGCTCAAGTGAAAGGAGAGGTGGCTTCCAAAAACACCACATTCAAAATAGCCGATGTTGAAAGACTTATGCACGAAGCCATAGATGCTGTCACTCAAAGTAATTGGGAAAGATGTGTAAGACATGCAGAAAAACTTCAAGAGGAAGATTATGCAAAAGAAGGTTTCAGAGATCATATAATGGAACCTATAATTATGACAATTGACTCCGACGACAGTAGCTGTAGTAGCGACGAAGAAAACGACGATTAACAATTTTTTATAATATTTTTTTTTTTATTTATTTGATTTTTTTTATATTATTAATTATAAAATAGCAGTTATCAAATTTATGTAAGGTATTTTTTTTTTATTGAGTACAATTATATACATTTTATAAAAAAAATATACGCATTGTACAATGTACATATAATATATGTACATATTATGTGTGTACACGATTAATTTCAAAATTTAGCGGGAAATAGTTTACCAACCACCGACGCAAAATTGCCACGAGGCGAGCAGCGGTCACCCGCACGTTTTCGTGGACCGTACTGTATAATGCGTTATACGTCAACAACAAACCCTGATACTATCATAGATATATAGTAGTATACTTTAGAAGTTTCAAGTACCCACGAATAATATTATACAATCACAACAAAATAACTAAAATAGTTATTCTAGGCTTTTTTTATGTAATTTCATCCAAATATGAACTTAAAATGACTATACAAATAAACTGTGCTTATGTATTTTTTAGATTTTTTGTTAACAGAATAAACTACTTACGTGGAATCTTGTTTTAAATTTTCAATCCTTAGATATAAAAGTTAAACATTTTATAAATTTTTAACTACAAAATAACTATTCAATTTTAAATTTGATAAATTTTGTCAAAATTCGATCTTTAAATGCTTATAAAAAAAAATTGTGCTTATGTATTTTAAATATTTCAACTGAAATTTTAACAATATATCAAGAGTCTTGTATTAAATTTTTACACTTTTTGGCCCAACAGATAAAACTTTATTGATATTTATAGAATAAAAAACTAAATAAATTGGAAACTGAAAATGTCCGTAAACAACTCAAAAAGAGTCAAAATATTTTCAAAATTGTATGGTGTGTAGGAAATGCTAATATAAACATTCAATTAAATTGTTATGTATCTCCAGTTATTCGCTACTGTTGAAGAAAATCCAAGCACTTTTACTGTCCTAAAACGTGATGACAGACACAAATAAAAATAAAAGACAGATTTTTTATTAAATATAGATTTTTATCAATTATAGATTTTATTTATTTTATTCAACTAGTCCTTTTTATTCAGGATTTTTTTATAAATTGAATGTTAATTTAAAATATTCAAGAATTTTATTGAACATGGATTTTTTTTTATCAAATATAGATTTTATGTTGATATTTTTTATCATATATACACTTTTAATTGAATATACAAATTTTTTTGATTATGAATCGTTTTTATAAAATTTGGATGTAATTTAAAACAAAAAACCAAATAAAAATGTAAAAATTATGAATAAATACTATTAATTAAAATGACTAATTATGATCATTAATAAAAATAATATAATATCTGATTATTATAATCATTAAAATTATTCAGCCCCCCTGACTATTTTAGCTAGCTGAAGAATGAGGGAGCAAACTGTATGCAGTCCCCACTTCGGCCGATTTTGTAAATATTTGAAAACAAAAGTAAAATGTGTAATAACCATTAATTAAATTTATTGAAATGTATTAAAATTGTATAAAACAGTGTTAATAACAAATAGATAATTTTTTAAATAAAAAAAAAAAATACAAACTATTTAGCTTTCTGATATACGTAAAGTTAGTGTGTAATTACATTAAGTTTAAACATTTTATTTTATGGCATACATCAGCATATGAGATTTAACGTAACATTTTTTTGGATTACGACAGTTGGTGCTTTTTTTCTGTAAGTCGTTGTGTATTTCCCAGTATCCTCCTACACGTCTTACATATGCCACATAATGCCCAGGTATGTAAGCAATTACGCCATAAAGCACATAGCTGCAACATAATAGTTATTCAAAAATATTAAATATAGGTATAATTTTATATTAAATATAAACATGTTTTTAATAAATATATGTTATATTACTAACGCTTTATCATCGATAGTTATTTCTAAAGGAAAGTCTGTTAACGCTGTTGGTTCATCATATATGTCTGTCTCAATAAACAGGTGTTCGTGTAACATTCGTTTTGATACAGCATTACTTTGACAGTCATAGCACTTAATAATTTTATCTTCACAGTAATGTTGCAAGTTTTTTTGAAGATTTGAAAACCCATCATCTAGCGTAACAATAATAGTTTGGGTAGTGTGTTCTTTCACTCCACAATTATTCTTAGAACAGGTTTTTATATTTGTGGTTGATGGATTAGTTTTCATCAATGTACTAATTATGTGAAGAACATTACACTCTGCATTTATGACAACGACATCGGTAATTCCCAGATCTTCTTGGAATATTTTATTTAAAATTCCTAGGCGTTTTTTTATATATAATAGAACTTGGACCATTGATAGCTAAATCCTTACAAAATGTTAAAAGCTCATTATGACTTTTATTAATGAACTCTTGATAATCTTTACTGTCTGTATACGCCATAGCAATAAGAATACACACCGAATCAAAAGCACAAGTGTTTGAGACTAAATATCTTTTTTTATTAACTCTTATTGGTGTTTTCATGTTTCCGTTGATGAGTAGTGTCTGATTTTTTGACCTCAAACTTTTGTTTAATAATCTTTCAATCTCTGGTGTTGGGTCCATGTATTTAGTTCTTTTTTTATATTTTTTAATTATACTTAGCTTTGCTGTAGGGTTTTCTCCTTTGCCTCGCCAGTTTTCAATATCGCTACTAATACAACTTGAAGTTTCCAATGAATTTGAATCATTATCATTTAAGTTATTTATTGTACTATTGATATCATTTTTTTTAAAGTCTAATAAAGTTTTTATATCATTATCACTATTTTCAGAGTCAATATCAATTTTCCTACCGGCAGGACTAAAAAGATGTTTGTTAATTTTCCTTTTTATATTAGGACTCTGAGGATAAATTGAATTTATTTCAATTTGGGTAACTTTGGATATGCTTTCATTCGAATTACTGTCATTATTTCTAAAACTAGTTTCATAATCGTAGTCACAAATATCGTTAATAAGTTCATGTTCAGTTTTTTTATGACTAATTTCAATGTCACTATCACATTCTGGTAATAATATATCCCTTTTGTTGTTTATATTTATGTTTGCATACGTATTTCTCAATTGCATACTACGAAATAGTTTACTGTGTTCATCAATGCTTTTAACATGTCGTATTACAAAACGGTCAGCTGTCATCGGTCGTGTAGAAAACTTCAACACTTCGTTTTTTAGTTTATTAAAATCATTTTCAACCGAAGAACTAGTAGCAATGAGATAAGGAGATTTAAATTGATCAACCATAACTGAAGTCCATAACGGGAAATCATAACAATAACGTTTTAAGTCTTTCAATAAAGCTGGTATGAAATATGCAGATTCTCTATTGCCTTTAGTTAAAGCATCCATATTGCTTTCTGTTTCTATTTCATGAATAAAACGCGCTACTTCATCTTGATCATAAAAATTTGTTGAATCGACAGTATCGGTTTCGTCATTCAAGACTTCAATGTTCGTACATTCTTCGGCAACATATTCATCATTAAATGAAGCAGTATCTTTCATCAATGACAGTAAATATTGTCTAGAACTTTCTGAAGGGTTTGGTTGCATATTGTTTTCATCCATCCAACCATCTGTAGGACTCAATATAACTACCATTAAGGATTTTAATAATTTTTTGAACCTTTCTAAACTTGTTGATGTTAATAAAAGTCTAAATCCACGAACATAAAATTCTTTTAAACGTTTATTTCTGATTCCACTAAAATGTTGTAAACGGCAAAACATTTTAATCATATGTGATACGTCCACTCTTAAAAAACATGGTGGTAAATCATTACTTGAATTAGTTAGAACAAAAAAACATTTTTGAACGTACGACCGAAGATTACTTGAACAAAATGATTTACACATTGCACCAAGAAGAGCTTTTGAGTAGTCTGATACTGCTTCATTAGGTGGATTTACTCCGGATTTGATCCACATGTCTAGCCAAAATGTAATTGATATCGTGTCATGCCTTTCTGAAATCATTTGACTTACAGGGAATTGACCAAATCCTTGACTTATTACCGCTTCATAAAGAAATATATCTGCAGATAAGATGTTTATGCTTGTACGTTTCAACTTTTTGACTAGACTACCAGTTGCATCCAGGGCTAATCTGCAGTATTCTTTATTATAATCTCTGTAAATGAGTATTTGGTGGTTGGTCCAATAATGTACATACAAAGGGTCATATCCTATATTATGTATACTTCCTGCCAAAGATGTGTGCTTTAGTTCAACTAATGATTCTAAAACGTTTTTTTTTGGTAATCTCAGTAATTTATCAGTATACTCTTGTTTGGCCTTACTTAAAACATTGTTTTTGTACAAATTTGGAGGTGAAGTACAATCAAAATCCATCTCTTCTGTATTTTGTCTTCTCCAATTTGCTGGTATATCCGTTAATAATTGTTTACCAATTTTTTGACGTTTCAGACCCATAAGAGGTCTTTTTGAAGAGTGAGCCAGTTCTTCTCCTCGAGTATCTTTTGTCGAAATATTTATTTCTAATGGTTCAAATTCTTTTGGTTTCTTACTGCACCATCCAAATAAATTTTCACCACAATCCTTACATTTTCCTTGAAAAGTAATATAGTGTTTTGTATTATTAGTATGAATACTAACTTTTGCTCTTTTATATAGAAAGTTACAAGGTAACTTATGTTTTTTTATAAAAGCATCATTTATAACGTCTGCCCAGGCATATGGCTTCAATATATTATAAGATCTTGAACTGCCTTTTTTTTTGTACCGTGTAGTACATGGCATTATACTAGAAAATAGCTGATAGGGAATAGTAAAAAAAAAACGGTCTTATTTTTATTGAATTCTGTTGAAGATGAACTTGATGTATCACATGTTATGTCAAAACTTGAGGTTTGACATAATGTTGCAATGCCACACAAGTCATAAAGTTGATTTTTCCATCCATGGCGGTTTTGATACACCGATATGTACAAACTATTTGGTGTGATTTTATTTCCAAGATCCAAGGAGATTTCTGTCCAAATTTTATCGGAGATTGGTTTCAGTTCATTATCAATAAACAATAAATGTTTTTTATTAACAAGTGCGTCAAAAACCAATTCATGGTCGATAATTGGTTTTCTACCCGGCTTTTTTGTTATCTATAGAAAAAAACAATTTTATTTTTTTTTACATGATTAAGATTACCTATATTATTTTATAAACTAAGCTTAAAATTAAAATTAAACAAAATAGCCAGAGTTCACGATTCGTTTTTGCATCCTATATAGTATTTAAATTAAGATACTCATTAATCATTATATACTCCCTAATTGAAACTAAAATGATACCTACATCTTTTCATTTGAATTAGGAATTAGGGATAAGAAAGTGACGTACACATAAGATAATGTCTTTAAAGTTGCAGATCACATCTTTGCAGAAGGGGGAATAAACCAATTAAAACAGGTACACAATATTTACATAAACTGATATTTTTACAAAAGCTAATATTAAAAATGTATTATTGTTTTCCTGATTCCACTAGAAGTTTTACTAAAAGGGATCTGGTATCAAATAATAATAGAAATAAGATTAAAGTATAATATATAAAACTGAGAATCAGCTCGTAAGTCTAATATTATGTTAAATATACTTGTGAATATGTGATTATGTATGTATTATTATTTTGATTCAAAAAATTCATAATTTAAAAAAACTTGTTTAAAAAATTTGTATTTATCAAAAAATATTAAAAAAATCTTTTTTTAAATACTATTAAATTACAATCCTAAAAAATTCTGTTTGATAAAAAACCTATAAAAAACCAGTATATTAAGCAAAATTAATAAAAAAAAGAATCGAGAGTTACTACACTACATACAGATACATCGGTACATGTATATGTCTTGTTTCTACTGAATATAGTTGACATAAGAATTCCAAATCAATTGTCAACGATTATTAATTTATTATTGAAATGAATATCACACAAAGTTATTATATAATTATAATATACCTACACAATATATACGAAGTACATGTCAGAATATAAAAGACAATAATAACCTTATTTAACCAAACTAAAATATTATAATATTAAGAACTCTACTGAATCTACAAGATCAAAAAACATTATAAAAAAGTAAAGATATTACGTAATTACGAGTACGCACTACGTAGTAGGCAGGGGTTAAAGTGACGTACATGTCCCCAGCCCCACCCATTAAAAATTTTAACATTTTTTTTTCTCAACATTTAGCAGTCAATTAGCAACAATTTGCAAGACTATTTTCACAATTTGCAAGCCTTTAGATAAATCATAAAATAAAAAAAACTAGGGGCCATATCATTGAAAACACATTTTTAAATTTTTCTTGAACCAACATTTAGCAGCCAATTAGCAACAATTTGCAAGGTAGTTGTTGAAATTTGCAAACCAATATTTCGTCCGTAATACGAATTTCCGAAATTTGCACATGTCGCCAGCCCCACCCCGTAACGATATAATGCGATTTTCGACTTGCGATTCCTTCAGATTTTTTTAAATAGCCAATTTAATATAAAATAGTTGGTGAATTTACTGTGCATTTCGAATTCCATCAGAACTTAATTCTTACAGCGCAAAAATGTACGAAAATTGGCAAATAAGAATCTACTATAGTAATAACTAATAATAACTTTTTTTTAGTTAATTATATTTATATGTCTTAATTAATATTTTTACCTGACGACCATGATTAGGTTAGTTACTTCATTACTGTATTTTGTTCACTACATTTTTTAACTTACATCCAAAGGCCATTATTATGTGAACTTAAAATATATTTTGTCACGATATTTAGGTGATTATACTATTATAGTACGTTCAATAATTACCACTCATTACATTCCTTTTTACATTCCAAGTCTGTCTACTTCTTTCAGCCATAATCACCCCACACACAGGATGCTTAGGTTGGTCAATCAACTATGATCTACATTCACGTCATTGTATCTCATCTAATTATTTATATTTTTTTTATGTTCATTTACCTAGTCTAGTTTGTACTTAATTCTGAGTTGCCATCCATCTTATTTTAATATGTATATATATATATATATATACATTATATAATGTATATTGTATACCATTATATAAAAGCCAGTTGGCGTTAATCTTATAATAAATAAATAAATAAATAAATAAATTACCTTTTGCCTTTTGCCTTTTGTTAAGGTTAGGTTGGGTAATGTCGTACATTATTGTATTGATACATGACGTACTGTACATGTACTTATCTATTCTTTTATGCAATTCTAAGATAAGAATTGAAGAGCTTGTTACTAATATCTAAATTTTTTTCATCGTTATTGGATATGAGACAAATTAAGGAAAAGAGGTCAATGAAAATAAAAATTAGTAACAGTGCGAATTGTTTTGTTATTTTTCTACCTTTTATTATTTTTGATTATTAAACAATTAAACGGTGTAAACTAAAAATTCAAAATGTACAATTGTTGTTTCTTTAACTGGTATTGTTTTTTTTTTTCTTAAATCGTCAAACAGCTCCCAGTTTCGACCATATCGTTTATGATGTATAGTGTCCTACTGATCTTCTTAGACCACCTTTTCCTCTGTAGAAACAAATTTCTCCTCGGAGCTCATAGCTTGTAGTTTCGTGTACAAATATTTGAGGAATATCACACAATCTCACTTTTAACAATGTAGCAGCTTCACTACTTCGCTGACTCGAAATTGTAACGTCTCCTCTTCACCTGGGGGTCGCACCCCTCGGTGTAGTTCTGTTTATATTAACGAGGTCTCGGAAACTCGACCTCGGTGTGTGACATTATTGCTAGGGATCAGGGTTACCTTATGTAAAGCAAGTACTCAAGTATATACATAATTTTGTAACTGTTATTAGAATCAAATCTTACAATATAAGAACATTAAAATATAATTATTAGATAGGTATACTTATAGATTAGCTTCACTGAGGATCACTGGTGGAGATATGCGGTGTCGACTTGTCGTGGGTGCTGCTATCCGAGGTGGGTGAGCTGGCCGTCCACAGGTCCTCTTTTGGTCGTTGTCCGCTCTCGACTTCTACTGTCGACCATTCACTATCACTCTTCACTCTTGACTATTTTCCGCCAGGAGTTCTGGTCGGTTATTGACGTGATGTCAGCTAAACATCGCGTCAGCATAATATATATTTCATATTTTTCCTTACTCGGCATACTAGGAGTAATGTACGATGTCGATGACGACATGTTCGTTACATGTACCCCTTGTCCATTTAAATCTGGACCCCAGATTTGGGACGTCTAGCAACTGTAGCTGTGTTAGTGTTGTATTTTTTTTGATTTCATGTTCATTGTTCATCCAGTAGCAAGGAATAACGGTACTCCAACCTCCTCCGACTGTATTTTCTTGCTGGACTGTGAAACATGAATTTTGTAGGCATACAAACACCAATAAGGCACCAAGGCAATGGTCATGCGTATTTATTAATATTAATAATATATGTTTATTACATATTATTGCTTGAAAACTTCTGGTTAGTGGAGTGAATGGTCGTTTGCTCTTCCGTCCTTGAATACCGACACCCACGGCTGTCTTCACTTACCCCTTTCAGTTTCCTCAAGTTATAATTTTTTTTTATACATATATTAGAAAATATAAATAGTGTTTAATTTCATACAAATTACATTGATGAATCAGATTCATACTGGAAATATAATATTATTATAAGGCCACAAAAACATTGAAAGTATTAATTCTTTTTTTTTTTTTTTTAGCAATATCATAGTAAATGTTTATAATACATTATAAAATGTTTGAATTCAAAAATAGCGTACAAACAGTGTACAAAATATTTGTTTTGTTCGGCTTAATATATAATTTAAATTACAATAATAAACATTTTTTTTTTTTTGATTTAATAATAATATATATTTAAATATTATACTCAGGTTATGTCTAGAGTTTTAACTAGTACAAAATCATTATTCTTAATTTGTATTAGTTAAAACAGTATTAGTTAACTATAAATAAACTCAACAGCAGAGCATCAATTTTTGGCTAAACTTGGATTGGTTTTTAATCCAATACTTTGTATTTTCACATGAAAAACGTCTTTTCATATTTTCTTGGGAAAAATGTTTAAAATTCACAATTCACACAAATTTAAGAATTATTAATTTGGTTAACAGGTATCTATTCTACTATATTAAAATAATAATAATAATGATAATATAAATATCATAGGTATAGACGATAAATCCTTAATATAAATTATAAACCTAATCAAATATAACCTATATTAAATAATAATAATAAACATACAATAATTTAATAATTTGATAAAAAAAAGAACATTGATACATTATTTTAATTATTATATTAGACAAGTCATATCATAGATATATATTAGATATATTGTTTAAACTTCAAAATACTTGTTTAGAAATAGTGTTATATAGTCATGACTTAATAATAATGATTAAGCTGTAAATGATAAACAAAAAAATAAATAAATATTATTTATGAATTGTAATGGATGATAAAATAGTATGAACAATTAATATTTAATATGATAAATATTATACTAGTTATACACTAATATAGTATTAGATGTAATATTAAAAAAATTACCAAAGTAATTTCTCTGTCGCTGGGCCATTATGTACATTAATTATATTATATTATCTCCGTGTAGCCCTCTACCTCTGGTTCTGGTAACCATTTTCCCTGGCTCTTTCTCACCTCTACAATATAATTTTATTTTAGCAATAATTGTATGAATTACTAAATATCCTACGATAATCCCTATTAAATACAATCCATAAACGTGTAAATCATGATAGCTATTGGTTACGACGTTTTCTAATTCTTTGTCTATATCATTCACGATTTCGTCTAATTTTTGGGCGGATTGGTGTAAATTTTTTAATTCTGGCATTTGAAAGTTAATCTTTCTTAAATTTGTTTTTGAATTCTTTATTTTGTCTATTTTTAAACCTAATTCGGAAACATTTAACAAGGATATGTCTGGATTTATGTTAACTGATATATTTATATTTTTGATTTCATCTCCGGATGACTTAAGTATCACGGTAGGTGTATATAACGAACATGAATTTGGTAACCTAATAGTCCCTGTCCCTTTTAAGATATGAAATGTTGTTGACGTAGAACAAACTAAGGTGGTTTGTATTTCAGTAGCTACCCAATATAAAAATGTATTTTTTGTTTTTAGTTTTTCAAAGTAAACATTATTATGATAAATATGGTGCACCGTACATTGTTTCGGAAGTACAGTATTGTTTGTCAATTTAAGAAGCTGTATCTCGCACAACGGGTATGATCCCAAGTAAACCGGCATATCTAAAGCACAGTATTTTATAGTTATCCCTAGGGTGCATTTGTTGAATTCAATATCAGAATATGATATGAAATGTTGGTTATCAGATGAAATTGCTAGATATGGATTATTGGGTTGAATAAACATAAATTGTAAATTTGTTAGCTCTATTGGCATAGGCCATATCTGAAATAAAGTATAAATATCTGGAGTACATATAGGAAAATTTATAATAATAATTAATTGAAAATTTGAAAATTTAGTAGTCACTTTTGTCAGTTTCATAAAACCTTCCAGTGATGAATTAGAGTCAATATTTATTGGTAAAACTTGATTTACGGGTAACTCTCGCTGTATATTTTCCAAAATAGTTTTTAACTGAATACTATTAAGAACTAGTGGGTGTAGTGTATTTTGATGTGCTAGTAGTAAAGCATCTAATAATTCTTCTATTTCTAGGGAAAAACTTGTCAAAATGAAATTAAAATTTGTTAAGTAATTAATTAATTGCTGATTTACTTGAAGTTCTATTAGGTCATTTTTCCTAATATTAATTGTATCTACCAAATCGTTATATTCTCGTTGTAGTTTTATGAAATTTTGTGAAATTTTTGATGATACATTCGATATCTGATTTAACGATGATTGCACTAATTTTACTTGCGACTTCATAGTAACTAAAGTTTTTCTATTATTATTTTTATTCGTATTTAATTCTTGTTGTATTTGTTGATAGCCGTTGTCTCCCACAACGCCGAAAGCCCAGTTTTCAAATTCTCCTATTACATTTATTAAACCCCTCTTTATTCTTACCCTATCCTGTAAAGACATAAGTGTTGTATATCGTTTCAATAATTCCGTTTTTGTTATTTTTAACGTTGAATTAAAGTTACTGCATATATTTGAAACATTATGTTTGTTGACTGAGCACAATTTATCATTGTGGTTCATTAAATTATTTATTTCATCAAATTTCTCGACAAAAACGGAAATATTTACATGTGTTAGTAAGTTAAATTCACTCGAATATACTCTCATTTTATAAATTGGTTCATAATAAATACCCGATCCACGTCCTTGGTAATTGTCGATAATTGTCTCTTCCATTTGCAACGTATCAGGTATTATCACGCTTAATCCTAGTATAACAGGAACTATTGCGAACATTTTACAAATTATTAAATTATATAACTTAAAACAAAATGATTAATTATAATATAGTAAAAATATATCAGATTAAAAATGATATATGTTAAAGATTAAATTACAATTTACAAATGATAACTATAACATACGTTATTCATTGACGGTTGTAGTAACGCTATGGTGTGTTATAATATGTGTGCTAATGTATATACTATATATATATCCTTACTATAGTATTATAATAATATATGCCCATGAATGAAATTGTGCTGAATTAATACTTTTGTTGTTCACTCATTGAAATATATTTATTCAGCTAAAATGCAAAACTATTAAAATTTACGTTGTATATCTATAAAATCTATCGTTAAGAAATCAACAAACATTTTTTTTTTTTTTTTTTTGCCAACTACTTAGCTTCGTTAATATTGCTTAACAATATTAAGAAATTAAGTAGACGTGAAATATATTATGGTGGTCTCTCGACAGTAATATTATTTACAACGTGGTAAATAATATGTTGTGAGAAGCCAAATTGCCTAATTAAATTCACTAAGAATATAAAGCTCCCTAAAACACGTTTCGATTTCTATTTACATATTATAAATAACTTATTTAATATAATATATCGATATACTTAAATGTTAAATTAATTATTATTTCTAACTATAATAGTATACGTTTTTTATTTGCGATCGATCTCTATATTTTTTTATTTGTTGAATATGTTTTTTCTCAGCTTGTTTTTTTCCATTTTTATCTATTTCGATTAAATAAGTAACTGGATTAATTTTCTTTAATATTGTGTGGGGACCTTCATATCTATCCGAAAATTTATTTTGTCTTACATTAATCTTTACTAAAACTTTTTCTCCCACGTAAAAATCTTGTTCCCTTTTCCCTCTGTCAGCGTAAATTTTTTGTTTATCAAACGCTTTTTGTAGAATATCAGGTAATTTTTCACGAATTGAATTTAATTTCTGTAGCTCTATAATGGTAGAATGATTTAAATTTGATGGGATAATTGCGATATCTAAAATTGAACTAGGCTCATAGCCGTGTACTAAATAAAATGGAGTATATCCCGTTGAGTGGTGTATAGCCGTGTTATATGCATGCAATACGATAGGTAAAACATCAGTCCACTTTTCACCCTCTGCAACGTATGGTGCTATCATATCTATTATCACCTGATTTTGTCTTTCTACTTGTCCCTGACTCGTTGGTCTATAAGCAATTCCCTCCTTCTTTTCAATTCCTAAAGCTACTAATAATTGTGAAATTACTTTTGCCGTAAAATGCGTGCCATTGTCCGATCTTACTACTCTGGGTGGGCCATATGTTAGTATTAATTCTAACAAAAATTTTGTCGTTGATTTAGCATCCGCGTTTTTGTATGATTTAGCAAAGCAAAATTTTGTTGCTCGACATGTAGCAACTAATATGTATTTACAACCTCGTGAGCCTAGCATAGGTCCTATATAATCAATATAAATCTCTTGGAAAGGAACACCATTTAAGATCTTATTTGATTGTAACATTCCAGCCGCTGGTTGTTTATCTGGTTTACGTTGTTGGCATTTTCTGCACGAAATTACGTAATTTTTTATATCTTTTTGCATAGTAGGCCAATGATATCGCGATCGTATTTTATTAAACACTTTATGAACACCTAAATGTGCACCCGACATTTTTTCGTCATGAAAATGTTCGATCACCTCTTTGATTAAACTAGTTGGCAATGCTATTACTAATTTTGGAATACCTTTATAAATATCCCTATAATACATTAGTCTGTCATCATCGTTTATTACGTAAGATTTCGCCTTCCTAACCCATTTTACTTCTGATGACTCAGGATTTAGAATTGCTCCGGTTATGCTTTGTAAAAAATCATCACGCGTTTGCAACAAATGAACGTTAATAGGTTCTATCAGTGATATTATATGCTGTGATGGCGTAAATATAGAAATTGTTATGTCGATTTCTGTGTCACAAAAAACGTATTTCATCATATTTAAAATAATTAACCAGTTTAATGCTTCCGAGTCGAAAGTGATTTTGGGTATTGCTATTTTATTAATGTTATATGTACTGCAAAATATTTTTAATAACTTTAACGTGGTGAATAATGATTTGTATGTTGAATTTTCATAAAATGTGGACTTTGTAATTAAATAGATTATAAACTGACTATTAAAATTTAAATAAGCGATTTGACCGATTTTTTTGTTTTGTGCCTTTAATTCGTTAACATGGTCATATTTATTTTTGAATTTAAGGCTGATCCCATTGTTCATTTCAAAGTCTTGTGAAACACAATGCACTAAGTGAAATGTCGAATCAAAATAGTCGCTAAACAAGTCTTGATTAACTTGTTGAATACCGAAGTCAAATGCAACTCCCTGGTCATTTTTATGCATAAAATCATCGTAAGAAATAGAATTGTATAATTTTTCAGTAGAATTTACATTTACCATATTTAAATCTAATTCGGTATCACTTTTAATTTGTGCCGATTCATCAAAACCTGTTGGGTGTCTTGAAAGAAAATCCGCTGCCTTGTTAAAAATACCTTGTTTATATATTATGTTAAATTCATATCCTATTAGTTTTGTTCTTATGCGATTTAATACATATGAATCTGATTTTAATTTTTGAAGTCCTACTAAATTTTTGTGGTCTGTCCAAACTGTAAATTGTTTACCATACAGGTATTGTCTAAAATGAGTGCAACCAAAAAACAAGGCCGATGCCTCAAGTTCTAAAGCTGAATAATTTTGTTGTGCTGGTAACAATTTTTTTGCACCAAAAGATACCGGATGAATATTACCGTCATCATCCCTCTGCTGTAAAATAACACCTAAACCCAATAAAGACGCGTCTGTTACTAAAATAGTGTCAGCATCTTCATTGTAATGCATTAGTACTGGTGGCGCTATTAATTTATTTTTTAATTCATTAAAAGCTTTTTCATGATTTTTTTCCCATTTTATGGTATCTCTTTTTGTTTTGAAATTACCTTTCGTTAACTCAGTCAATGGGAAAGTGATTTTACTTAAATTTGGGATGTACCGTCGAAAATAATTTGCCAATCCCAAAAAGCTACGTAATTGATTTATGTTAGTCGGAGAATTCACTTGTGTAATTGCTTTTAACCCTTCGTCTGTTGGACGGATACCTTTGTCATCAATTATATTTCCTAGAATTTTTAACTCCGTGTATCCAAATTTACATTTTGACAATTTTAATTTTAAATTATATTGCTTAAATCTTTCCAGAGTTGATTCTAAAGAATATAAGTGATCATCAAACGTTTTCCCAAAACACGTGCAATCATCAATATAATTTACGTTAATCTTATAATTTAAATTTGTCATGATTGTATTCATAGCTTCCTGATATTTGCTTGGGCCATTGCAAATTCCCATAGGTATACGTTTAAATTGATATTTCCCGGTTGTTGTACAAAACGCTGTTAGCTCTTTAGCTTTTTCACTTAATTTAAGTTGATGGAAACCTGACATTGCGTCCATACATGAAAAAAATTTATTTCCCGCCAGACAATCGTAGATACTTTGAATAACCGGAAGTGGGAAAGATTCTTTAATAGTTATATCATTTAATTTTCTATAGTCTAATACCATTCTATATTGTGCTGGTGATTTTTCTTTCTTCGAACCTTGTGGTTTGCCTTTGGGCACTAAAAAAATTGGAAATGAGTATGGTGAGTTCGATGGTTCAATTATACCAGCTTTAAGCATTTCTTGCGTTTGTTCTTCGATTTCATCCCTCTCAAACTTACTCAATTTAAAATTTGGGAGATTTATTGGAATATTTTTGGTTAAAAAAATGTCTACTGGCTTAGTTTTTGAATCTCCCAAGTCCCATTTTGATTTTGAGAAAACTGACTCGTATTTTTGTAGCAAGGACAATAATTTACTTTTCTGTGTTTTGTCCAGATTTGGATTAATATCAAATTCAATTTTACTATTTTCGTCGTAATCGTCAGGTAAATTTCGATCGATCTTTTTAAATGTCGTATAAGGTTTTATATTTCTATCTTGGCTAAGAATATTTGAATTGTTTGAATTTAATAAAATGTGTTCTACTTCGCGCACTTCGGCTAATGGATAATTAGCGCGCTTTAAGTCGTTTTCTTTGTTTATTACCTCGGCTTCGGGTACCTTGATTGTTTCTAACATTTTCCTTTCCCTTAGTAAAGCACGAGAAGTATGAATAGAACGAAAATCATGCGTAAAAGTAACTTGTGTCACTTCTAGGTTGGGATTATCATATTTTTTGTCATAACATCCTGGTGTCCAATGATCATTTTCAAAAAAAACTACTAGAAATTTCCTACCTGGTTTATAAAACCCTAAACCTGCAGTTTTCTTAGTATTTTCGAAATTTGGGCAAATAATTATTAAATTGAAATTATAAAAATCAGGTACGGCTGATAAGTCCTCACCGTCTAACCAGATTGGTTTTTCATGTAAATTTAGATCGAGTAAATGGGAAATGGTTTCTGCTGTTACATAAATATTTTCATGTGCCAGCATTACTGTCAACGCATATATTGCACAAAATCCGTCTCCAGGGACGTCAATCAACTTACGACTACATCTAACAATTTCACGTAACCTTGGCTGAATTAATATTAAATTTCTCATTTTTTCAATTTTATTCTCATCGTCTGTATCCTTATTTAATGTAGTTTCATTAACTATTTTTTCAATTTTCAATTTAATATCATCTGAAGTTCTACGTTTGTTATCGAAATCCAAAACAACTAAACCATTATCACCTGTTAATACTATCTGTTTATTAACAAAATTTATTTTGGCTTGATATAAATTCAAAAAGTCTGTACCTATTAAACTAGGTCCTACTAAGTTCCTAACTACCATGCATTTAATAGGGAATTCAATATTTTCGAACGTAACAATTGTATTAATAATACCAAGTAGTTTTAAATCTGATCCGTTTGCCGTAATTAGCTTTACGCAATCGACTGCCTTTGGAGTGATTCCTAATGGTAAATTGTCAGCATTAATTATAGACGCAGTGGCCCCTGTGTCTATTACAAAATTATATTCAATGTTATTAATTTTGCCTACTACCTCAAGTCTTTGACCTGGTTCGAATGCTGCCGGAAGTGAAGTCGGATTACACGTCGTTATGTATTTTTGTATTGTATTGTCATTACTTTTTTGCTGTTCAACCGCTACTAAATGTTTACTTGCTATTTTTTCTTGAATATTATGGTCACTCACGTCTGGTATTTCATTTTCATTGAATAAACTACCTATGTTATAATCGCCTACGTTTAATTGTTGTGTTGGAACTAAGGTTTCGTCATCTTTATATTTCTCCGAAATTATTGATTCCAACAATGTTATACTAGAATTTTTATCGTTAGAATTTTTCTGCTGGCATAGAGGGAGTCTAACTACTCTCTCTTGCCTTAAGAGTTTTTTTGATTATTATGATAAATATTCGAATTACGTGTGTTATTAAAAGACATCTGACCGATACCGTGCTGATTCATCACGTTATTTACATCTACATTATTTTGACTGTTACCATTTGAAGCATGCGATGGATTTTGATAATTTTGGCCTACATTTTGTTCGTTAAAATTTGCACCTTGATTATTATTATATACTTTATTTTTATAATATTGCTGTGACTGACTTTTTTGGTTAGGCATATTCTTATACCTATTATTCCATTTTGGTTCTGTATAGCCATTATTACTATTAAAATGATTTGGAGTGTTATTTGTATTTTTTCGATCGAAGTGATTATTAGGATCTATATATTGATTCGGCCTAATTTCATTATTTGCGTTGTAAATATTATTTGGATAAAAAGTATTGTTTGGGTGGTAATTTTGATTATTAAAATTATTGTTTGGAATGAATGAATGATGTGCATTATACATTTGATTATCAAAATTGTTGTTTGGATTAAATGAATAATTTGAAAAATTATGGTTTTGATTATTATAACTATTATTGTTATTATTGCATGGGTCGTAATTGCACATATTATTATTGTATGTATTGTTTGGATTAGTTTGAAGATTATGATATGGACTAGGACTATTCACATGCATGCTATTATTAAATTTCTTTTTCTGGTTAAAATTTCTATTACCATTGTTAATATTATTTAATTTAGATTTTAAAAATTCATTTTCCTTCTTAAGAGTGTCGATATCTACAGAACTTATATTTTGAAAATCTGTGTTCATCAATTTCGAATTTTCTATTTTCTTTAAATTAATTTCCAAGTTGTCTAAAGTGTCATTATTCATAATAGTTACCGTGTTATAATATTCTGGTGTCAGTGCCTCTAATATTATATCAATTTTCTCGGTCTCAGGAATGGTGCAATTAGTTTGACTAATTAAATATAAAATATCTGCTAAAAACTCGGATATTGTTTCTGTCGTTTTTAATTTTTTATTTCGTAATTTATTTTTTAACATACGTTTCCTAGCCGGTGATGCGAATTTCTCCTTAAATATTCGTTCTATTTCATCAAAAGTCGGATTTGGGTTATTAATTACTAATGTCTTGTATAATTTATAAGCAGAATTTTTTAAATACAGTGGCAAGTAAGTTAATTTAATTTTTGGAGTCCACTCGTTAGCAGTAGCTACCACGTTAAAGTACTCGAAAAATTCTAAAACGCATTCATCGCCTGAACCGTTAAAAATATTAGGTACAAATTGTTGATGTCCTGCCATTTTATTTTTTGAAGTTAATTTATGAACCGTTTTTAATTCAGTATGTATATTGCTATTAATTATTTCTGAACTCGCGTCCACTTTATTGTTTTGATTTTGTTCTAAAGATTCAAATTTGAAATTATTCGGTTGCGTAGTATTTTTAATTGGTGACAGTGATTGTTCTATGTCTATTAAGAGGTTTTTTAATTGTTGGGCTACGTCTTTAGTTTCGACCGTACCGGTATCTTTATTTATTAATTCTATCTGTGAGTCTGGTTCGCTAATATTTTTTTCACAATGATTTTTCTGGCTTTTATATAAATCTAATGACAACTTGTTTTCAGTAAAGGTAAGATCTGCAGTACTATCGTTGGAACTATCTCTATCTTCGGTATCAAGAAGCCCACCTCTAAAAGTTTTTATTGCCGATTTCGCGAGATCCCTTAATTGCACAAGGGTTGACGATTCTTCACAATGTATGTTACAAAATTTTAAGAAACCCAATATTTCTGTTTTGTTTAGCAAAAGTATCCACGATACCGTTTTCTGAGATATTATGAATTCAAATTTTTTCTCTACTGGTGTAAGTGCATTAAATTCATCTTTACTTAAACATTCGACTTCGAATAATGTGCAAAGCGTAAATTTTTTAACTAACTTAGCCGATAAAGGTATCTTTCCATACTTCGAATTTTGAAAAAAATCTCCTAAATTATCCTCATCGATTTGTCGTAATATGCCTATTAATTCTGTTGCATTTATTACTGAATTAAAGTGTTCGTTTAAAAATAAAATATTTGATTTTGTTACTTTAGTAACCTGATTATTAGTATTTCGTTTAATATAAAATTTGACATCCATTAAGAATTATTAGACCAATAACTTCACATAAGATTCGCATGACCCCCAACAATAATTTCACAACACAAGGGGTGTACCTTAGAATCGAAATTTTTCTCGAGAAAAAATAAAATATTATTTCCAAAAAAAAAATCGGGACTCCAGGGACGGGCGCCTCCACCAAATGTAACGTCTCCTCTTCACCTGGGGTCGCACACCCTCGGTGTAAGTTCTGTTTATATTAACGAGGTCTCGGAAACTCGACCTCGGTGTGTGACATTATTGCTAGGGATCAGGGTTACCTTATGTAAAGCAAGTACTCAAGTATATACATAATTTTGTAACTGTTATTTAGAATCAATCTTACAATATAAGAACATTAAAATATAATTATTAGATAGGTATACTTATAGATTAGCTTCACTGAGGGTCACTGGTGGAGATATGTGGTGTCGACTTGTCGTGGGTGCTGCTAT